>VXAY01005704.1:1027052-1202841 GCA_013399855.1 Oxyruncus cristatus
AAGGGAAGAGGGAAGGGAAGGGAAGAGGAAAGGAAAGAGGGAAGGGAAGGGAAGAGGGAAGGGAAGAGGGAAGGGAAGGGAAAAGGGAAGGGAAGAGGGAAGGGAAGAGGGAAGGGAAGGGAAAAGGGAAGGGAAGGTTTGGGAAGGGGGAAGGGAAGGGGGAAGGGAAGGGAAGAAGGAAGGGTAGGGAAGATGGAAGGGAAGAGGGAAGGGAAGGGAAAAGGGAAGGTAAGGGAAAAGGGAAGGGAGGAATTGGGAATATTTCATAGGGAGCAGAAAGTGCTTAAGGAGAGAACAGAGATTACTATGTTGAGGATGTAATGGGAATAATTGAAGACTTTTTGCACCACTTCCCATTTCTGTCTCTCATACCACATCCATGTTGTGCCGCTTCCTGTTGCCATCCTAGTCATGACCATAAAATAAAAGAATGTCAATGCCAAGCTTGCAAAAAGCACCCTCCTGCTCTTCTGTCTCAGCTTTTCTTTAGGTTGTTTTGCTCGAGGCTACTGATGTCACCCCATCCTACAGATTGGTGAGGCTGGTTTCTGCTAATGGGACCATCCAGCCATTAAAATGAATAAACACTGGAAAAAAAAAAAGGAAAAATTTAATCCATTATCATATCTTTTGTACTCTTGACTCAGTGTGAACATTCAAATAGATTTGTTCTGTGTTGGGGCTTGTAATAAATGCAGAAAGTGGTTTGCACCAGGGATAAAAAAAGGAAAAAAAGAAATAGAAAAAACTACTCAATTTCCTTCCAAATTTTACAGAGTTATTCTGACATTTTTGAAGATGCTACAGTACCCAAGAACCAAATATGTTAACTCTGAAAAATAAAGAGATACAGAGCTTTGTTTTTTTCCTCTTGTATTTCATCTTTTCACAATAATTATACAATGAGAGATGCTGGCACATACTGATATTCTGTCCTAATTTTTTAACTGGTCCTGGTGAAAGGGACTTCAAAACATCAGAACTGAGGCCAAACCCTCACTGTTGCTAGTGTTAACTTAATGCTTTACCTTTAGTTTACAAATCAAAACAGATGCATGTTGTCCATCAAGCCCAAAGAACTGATCTCTTTCCAAGACTTCAAGCACAGCATTCAACCACCTTTATCATTAAAGAAGAAATGTCTTCCACTTCCAAAAAAGTTACTATAGATGCTTTTCCTCTGAGACTTGACATGGGGAAAGGTGTATGGCTATGATTCCCTTGGGGGAATGTGGTTCCCAGCATACCACGAGACCTCAGGGATTAACTGTGAGGATGTGCCTTGGACAGTGCCATTGAATTCAACTATAAAGGCAAAACCAGTTTCCTGTAGTTTCTTCATACTTGATCAGATCCCAAGATACGAGGCGGGTAGGTACAAATTGAGGGGATAAGTGGAGGCTGAGACCCAGAGGTCCTGAGATCCACTTTTAACAGGTTGCTTAGATAGATAGATAGATAGATAGATAGATAGATAGATAGATAGATAGATAGATAGATAGATATAAGTTGGTGCCTAAGTATTGAAATGACTTCAGGAAAACCTGTGTAAGCTAATTAGATACCTGTAATGTGCTTTGTATTGGACATTCCAGCCCAAGTCATTTCTGAACACTGCAAGATGCTACCAAGGCAGGCATTTCATACAAGTTTATGGAACTAACTGCCTAAAACAAAACCAAACAATCAATGAATATTTTCCTAAGTTTGGCTGTGAAAACAGCTATTCACGGGCCTGAGTTTCAGGAAGAGTCCAATTAAATTCTTAGATCTTAACTCACTTCAAATATAATTCATGCAGTAAAAATAGTGGAGCTAGACATTTTCTCCCAATACTTAGTGCAGTCATCTACCTTAGGTTAAAAGGAGATGAGTGCACAGCTCTTATGTCTCATAAAAGTATCCAGGACAGTAGGCTACAGAGAACTTACACGTGCTAAAGTTGAATAAACACATGGTCAAGAAGGCAAGAAGCTGTAGCCTGCTGGTTGGATACACAGAGGGAGGAAGTTTTTTATGTTTTTGTAGTTTTCTGGAGAAAGAAAATCCACAACTTACAAATGACCCAAGGAGCAGTAAGAGGACATCTCAACTCTACCCCTCTTGTATTGTGTTGTTTGTACTCTAAGTCACAAAACAGCAGGCTTTGATTTGCAGAGTCTCAGAACGGCTGAGCTCATACAGGAGTCCTACTGCAGCCACAACCTGGTATTTCTCAACTGTTTTCCATGTTCCAACACTCATTTCTCGACTTCTGTGAACCCCAGGCTTGGAGGCAAACCTTCTTCCCCCTCATGTTTACAAAATAACCAACTCAGCAAAATGAGCTGTCTGTACTGGAGGTGGACCTTTATGCTGTGACTCAAGCCTGAGTTGAATATCACATTCCTTGAATGCAACTTGTGGGATCTGCCTCACAGGATTAGCACTTATCTAACCCTAGAAGTGTTCAAGGCCAGGTTGGATGTGGCTTTCAGAAAGCTGGTCTAGAGGAAGGTATCCTCTAGAACTGGATGATCTTTAAGGTCCCTTCCAATGCAAACCATTCTACGATTCTATGAGGATATGGACCTAATTTATCATTGACATCTTTACCCATATAATGTTACTGAATTATGAGTTTTGGGTGTCTTTTTTTTTATACTGTCACCTGTCCCTCATGAACATGGCTGAATTCAGCCTTTTTATTTCCCTCTAGCCAAAGAACACATGAAATGTAGCAGTATCTCTTCTTTGATCAATGTTTCTATCCAGCTGTATGAGCTTTCCAGGCTTTTTGAAACAGCTGTAGTATAAAAGTATTTTATCAGCAATAAATAATATTCTTTGGGCTTTTTGATAAAAAACCAAGCTTTTGCTAACCGTTTGTAAAGTTGACTATATGGCTCAATTTATCATAAGAACCTGCTTTAAGAACTGCTTTTATTTTCAAGTATTTTAATGTATTAATATAAGTATTTTCCAATGTCCAGATAGTTAATATTTTTATAGAAATCATGCAAAAATTAGAGACAAAGCTAACCTTTTCATGACGCATAACTGACCCAAAATAAGCTACTTGAAATGTATGCTACAAAAAAAGTGGATATAGTAATTGAAGCAGGAGGAACAAAACCCGGCTGTAGTATTCAATAAAACTAATGTGTCTGGGCAACTCAGAAAATGATATGCAAAACAGGACTTTGGACTCTATCCCTTGAAGATGCATTGAGCTTATTAGCTGAGCACATGCTTAATTTTAGGTATATGCAAATATGCCTCTGAAATTAAATTTAAGTATGTGCATATTTTCCTTCATTGGAAACTAATGTCTGAACCAAGACCCAAGACGACAAAATACTACTAAAACTGCTCTCAGCCTGGTAAGTAAGTGGGGGTTTTGTCGTCTTGGATTGAGAGCTTTTTACAAGTTGAAAATAGATATTCCTTTGGCTGTTGTCTACACTGAATTTGTTGAAATTAAGACTAGGATCTTTTGCTAGGTATTTTTTTTTTTCTGCTTTGTATGGTTTCATTTTTTGTGTTTAAATAAGCTGTTATGGACTCTTAGGTAAATATTTGTCTGGTGAGTACTATAATAATTGGTCACAAGATTAGATATTTAGAGCCTTTTCTGAATATCTTCAAATGTCTGCCAATTTACAAATTCAAGTTATTGTGGGAAGCTATGGGAATCTTATCATAGAGTTTTTATAGTCAATTTTTATTTTCAAAGTATATTTTATGTGTACCGAGAATGCTAAAAATTCCTTGTCTGAACTGCTGAGGCCCTGAACTGGGCACCATAATAAAATTGTATCGGATTTAATTGCAGTCTCTCTGCCTTGCTATGCCTTGGCTGGCATACAGATTTTCCAGGGAAGAAACAGACGCATAATTTCACAAAATGTCTCACACTTTAAGATACTACTCATTTCAAACTGCTTTCATAAATTTCTAGTGTCATAAACAACTTGAATGCTAATGACTTAGATTTCTGTCTTTCCAAATCTCACAAGAAAAAAAGGAAAGACTACTTTGAATGCCCCTTTTAGAGATGAAACTCTATGAGAGTCATTGTGCTTTATTTTGGTCTGACACAATATATTGCACTAGTTTGATAAAGTCCTGAAACAGCAAGATTTCAACATTATGAAAATATGGAACAGAGAGTAGTGAACATATTGAATAATCCTAAAACATATAAATAATCATGACCTGAAATATCATTGTAGTCAAACCTGGTTTTGTAGAAATCCCATTACAGTCTGAATCTGGTTCTCCAGAGATGGAGAAGTAATCCACATATTACTCTATTCAGATTTTTATTTTGTCCTCAGTGAAGTAATAACAAATGTTTTTAGGAATACATCAAGCAACATGGCAAAAACAAATAAAAAAATACATCAAATATCTTCAGTGTAAAATGGTTACTATAGTTAACATATTTCTGAGGAAATGATGATTCTTCATTACATTTTTCTTATCTGTAAAAAAGTACCTACAATTTTAGAAACTGGTAAGGAGGATGATTAAAATCATAATTCATGTGGGATTTTTTTCCCTCCTCATATCCCCTCTTACCTGACATTTTCTCTGCATGGCTCTGTTCAGTGGGGAGAACTGGGATAGTGGTGGGACTGTATTTATAAGAGACTCTCGCATTTGATGGGCACTGTAGGGCACTTCATGATAGTTATTCTGTTTCTCATGAGATCTTTTAATGAGATTCTTTCACAGACCCTTTCATAGACAGAGCCAGCTCAAAAGCAACTTTCTCTCCTGCATACTTGAGGGTGTTGCAGTTATTTCCTGCTCCACAGTTACTTTCTGCTCCGCAAGCAGAACTGTCAAGTCTACAAAATTTCTTGCCATTTCCAGTCCCCAGTGCTTCATCACCTCTTGGTATGCCCACTGATTAACATGATTTCTGCCTCTATCCCCATCAACTAGTTTTGTTACCTTTGTGACAAAAATATTTTTCTTTTTGTGTTGTCCTCTACTTGATTTTACACGATTGCTTTTTTAAGTGTTCTCCACTTTTTGTATTAATATTTTTACCCCTATGAACACAGCAGGAAGAGAATAGGCTGTGGTGTGCCCACATGGGAGATATAAAAGCAATGGGCTTCAAATCCTCTCCATGGAATGTATCTGGTTTAGTACATTATGTTTGGACAGCTTTTTCCTTCCTATTTTGGTAGGTGTAGCCAATGACTACAATAGTGGTGAAGCTAGAAAGTATGAAAATAAATGAATTCTGTGTAAAATTAGCCTCTGATGTAGTTAAGAAGACTGTAAATGGTATCTTCTAGTAAAAGGGAGATGATTCATGTGAAAAAACATAGGGTGAAATATTTTGAACATTATAACACCTTTTATTCTCTTAAACAGATTTGTGAAGTCTCTTACCATGCAAGCTATGCTTTTGCTTCTGTTTTCCATCAGAGAAACTTACTTGGTGAACCCACAAATAGTCTCAAAGAAGAAAAAAGTAATATACAGGAGTCATAAGATTAATCCAAGTGTATAAGAAGTATAATATACTGCAAATATTTTCACAATGGTTTAATATCTCTAATTACAGTATCATTGATTTTATAAGTTTTACAACATTACTCTGATTTTCAAATTTCCTCCTATTTCATATATTTGCCTAGTCCTGCTCTTACTCTCAAGATGAACTAGAAAAGAGTAACCCATGGTCCTGAACTTAGTTTAACTGCTACTTTATTTCTTCTCTTTGAGAACATAATTTCTCCTCTGATTTATCCACTAAGCATCTAACCTATGAAATTAGCCTCAGGTTAATAATTTATAGTAGTCAACATATTTATCATTTGCTCTGCAAGAAAAAAAAAATCAGGCTCTGTTCTAAGAGTAATCATCTTCCTCACATTCACACAAAGGGATCCCATTTAGTGTCTGTCCTTTTTGTGTAGAGCAAACCCAGTTTCTTTGCAGAGTAAAAAGAAGAAGGCAACTTGCATATTGCCTTTATTTCATTCCCCAAAGCTCATTTTTGTGCTGTTGTATGGACTGCTAATATTCCTTAGCAGATGAGAGTAAATTCATCCAGGCTAAACCTGTGCTCTAAATTATATTTTACATTTTTAACATTGCACTGACACATATGCAAAAGTGTAGAAACAAATTATCAATTCCCTCTTTGTTTCTGCTTCTTGCTTCACTAGAGGTGTTTCACACCTTTGGCACATGGAGGAAGATTCATTCATTCAAATTTACATGCCTCCTCTGTAATTCCCTTCACCTGAGTTGGTCATCCCAGACTTCCTTTGCAATCCCAGTGTGACTGAGTCATTGCCAGGGCAATTAAATTTAGCCTACAGCAGATGTCTACAATAGATAAGATGAATTATGCTTTAAAAGAACTTGTTTTTCCCTGTTGACATAACGGACAGCTGAGAATACAGGTTCAGATGTAGATATTACAGTGCGAAGACAGGTAGATTGAATCTAAGGCCAGAAACCTCCCCAAGATGCTGCTGATGTCCAGCAGAGAAACTAACATTTTATGTTGTATTCAGCAAGTCATACAGCATTGACTTAATTTGTAAACCCAGAAATATGTGCTGTTATTGCTTCCCATAGTTTTACTTTGAGGGCTTGCATGACACAAGATGATGTGATACTGCTTTTGTACTCATTTTTAATTTTAGTTACAGTGAAATGCCAGGCAGCAATACTTGAAAATCCTTGTTTTTCAATGTAGTCCTTAGTTCAGATCTTTATAGGGTTTTTGTTTTCTTTTAATATATATAAATTAATTCTGATGAAGACAGAGAGTCTTTCCAAATATTTCAGGTTTATGATGAAATTCTAATTTACACATCTCAAATAAAATCCCATCATGCAATCATTCCTGGTTTGGCTAGCTGCAAAATTATTGTGTCAGTGAAGATATTTGCTCATAAATTACTGGAGTAAAAAATATTGCTGCTTTTTGTTTATACATGATAAAAAGAAAATGATTTCTGTACCCAGAAGTGTGTGTATATATATTTTTCCTCTTTCTGTCAGGTTGGTAATCCCCTAGACACCGAGTCAGCAAGAAAATCATTTCAGTGATGTTCATTAATTTTCAGGAAGTTCTCTGAAATAAATTGATAAAAAAAAGTATGTTATAGGTGGAATAAATTTTCCTTAAAGTTATTCAACTTTTATTCTGAACTTCAGAATGGAAATAGTTGGGGTTTTTTTCCTTATCAGATTTCACATTATCATGAGGTTGTAGAAGTCTTTTAATTACCGGTGTTCTTCTACAAAGCAAATTAAACTTAAGATTTGAAAAGTATATCCTGTCCTGTGATTGAGTTAATTTCTGCATCTCAGGCAATACCTCTGTGTGTTAGATAGACTTCCCATCTAAGCTGTCTACCAACCATTACTGACTCTTTACTGCCATATCCAAGAGAATCACTGTTTTTTGATGAGAGGTAATCCTGCGTGTTAAATCAACTGATGTAACTGGAAACAATAGCCGACCACGTCCAAGGAAGCAAACTGTTCTTCAAGGCTCCACGTGGCTCAAAGCCTTCCTGTTTCATTGTTTTTCCAACCACATTAGCTGGACTCATGAAAATCTTACTTCTTTTTACAGACTTTGCCTTGCTCATATCTTTTGAATGCCACTGCTGTGACAGCATGGATTCTACCCTCACAGGGATATCTATGTGAACTGGGGGCAGAGGGCTCAAAGAGTTAGACAGACTGTGCAGAGGAATTTATTCCCTGAAGTGTCTGCCCCTGGAGTGGAGGTGTTCTGCTTATGAAAGCGCTGGTAGCTGGTTGGACTGTGCTCCCCGGGGCAGCCAGATACATCCCTGCTTTCCATCTGCCCATACTCCAGCTCTCCCCCTCCCTCTGCCCTCCGCCCTTTAAGACAATGACTGCCTGGGCCAGTTTTAAAGGAGTGAGTGTGTATGCATATGCCATATTTCCAGCTGGGCCCACACATCTTTCTGAGAAGGATCTGAGTGCACTCAGCATCCTTTGAAGTTGAAGAACCCAGTGACTTAGATGAAAGTCTTGCTCTACTACAGTGAGTTTTGACCTGTATTTTATTCATGCTCCACGTATTCTCAGAACAATAGCAAATAAAAAAGAATCAAAACAAAACAAAAAAAACCCCAAAACTTCCCCTGGGGGAAAAAAAAAAAAAAAAAAAAAAGAGAGAGAGAAGACTCTGATCATTTAATTAGTAAGGATTACTGTCAAAATTAAGCATGTATTAAATTCCTGTTAATTGTGCTGAATTTTGGCACCAAAATGCTTTTATGAACTGAGACTCAACCTGGGATGAAAGGTCTTTATGATGGAAAAAACAAAGTTGTAAATGGAAAAGCAGAAATGATGCAGCTGGTCTTCAGATCAGAGGTACCGCAGGTGAGCTGGCTACAGGGTACTGAAGGGAGGCACAGAATAGCATGTGAGCTCTGTAGCCTCATCCTCATGGATCTCTAATCACACAGAACTTTAATTACCACGGAGACCTTCTGTCTCCTGTTTTTTTTTCACACTACTCTTTTTACTGATATCAGTAATGGAGAGTGTAAACACAGCCCTGAGCCCAAAACCAACATGCAAACGTATGATCAACAGGAACCTGCCCACGACGCCTATGATTTAATTAGCAGTATTAGCTGTGTGCTTCAGTTGCTATTAGGGGGCTTCAGCTCATTCTGATTGCTGTATTAAATGTATGAAATGCTTTGCCTGCTCTCCCCACCCCCACCAAAAGGGAAAAAAAAAAAAGGCAAAGAAGAAAAGGGAAGGAAAGGCAAGCAAGGAATTTACTTTTGTTAAAATTACATTGTGTGAGTTACTTTTTTTCTGATGCATGGTACCTGGAAAGTATTAAAGAAAGGCAGTCTCACAAAGCTTCAGAGACAGTTACCTGTGTTGAAAATTTGCTGCCTGCATTCTGACCTTTGCACTGAGCAAAAGCTGTAGTTTATGTATCTGGCTAAATTTAGATCAGAGAATGCACTCTTGAATTCCTAGCAAGGTGATAATATTTATTAGAGGATTTTTTTTTTTCTATTTCCTACTTATATGTTAGGAGAATGTTTGTTTTGTTTCTCACAGCTCTGTGATCTTACATTCCCATAAAATTAAAAAAAAAAAAATCAAGGGACATAAAACTCCTAACTTTTGTTTCATACCCTCAGGACAATTTTGAAGATGTCAATGTACAATTTCTCATGTCTAGACATTACTTAGTTGTGTTAAGCTTAATTCTTTATAAAGCGTCAGTGAGACCTGCCAGACTGATCGTCTTGGAAGACAGAATCTTCCTCTTAGCTCCAGAGCACTAAATATTGGAAAAAGGAAAATGATTCTCTCCCTACTTTTTCGTGACTTGATCTTGGTATGAACAATCTAAGATACAAAGGAAGGACTCCCACCTTAGCTTAAGCAGATCTCTGTAGTGCTGTGTCTTCTCCTGCTCCAGTTACATTTGGTTCCTATCTGAATGCACAAACAATACCCTGGAAGAATTATCCATATCCATATGTAGGTGTGACATTAATTGCTGGCTTTGATTAACATGGAGCTGCATTATAATAACTGTTCCTACTGTTGATTCCTACCGTTGATTCCTACTGCCTGATGATTTGGTGATGCACAGCAATGTACAACATGAGATAGCCAGCAGAATTCAAAGTTTTTCTATGCAGACAGCACCAACCAGAGCCTTCGGCCTCAAAACAAATTTTTTGCAGCTTGGTGCAGTTCCCTAGGCCATCCAGCCACAGCAAATGAAAACCTAGAGCCTGTTCCCTACCCTGCTGCTCTGGTGAGCTCATCTGTTCTGAGTTGTCACATGGTTTCCTTTTAGTGCCATAGGCACCTGGCATCTCTGATTAATCTTCGGCAGAAACTGGGGAAAACTGGGTACACATTTAATGGGTCTGCAAAACCTAACTTCCCAGGGCTTGGCAGCTGCAAAAGACAGACATTTTTTTCACAACCCTTTGAGATAAAATATAAATGTTGACCTCTTAAACCTTCGTTCATTGTTAGATACCTGTTGGAATGAAATAAAGTATAATAAAATATGTTTCTGTGTGTCTACAAAGATCATGAGAAGACAGACCATTTTGTTATTGATAAACTTTGTGAGGCTTTGTGCTTCTTATTGCAAGACCATATTTAAATCTATTCCTTTGCTGTTTGCAAGATTTCCTATGTCTTCTCTGTTTTTCATCTAATGGAATCAAAGTCTCTTGCCAGATTTCTGACTCACTGAAAAGCCTTTCACACAGGCTGCCATGTAGCTAAGAACCTACATTGTGTAACTTTGAGAAGCTGCATTGTATTTAGAACACTCTGTTTATTAGACAGCCTTGTACAAGTTTGGATCTAATCATTTGGATGACTTGTTGACACTAAATCTGTGACAAAAGTTGAGGTTTACCATAGCCAGTTACTTTACCATGCCAACAGTACAAGGTCCCCTTCTTTACCTCATTTTCTTAAAATCTGGGTATCTCTGTACAACAAAATGAGTGGAGCTGAGTTATATATGTTATTTAAAATGGAAATTAACACTTTTTCTGGTTTCACAGCATGATCAAGACATAATTTAGTCATACTAGCATTTTTGTATTGCTTATCTAATCGGCTGTGCTTTCACTCTGGATTGCAAATCTCCAGCATAATTCTCTAGGAATTTGCCTAGCAGCCAAAGCAAAATAGAGAGGTTTATCTCTGGAGTTAGTCCTTTGTCACTAGCTGTTTAAGTTTGGATGAATTGCACAGTCTTCAGTCTTAATAAATGTCTAACTATCTTTAGCAGTACTTCTTTTAGTTCCCACCATAAAACAAGTTTCACTTGAGTCATGGAAGCATTAATACTCACTAGACTACTGAGTACTATTTGCATTTCTTTCCTTTTGTGTCCCTGTTTTACTTCCAGTATTCAGAAAAATGGCGTTTCATTAAGTTTTCTTGGCTCATGATTTGATGAACTTAAAATAATAAGAAATGCAAATTAAAGAATCTTCATTATATATATGTATTATATATAGATGGATATATTTTTTTAAAAAAATTGAACTAATGTTTTAAAGCTTTCTAGCCTTATATACAATGCACCACAGTTCAAACACTTCCTTTTTCTCACTGCCTTAACACTATAATGAACAACGTGTGAGCCAAAGAAAATTAAACAAATAACTCTTCTCCAAAAACTAAACTTGTCTTTCCATGTATTTCACCCTCAAGATGACAAACACAAGTGTTACTTTGATTCCATCTATGATAGTTTAACACCATGGGGCAATTTAACACATTTCTCTTTGCTCATAGACAAATGAGGGAATAATAAAACATGAAGGTCATTGACTGCAATTCTATTAATGAAAAAGCTTAAACAGAAAAAAAAAAGGTTTCATATCTTGTAGGTAAGGGAATACTCCACACAACATACTCTTTAATTGAGAGCTCAGGCAACAACAGTCTGCTGACTTACGATATGATTTTAATTAGTGGAAACTGTGTTTCTTAAAGAAATTGTTTAGAAAAAAATAACTTCTGGCTGGTTACAGAAGTGAGGGTAAATCTGATGGGGGAAAATCAGATTTTCAAATAAACAAAAGATTTTTATTAAAAACAAAGTAATTCTAACTCAGATTGCAACTTTAACCTAATGGTTCCTAAGCAAAGATGCTACCGTGATTCCCCCAAGTATGGTGCCCACCACGCATCAGCAATGATGCTTTTTATCTCAAGGAAGAAAACCATGTAACAAATAAACTGATACCCATAAAAGAGAATAGGAATGCAAGCAATGTTTTAGGTAGCATTTTACCTAAACCTTACCGTCTTCTAAAGTGGAAATATCCAGACAAAGCCTCAAGGATTCAGAAAGATCTGTGCAGTATTTCACTGCTAGGTAATTTTTTTTATGGAGTTTATTCAAGTAACATCATAAACTTCAGTATGAAGAGTTTTGTTGTTATAATCACGCCCTCATTCTCCACATCTGTCCCTTTACATCTACATGACACTGACTGAATACCATATGGTTTCATCTCTTCCTGAAATAAAAATTGTTGCTTACGTCAAAATCAAGGTAACTATTTAGTTTTAGGTCAGTAGTAATGTGAATGTACTGTTTTGAAACTATGCATCTTGGGGTTTTTTTGCCTAGTAACAGAGCTATGCTCATATTTTCTTCATGGTAAACATAATGTAACACATTCAAAACACAGTCACCTCATAACCTGAAATCCCTTACCGTAAGTATGCTCTAAGGATACAGCATAAGAACAATTTTCCAGGGTCTTTACTTGTGGCATACTTTTTAAGCCTTTTTTTAATTTGTAGATGAGATATGAAGCTCCCTGGTCACACTTCAGTATGAACGAGTTTCAAAGAAGTGTGCTGGAGTGTGTTCTGCTTAACTGTGCATCTGCATTTTATTATTTCATTGGATCCCTCCAACTGATATCATGCATACTGCCACAAGACTTTGTGATATAATGACCATGCATTTCGAACACTTGTCAAATTAGAGTTTTGTAGGATAGGACTGATTGATCCAGAAATAATCGGAGAAAATTTACATGAATGCAAAGCTAGATTCACTTCTCCTGTGTTAGATGGTCAAAGCGGAATAAATCAGCTCCTGAAGTGCAGCTGACTGTTTTTTTATTGTGTTGCCACTTCTGCAGAAAAAACAGCCAATTCCCCTCTGTAACCACTGCAATACTCTGGATCAATAGAATTTCATCCTGAATGAGGCACCTGGCTTTTTTGCCTGACCTGTGCAGATGGCAGCTGAAGGCCAGCAAAAACTTTTTTGTGAATGCAGATATTCCTCTCTTCCCCTTTAGCAAAAGCTGTTGCAAGCAAAGACCCATTACTCCCTCAGAATCTTTGTTGCTTCAGACTAGATATTGAAACAGGCAAGTCACTTACTACTTCCAATAGTCTATCACTAGATGACTGGACAGTGCCAAAGATAAAAAAGTACTGGAATTTGACACTATCAGTAGCAAAATACAAATATCTCTAAGCCCATGGGAGGACTGGGAAATTATAGAATGGTTTGGGTTGGAAGGGCCCTTAAAGATCACCTAGTTTTAATTCCTCTGCCATGAGCAGGGACACTTTCTACTAGACAAGGTTGCTCAAAGCCCCATCCAACAAGGCCTTGAACACTTCCAGGAATGGGGAATCCACAGCTACTGTGGGCAGCCTGTGCCAGTGCCTTATCGCATTAAAAAAATGTGGAGCTAAATCAAATAAAAAGGTCATCCACTACATGGACAGTTGCCATGATGCCCAGAGAATATTTAAAGGTCCTTGGAAAAAAAAAATCGCTTTATTTTCTCACTACCTCTGCTGCCTCTCTGATTTCACTACCTATTAACTCCAAGGTGAAGATGGTAGGAAGAAGGTTAGGCCTGAGTGTGAATGTTTCTGTCTGAGACCATCCATTACTGGGTATTTATGTAGGTCTAAGACTCAGCAAGAATTAAGAGCTATCTTTCACTCAGAGAGTATTAGAATTTTGACAGCTGCCCTTAAGGGGATTAATTGTAACTGGATTTTGGTAAGGGCTAGATGTCTAATACAGGCAGAGGTGGGAGGGTTCTGCAGATAAACAAAATAGGCAGCTTAAGCATCTATAAGAAGAAATTTCACTTGCCTAAATCTAGATGAATAGCAGATGCTAATGTTGACTGATGGCTGAGAATAGGCAATATGAATTGATACTTAATCATTTAAAACCTCCAGATGGCTAATTTTTGGTAGATGAATTCAGGCTTCAGAAGGTAATCGCATCACCTTGTTTTAGGTATATAAATTAGATGCCAAATTTAGAAAGCTGGTCTTTCTATGTTCCCTCTGTAGCCAACAGGGAGACACTGATCTTCTAGAAGATGAATCAAAATTAGATTTGTTCTCTGAACTTTAACAAAGTATGATGTTTTTTGCTGTTTTAGATAACATGTTGATAATTTTTCCTCTATCAACAGTGATTGCATGTCTATAGACTGTATAAAATTGCTCTTTCCACAAATTGAAAAAGCTTGAATACAGACAAGCATAGCCTCAGGACTGAGATTCCAGAAAGCTGAAATGAATCAATTCATTCAGAATCTAGGGTGAACAATGTATAATCCAGCAGAAAAAAAATATTTGTCAAATTTTGGGATGTGGTAGACACAGGGAAACTTTTGCTTAGTAAGCTCCTAAGAGATGACCAGCAGAGGAAATAGTTAATAAAAGTCAAGCAAAATGAATCAATTTATGGCTACAATGCAAAGAAATCTGTTTTTCTGTCCGGTGCACAGGCTAAAGCTGCCTACAGGCAGTTTTAATTGACATGCATAGCATTTGTGAAATAGGCAAACCATACAAACACCGACCTTGTCAGTATCACACAGGGCAGTATTAACATAAGGATGCTCTTCATTCATTTTATTACAACTTATAGTAGGGAAAATGATGGTAAAGAAAATATTATGTTTCCATGTACCTATTCAATATCCAACATATTCTTTACTAAGGGAAATATATGGTTTTTATAGGAAAGGAAAATAAAAATCCTTAGTTTAAGAGTATGGTGGCATAGGATTGTCTAACATAAAGAACAAATATCTCAGTAGGATTTTCAATTACATTGCCAAAAATCCAGTGATAACAATGATTCATTCACACCTTTAGTTTGAGCTTTTTGGGATGGAAACTGACTTCCTTCATCCTCTTCTGAAGAAGTCTGGTGTATGACCCTTCTCCCCTGAGTGTTTCCAGCAGCATAAAGACCTGAAGCAGATGCTAAAGCAATGTTTAGATTCTAGATTTGATTTAGAATCAGCATCAGGATGTTCATGCTGGACCACTGACTATATTCTGTTAGGTTTAGAACTAGGTATTATATACCATCAGTGTAGCAGGCACTTTTTGATAATTAGTACGTGCAAATTCCAGTGACACTAGAAGAAAGAAGAGGTAGGACTCAGTTCTCTGAGCACACATTGACCTGTAGCGAGGCTTTCATGATCAGTTAATTGGTGTTATTTTTTATTCATTTATTTAATCTGGCTTTAGCTTCTTCTTGAAGACATGGCACAATGTGGAAGGAATAAGAGATAAATTATTGGAAGAGTGAATGAGGTACCACAACTTCCTTGAAAAATTAAATTTAATATTTATGTGAAGACACAGTGGAAAGCTAATATGAATTTTTTACTTCACATCATGACCGTACACTTGAGGTGATGATGCAACAAGTCCATCAATATTGTGAAGACTCACTATTTTCTCATTATGCCAGTGATTTTATGTGAATAATTATGGCCTTTCTGCATAGTTTATAATTACAAGAAGAATAGCAACAACAGTTTTGACAGCTAATGCAACTAATGGCTAGATATTTCCAGTTTTGTCCTTAGCTGTAGCTGCCTGATCAGTCATAATACCAAGAAAGATACGGTATTCATCTGATTTGCACCCCAAAGCAAGAGCACACATCTGCAAAATTTAGACAGAAATTTACTGACATTCCTCACCAAAAAAAATGTAACAAAATAATACATTTGGGAAGCATGGCTACATTTAAGGCATTGATCTTCAAACTTTCACCTTCAAACTACCATAACTCCAGACGACTGAAGTCACTATTAATTTTTTCAGCCTTCCAAGGTGCAATCATCAACCATCTCACAGTATGTATAATTGTCTTTTTATAGTTATAAAGCAGCAGAAATGGAAGATGACAGCTTGTGCTGGTTAAATGGAACCCTGCAGTGCTGTTTCCTGATAACACAGAAGATTATGTATGGCACCTGCACAACCCTGGGATTGTTCAAGGCTGGATAAGCAAAGGCAGAAAAAAGCTTGGGGAAAAGAGGATAATCTTTAGTCAACTTGTCAAAAGAGTAACAGAAACTGTGCTGGGAAAGAGCAGAAAAGGACCTCAGGCAAGCTTACTCTTTCCAGCTGATTTTATGTAGCACGTCAAAGTGTGATAACCTTGGTATGAGAACGAGCCCAGAGGTGAATTGTTTCCTTCAGATTCATTGAAGTCCTTGTGCTAATTAAGCTGCATGTAAACAACTCCACTGTGTGATAGCTCAGGTTTGCTTCCACAACATTGTACCTTCCTCCGACATAAAACGCCACTGATAACCCTTTAATCTTGGCTGCCCTGTCTTGCATACTGTGACAGTATGCACTGACCCTGTTCTCTTTGAGTATCTCACTGAACTTCTCCACTTTTTTCCTGTATGATGTCACTCATTCCATCCTAACCACCCTGCAAGAGTCATAAGCATGTGTCTGTCCTTTGGCTCTGCTCAATGCTTTCCCAAACCCTTGTCTAGATCACTATCTTAAAAGCATCTTTCAAGCCCCCTGTTTTGGTGGCTTCTAAAATCTCTTCCTCTGGCCTTCTGTCTTCCTCTGGCTTTCTATCTTCCCTGCCATCAACGACAAGTTCTTAATTCTCTCCTTGAGATCATACATGTTGCTGCAGAAGTTTTTTTTAATTTTGGGCTTTGCTTGTATTTTCTGTAAACCCAGAACTACATTATTTTCTTAGCCTTAGCTTTGAAAGAACTTCTGTAATGCAGTAATATATATATATTTATGTTCATATATGAGCTCAGTCATTGTCATCATTAAGACTTTGATTACAATTTAATTTTCAATGTTTAAATCAAAATTTTCATAAACAGTAATGAAAAGGATTAAAGAACATAGTATATTCATTACTTCCATAAAGCTATTGTGTGTTAAATAATGTATACTGTTCCATCTCCCCTTCTCTGCTAAAATACAGAAAGATTTCTGCCTTCTGCTTGCCATGTAAGTCCTTCATTATCAACAATCTCTCATGTTTTGAAACACCTTAAGAAACAAAGAAGAAACAAAGCGTCTTTTTAACATGCAGAAGTGGTCTGTGAGTATTTGTCCTGTATCTGGAGAGAAGTGAATGTTACTAAGCTCTTTCAAGACATTCTTACAGGGAATTTCTCCAGTCATGATTTGTAAGTCAGGTGTACTCAAATGTCTCCACATAGCTGTTTCTAGAGTTTGCAGTTAAGCATCTGCCTTCTTAGACAGACTTTTTAGATGTGCCTTCTGAAACATCAAGGCCTGAATTTATCACGTTTCATTTATGTGGCTGATGGAGATCTGTGAGATCAGTTGTCCTGTGCTTGCTGTATAGTAATTTGAACAAGATGTGTACATATTAGATAAACCATATTAGATATGTGAAACAATTTAAGTCTTAGGAGGAATAATTCACCCTCTGAAGGCACCAGACTCTTGTCATTGTCTATAGTGATATCTATAATGTCTATAATATCTGTACCAGTTACCAATACCTGTGATATCTGTAATCTTATGGCTTGCTTAGGTACCTAAAGTTTGTGTGATGAATCTTTTTCTGTTTCTAGAGAGTCATATAAACAGCATATATGGGTTGTCTGGTTTTAACATTTGTACGTCCTTTTATAGAGCTGATCCATTACTGATTATAGAAATCATAATCTCATGAAAGGTCTTGTTGAGGAGAGCCATCATGCTATTCAATGATAGCCTGATAGGGAGTAAATTGAGAATAGAGCAGAACTGAATACAAGAGGCAGTGTGATGGCTAAAATAAACCCATCTTTATCAAGTCTCTGAGTAGGAACTCTGAAATAGGACACAGAGAGACAAGATTTCTAAACCAGGCAAATCTTTTTAAACAGTTTCTTCATGCCTGGCAATATAAATCTAAGTGAAAACTTTCAAACCTTTTTAATGACATAGATCAGATTATATTAGCATAATATCATGTAATGATGGCGGTTCTGCTCTACAAATTATCTTCTAACTCAACATCTCTTAATAATTCTTCCCACTGCATGGCACTTCTTTAACTACTACATCTATTTTTAGATCCATCTACAAATTTGTCTAACAGAAGCAAGTTAAGCTACTGACCATTTTTTAATGGTTTTCTGAGTTGGAAATTGTTAGTGTATTTTCATGTTTTCTTTCTGATAAGAAGATATTATATTCTCATCTCTTTTTATACATTAGATTTTTCTTTTTCTATTTTTCTTTTTCTTTTTTTTTTAAGCAGAGAATATATTGCAATCAAAAGAGTTAAACTCCTTTGCTAGGTAAGGGGTATACACTCGAGAGAGCTTTTGAAAAATCAAATCAAGTTTATGAAGTACTACAGAGATTATGTCGTTGTACTCTTGTAGGAGAAGAAATAAGAAATCAATTCTCTTTGCAATATTTATTTTTCAAATAACAATTCTAAAGCGAACTGGTAGTGCACGTGCAGAACCAGATCATTTTTTCCATATCAAGTAGAACAATTTTGTCAGACTCAGTTTGCTGCTAACATGCATGTCATGCTGTTAGATATAAGCTGACAGAATGTATGACATAAATAGAGTAGATCTTATTCATAAGGATCAATTTTTTCCTTAAAAAAACCCCTAGTTCTATCTTTGGAGCAGTTTTGAACTGCCAAGGGAAGACAGTAGGCTGGCAGAAAGCATTCCCTTGGGCAGTTTGAGAGTTCCCAGTGGAGGTCATCAATAATACAGGTATCATTGCCAACATCTCTGCAGGATACTAATTCTTCCCATCAGGCCTGGGGTTTTACTCCAGCTCAGCCCCACACAGGAGAGTGAGAAAGTGATAAAACTTATCTGTTGAGATAAAGACAGTGCATGATGTCTTTGATGGTACAGAACATACCTTTGTTCTGTTGGGTCAACTGTCCCAGCTGTGTCTCCTCCCAAATTCCCATGCTGTCTCCTTTGATGCTGTATAAGAGCTGCTCAGCAATAAAAAAAAATTCTCTACATTATCAACACCATTTTCAGCAGAAATCCAAAACACCATTGCACCCTAGCTACTGTGCAGAAAAATAACTGCCCCAGTCAAAACCAACACAGCCATCTCTGTTAGGTGCTGCTGAAATGCGTTAGAGGCAGAAAGTATAATTTTCTGTACAGATGCAATATTTTTCATTTCTGAAGTTTCATGTCTGAAATTATTTCTTTGTGTATGTGTCACTCAAGCAACTCTAGAACACCGAGAGTAAAGGTCTTTTTATGCCAAGCACTGTACCATACAGGCAGCTGAAACGTGTGCACAGACAGGCACACACAGACTTACTGTTGCTAAACGGTGGTGTCTGCTATTTTAACAAATGGAAGCAATTGAAAACACTTTTTTTGTTGTTGGTTTTTTTGTTTTTTTTTTTTAATCATAGAGGCAACACCTTTCTTGAGCATAGGGAAGAATGGTGAAGAACAAGTCACCTCAAGTGGCATAGTTAAGTAGCACAGAGACAAGGAGGTCAACACAGAACGATCTCAATTCAGAGCCAACAAAAATTGCTGTAATTCCTCAGCAAGGCACATAATTGGAATCATGCACATTGACAGCTTTAACAATTTTATTTCATGCTCTGGAGCAATATAAAAATCGCTGTGATTGTTTATCTGTCCCAAGTGCCTACGACAGTAACCACTAAATCCCAGAAATGGTCACTGATGCACATGAAGTCACTAGCACAAGTGACAGAGCCACCTCATTCATCGGGAGCTATAGTTAGGGCCTTGCCAAAGACATCTGATTCCAGACACAGATTTACCATGGGTATTGCCTATTACAAGCTACATAAGTCCGTGTATCTGACATGGTAACAATTGTGCAGCTGCTCAGTCCTATCTTTTTTTTTAGATGGAGGCTGAGCCTATCCTTGCATCTACAAGTACAGGATTTAGATGCCCTAGCAAATTAATTCATTCGGCATTGGTACACGATCTGAAGGGAAAGCCAGTGGGGGCTTCTTGGGTTTCAGCAACTTTAAGGGCTGTATAGACCCTGTCAGAAGGTAAAAAGACGTTTCACATGAGTTGGAGCTAGTCTCAGCATTAAAATAATAATATCAGTTATTTGTCTCACCAGCAGTGAATCTGAGGACAAGAGTTTATCATTAACTTGTAGGATGAATGATTGTTCATAAAAAATCTGAAGAGCAACCAAAGAGTCATGTTTGATCAAAGAAGGAAACAGTAGAGGTCAGTATCAGAGAAGGCAACAGTAAAGATCAAGATCAGACAAGACCTGGAAAGCAAGTCCACATGCAGTCATGGCAGCACACTTAGCTGGAACCCTGTCTTGTAGCAGAAGGGTACTTCATGAAACGTGGCTTAAGAAGGACCAGAGATTCTAGAAGAGATTGCAAGATGAAGATTTAAGATTTAAACCATCTGAAGAATTCTGGTTTAAAATTTAGTTTGTGGTCAACTCATTTCTAATGAAGCACAACCCCAGGTGACTCTTTCATGTCTAATGCAGTGGAAATTGAGAGATGGGAGAAGAGTCATAAACAGATAGATATCAGTCTAAGTAAACGACCATGGTCAGATTCCTATAAATGCTCTAATACTGGAGGAGAAAGCTTTGAAGCAGCTCTGCTCTTCCGCCTTTCCTTTTTCATCTGACAAGGAAAATTTTCTGGTTGAGAGCCGATGTGTAGCAAACACAAAAATTACATATGCTGGAAGACAGTGAGGTGTGTTAACCACAGAGCTTCTACCATCCCTTGTTGAGACAGTTATGCAAAGCTGCATCTCATATAACAGATCACCTCTAGTGTGCTCAAATGCACACAGCTACAGAGACAGGGAAGCCTTGCAGAGAACCCTTCATGTTAGTTGCTCTAAAACTAAATGTAGTTTACCAGTCAACATAGGCACAGGATCCTACTGATCCTAAATAGAGAATTATAACATATAACCAGTGAGCATATACACAAGAAAGATGTGTAATTAGATATTATTGGTCTTTGCATGTATAATTTCTATTGACTATGTTGTCAAAGCTTTAATCTTCTTTTTTCGTTTTCCCACCACCATTTCTTCTTTTAATCTCACTTCCTTTGTGAATGAAGAACCATTTAAAGAACACTTAAACACTATAGACATCATTATATTGATTGAATTAATATTTCTGCAGAAGTAGAGCAAGACTCCTGTGATTCTTTTATAAGGAAAGTTTCACCATTTCTTTCTGGTCAGTCAGAATCTTACAGACTTGTTCTCATCTCTAGTGGCCCACAGCAGTAGGTGTTACAGGACTGATGACTGGCCAAAAGCATATCAAAATGTACAGCTGTTGCTTGAGACTGAGAGCATACTAGTCAGGGCAGAAATACATAAGGGGAGAAGCTCGTCCTGCTATAAGGTTCAATAGACTCTGGAAACAAGTATGTAAACATCTGTATCAAACACTGTTTATGGAGATACTAATTTAAAAATGGTAAATCAATCTAGTTCTATGAGAGGATCATCATTATGCAAATTGTCTCTCAGGGAGCTTAAAATAAGCAAGTCCCTTCTTTCAGGAGAAACATGACTGAACTGTCAAATATTACTTAGAAAGAGGATTATATTGGATTTGATTTTGTTTAAGACTGTTTCATAGAGAACAGTGCCTCTCTCTTCATTTTCAGCAAGCCCCTTGCTTTTCAGATATTGGGTTGGATTTGGCGTTAGTCTTAATTGGCATAGGTTTAGTTATTTCACTTGAGTCCTTCACAGTAAAGCTCCATATATCACACAATTATATATAAATAGAAGGATCCATGCATGCTATAATCCATGTACTTAGATGGAAGGCAGGGAAATACAGAGAGAACCTGCTTTGTGGCTTTAAGCCCATGAAATAAATAGGTCGAAACAAAAGATTATGCCGCAGCAAACTTACATCATTGAGGTGCCTGATTTGTTGTCTGTTTAATTCTCTTTCTAGTAATTTCCAAAGTATATCAATATGTAATCCACAAACCAGACACTTGTAAAATTAATCAGTTGTGAGAAGTTGTGTGAACTTAGTATTAAAAAAAAAAAAAAAAAAGAAAAGTGAAGACGTGAATACAAAAAGAAGGGAAATCAGGGGGAAGAGGAACATTTTCAGTCATGTGATTTAATCTCATGAGATGAGCTTTGTATTATGGGCATTAGCAGAGGTTCCTCAATTTTGGTCAAATTTTACATCAGACCATTGCAGAATCTAATCTCGGGAAAAGTGTACAATAGGAGTTTTCTCAGAGTGTTTTAGAACAAGACAAATATGTAATTCATTAATTTACTTCTGCGGTTTGGATCAATTAAATTCACAGCTGGCTGATGGATAAGAGGCAGGTTCAGAAGGAAATGAAGTTAGAGGGTCTGGAACATACCCAGGAGGGAAACCGAATGGGTCTGAGGTAAAAATTTACTTGTCCTTGGGAAAATGCCTGTTGGCTCCGGTGAGAGAACATCCAGAGAAGATAAAATAGGTCATTACCTACTTTATTCCTCTATTCCTTCTGTGTTAGTACAAGAGCCTGTTGTATGTTTTACAGGGGTAAAGGGAGGAGTAAGGAAAAGAAAAAAACTATCTGCTTGCTCACCCCTATAAGACTGAGGTACCTGTTCAGCCCATCATGGAAGTACTTCATCTGTGTTTACTTCATCAGCTATTTAGCTGAGAACCAAGAACACAACTAAGTTAAAAGTAAGTTGCAAGAAATCAACTGGAAGGAAGAATTCCAGATTAATTTTGACTAATTCTGTAGCATCGTGCTTTACCTATCTGACTTTTGCTTGCCTGAACTTCAAAGAATTTCAAGCAGCATTAGAACAAATTCATCCCTGTTAGTCAGCAATTTCACCCTTCATATATGTCTTTGAAAATCTGTTCTTCAGTTTTAAAGAAATAGATGTTATGCAAATTAAAACAGTGTAATTCCTCTAGAATTGCCAGATATGTTCAGTTTAAACCATTGGGAGCTGCACAGAGACAGAAGAGATAAAACTCTGAGCCCTTTGATCTCAGGAGCATTACCCCCCTCTGCCTGAGCTAAAGAAGTCCATGTGTAATGCACATCAACCGCGTGGTCCTGTCTACAAAGGTCCTTTTAGCAGAGAGTTCTTTTAGCTGTGTAACTGGCAAAGCCCTACATGAGCCTTCAGACAGGTGGCTGTGAGAGGATGGAAATGAACTGTAAGGATGGACTAGGTGCACTGGAGGATATGAACAGGGCAGAGATAAGGCAAGGCAAGAAAATTTACTGTTAAACCTTCATAGCAGCCCAGCTTACATCTCTGTATTGTCCAAGCAAGGGTTCAGCTTCTCTCTTTCAGTCAGCTCCAGCTAATTGCATCTGTAATAACAGGGTGGGAGTGTGTTGATTTCAGATGTGTCTCTGCTCTTCTATCTAACTATCACCAAGCTTAAGGCAGAGCATGAGCTGGCCCAAGCGCATGACAAATGATCAGGGAGTTTGTCATAAAGAATGAGATCCAGCTTTAAGCTGACACAACATCAAAAACACATTACAGGTCTTAGAAGAAGTAAGTGCTTTTCTAGTACAGAACAGACTCTATATAACTTATACTAAGAAGAAGTCAATCTTTTTCTCAGGTACATAGTTGTTTTTGATAACACATAACTTCAGTATCAAGGGATGCCCCAGTGAAGAGTTACCTATAGACTGGTTAGGTGTTTAAGAACAGTGCATACCTTGCTGGTACGCTGGACAACAAAGAAATACTGACTTATTCCTTGTCTGTAGCAGAGAAAGTCCCACACCCACCATTGGCTATAAAAACAACCAATCTACAAAATAAGAATAATTGCGCACATGAAAGTTGGTACTTCTCAGCTAGTTGATAGACATTGGGAGATGTGATGTAGAAAAAGATGACTAAGGCACTGACATTCCTAGTGGCAATGCCCTGGTCATGGTCAAACAGCTGTTTATACACTAAGACCCAAGAATTTGCTGTGAGTATAATTGGCGTTTTAACAGTCTGTTTGATGTAGTTTTGTTAGTTCAGATGTAACTATTATACAAAGAGAAAAAATACAGAAAATATTACATTAGTGATGATAATAACAAAACAAATAATTTAAAATTGCTATACATATCCTTTTTCCTGGTGTTCTTTCTGCTGTTCCTCTGAGTCCTAACTTCAGTAATTCAGTTCTGGGATGGGGCGAGGGTGTTGATCATACTTTATAAAGACAAAAAAACTAAAACAAATTAGCCACCAATACCTAAAAATTAAACAAACTGCTTTCATAGCTAAGCCAATTAAATAAAGTTGCAGGCTGGCCAGGTTCAGCCAGAGCAAGCCTGGTAGTCCTAGCTCTTGAGTCCTTACAAACTCATGAAAATCTTATAACCTTTTACTATCTGTAGAAATAGTGTGTTATGAGACTACACAAATACACATCACATATGATTTCCTCTGTGGTGATTCTAACATATGCTGTAAAAATCAGAGTCTGAAATACACAGAGTCAAAGGAGGTAACCCAAATCATCCCAGTTTCCATTGATTCCAAGATTTCCTCTGAGAGTAATTTTTAATCCCTCTTTCTACAGAACTGTTCCCAGTTCATTTGGAGACCTGGCTGCATGTAAGCAAGTGTGTTGATAAACCCCATTCAGGATAACTAGGACAACCTTTTCACAGAAGTCCAATATACATCAAATGTCTGGATTAGAAACGAAGCAATATCGTCCTACAGAGATTAAAAATCATAGCTTTCAATACAGGAAATTATATGACAGCAATATTTTAAGGCATAATTGTTCAAGATGATGGCAATACACATGGCTAGTGGCCCATGTGCCTTTTAATTCATGCTGGTAGTTGACAGTGTGCATTATAGTGACTTAATGGTATATTTATCACAAACAGCATTGCCTAATGAATGAATACTTGATGAACCTCCATTAAGCTTAGAAGTGCCCTGTTTTAAACCATTAGATCATTACACTAATAAGGTATTTTCTACTGCAGAGGAGTTAAGCAAGCACAGCAGTTCTTTGAAGCCAGATGACTGCTTAAGGCACAATGAAAAAGAAAGCAGAATTGCTAATTCTAAGAAATATAAACTCAAATCTACTATACAGAGAAAAAGCAGCTTTAAATTTGGAAACAAGCAATTTATATTGGCAAAGTTTGACTTTAACTACTGGTGGTGTAATAGATTGTTAGTCATTAGTTGTCTGTTCCATTAGTTTCTGTTCCCTACCTTTGGATTGTATTGAAATAAACTAAAAGCATAGCATATGAGACTTATAATGAGGAATTTCCCTTTACTTGTTTTAGGTTGCTTGATCTCTTATTACAGGCTCTTTAATACCTTAGTTTGGGAAGAAAACACATTCCAATGCCTAAGGCAATAGAATCTGAAAGCTTGTGAAACATGCATAGTGTGATAAGATTGAGAGTTATCTGAAGAATTATGCGAGGTAGATATTTAGATGCCTAAATAGATGAAAAATGGCCCAATAAGAACTTTTAAGGCACTTGAGTCATGTCAAGTTAAATGTAAGGCTGAATGTCCACAGTATATCTGTTTCCCCAGGTGCATATCCGAATAAAGCAATGAAAGATCTGCAGTCTAAAGAATTAGAAAATTATGACCGTGGGTAATTTTATTGAACTTCTGATTTATCTACAGACTAATAACTGTAGGCCTAATCCAGAGTTTGTAGAATTCAATGAAATACTTTCTACTGATTTAATATACTTTATATCAAGTTTTTATAATTGTAGGAAGTTATTCTGAATGAGGAATTCATCTCAGAGATTTATAATGTATTTATGGATAATATGTGAGTAGAAAATGGGAACAAATTTTAAATTATTTGCTATAAATTATTCACCCAATTATATTGCATCTAGATAGACAGATACGGGAATTACACATTAATAATTATGTATTCCACATAGCCATTGGCAACATGATGAAACAGATTTATGATGAAAGGTCTGTCTGTCAGTAGAAAGATTCACTGTGAAGCATTTAAAATACTCCAAGCCACCAGCTATTAAACAAAGAATGGCTGGAAGCTGGCACTGTTCAGAAATAAGATCAGCGATGGAAATGCTGTGTGTCAGAAGCAGTATTTTTAATATATTCCTCTTCTCCTAGCTCCTCTTGTAGAGGTTATGTCATTGTAGTTATTCATTTAGGAAATGTAGAATGGGAAGAGATGAATGGAGAATATGTAGGCATAAGACCTAGCCTTTAGCTATTCTATTTTCATAATTTCCTATAGGGAAATTTTAAACCTAATGATGTCACATATTAAATTCTTGTTCAAATTAATGAGTTCATAATTTCATCAGCCCCTGTATCTTCAGTGTGAGCTTTGGACACTTGCAGTTTCCCTCCATCTGGCTTGACCTCAATTTGAAAAAACAAAAAAAAAATTAGGAACATCTATGTCCAAAACATAAAATTAATTCCTACTAAATTTCAAAGAGCAAGTAATGAATTTTAAATACAGGTGTGCCTGCTACCCTTTTTTGATTTCATACTTTGCTGTGTATGCAGTACGTGCATGGCTGGGTGCAGGATTACACGCTGTGACATGGCTCAGCGCGTGTGCACAGGGGGCTCCATGCATTTGTGCACCGCATGCTGAAGGCTTCATGTCTTGGTGGCTCGGTGGGATGTTGTGGCCCCATGTGCGCACACACGTAGCTGTGTGTGCATAGAATCCAGAATCATAGAAACGTAGAATATCCTGAGTTGGAAGGGAACCACAAGGATCATCAAAGTCCAACTTCTAGCCCTGCGCAGGACAGTCCTAAGAGACACATCATGTGCCTTAGAGCATTGTTCAAATGCTTCTTGAACTCTGGACAGCTTGGCACTGCGACCACTTCCCTGGGGAGCTGTTCCAGCACACAACCACTCTTTGGGTGTGTTTCAGGGTGGAGGAGTAAGGGGGTACCTTCATGCTGTGGTCATACGCACAAAACACAAACTTTCTGTTAGTCCTTTCCACGCTAAATGTGGTGCAGTTATTTCATTGAGGCTTAGCCCACTTTAGCGACCTAAAGAGTTATCTTTAAATGGACTTGAGATAATTCAGTCTTCATGCTGCATTAGTTCTCAGCAGAAATGCAAGGAAATTTTAGTTATAAGATTTAATAGTGTGGTAAGGAGGCTATTAGAGTGCATTGTATGGACTGTTTTATTGTAGTGATTTCACATAATACCGCGAAAATAACTCCAAATCATCACCCTCAGGATTGTACAGCTTGTCACTGTCATTTTCAATCTTGGAAAATGCCACCCCTGAATGTGTGAGTGCATATTTGCAGAGATAAAAATAATTAAAATGGAAATTCAGAACATGCAGTGTGGATATACAAAATGTGGGAGAGGGAAAAGAAATTTTCTGATATAGTACTATTCTACCCCATTTTCCTGTTTGTGTCATTTGACCTCTGTGTGTGTCTGTAGGTATTCAAAGCCATGTCAGAAACAAGGCTAGGGATCCAGGTAGAAAAGGTGTAATTCTCACAGCAGATCTACAGGACATAAAGAAATTGGTTCTGCTAGCAGTGTTAATGAGTCTGCCATTCATCCCAGATCCATGTTGCACTGTGAACAAATTTGTGAACCCTGATATTGGAGAGAGCTATGAATCAAATCTTTACATTTATCAATGATCTGGATGAGGGGATCGAGTGCACCCTCAGTCAGTTCGCTGACAACATCAAGTCAGGTGGGAGTGTTGGGCTGCTGGAGGGCAGGAAAAATTGACAGAGGGATATGGACAGGTTGGATAAATGGGCTGAGGCCAACTGTATGACGTTCAACAAGACCAAGTACTGGCTCCTGCACTTGGGTCACAACAAAACCAGTCAAAGCTACAGGTTGGGGGAAGAGTGGCTGGAAACCTGCCTGACAGAAAAGGATGTGGGATTGTTGGTTGACAGCAGCTGAACTGAGACAGCAGTGTGCCAATGGCATCCTGGCCTGTATCAGCAATAGCAGAACCAGGGCAGAGATCATCCCCCGTACTCAGCACTGGTGAGGCCACACTTCGAATCCTGTGTTCAGTTTTGGGCTCCTCACTACAAGAATGGTGTTGAAGTGTTGGAACGTGTCCAGAGAAGGGCAACAATGCTGGGAAAGGGTCTAGAACACAAGTCTGATGAGGAGCAGCTGAGGGAGCTGGGGTTATTCAATCTGGATAAAAAAAGACTCAAGGTAGACCTTATTGCTCTCTACAACTTCCTGAAAAGAGGTTGTACTAAGATGGGATTTGATTTCTTTCCCAGGAAACAAGTGAAAGGACAACAGGAAATGGCCTCATGTTGTATCAGGGTAGGTTTAGACCGGAAATTAGAAAGAATTTCTTCATGTAAATGTCAAGAATTTGAACAGGCTGCCCAAGGAAGTGGTTGATTCACCAGTCCTGGAGGTACTTAAAAGACAAGTAGATGTGACACTTAGGGAAATGGTTTAATGGTGGACTTTGCAGTGCTGGGTTAATGATTGGATTTGACGACCTTAAAGGTATTTTCCAATGTAAGTAGTTCTGTGATTCTTCTGACCTTATTTTTTTTTTTTTTTAAATCAGAGAGACATTGCCAACAGATTCACTTCACATAGATTTGTCACATGCCTAAAACAATGGAGAACCCACACCTTTTTGTGATTAGTGATTTAGTTTATTAACTTCTCAATGTTAGAAGCAGAGAACTATGACTTAGTGTAGCTCCATACCCCTCTGAGCTGCAACGTTGAACAGGGCTTTAACTGCTGCTCAGGTTATTGAGGACAAAAATAGACAGGGAAGGACAAAGACCTGGTGCTCATGCTACTACCATTTACTGCCTCCTCGTGTGCTTGGGTCTGCAAAGGCAGAACTGCAAAGAGATGACATCCGTTTTTCCCATTCCTCCATGTTCAGTTGTCCTGCCACATCTCACCTGTATGGGAAAGGAGAGCAGCTTTTAGCTAATAGTTGCTCTTTTCCCTCTGAGGGATCTGGAAGTGCAGGCAGTCCACACGAGAGACTAATGAGACTTCTCACAGATCATTACTCCCAATGCGGGCATGTGAAAGGACTCACAGCTGAGGCTTAATTAATAAAGTAGAAGAGTGAGGCTGACTGGCTGGAGATAAGAAATCATTTCTGGGAGCAGAAGGCTTGCAGTTGGATCCAACACAGTGATAGAGCAACACTGCTGCTGCTCACTAATGGGTAACAATTGCAGCTGGAGGAGCTGCTGGGAACAGTGCTCCCCAGCTGATGCCACACATCTGCTCAGCTGGGTGGCCTCAAACCTTTTCCCCAAGGCTCTTGCAACTGCCAAAAAGCCAAGCTCTGCCTCCTGAAAACTGTGAATCAAGACACACATACCCTTGTTACTGTTGCTGTACTTGCCAGGGACGTTGGAGAGGTGAGAAAGATCTGACAGGTGTAGCTAATAAAAAAGACACGGAAATGAAATAAGAAAAAGGTAAATGATAGCCACAGGTGATTGGCTGAGTGTGTATTTTTGGTGAAAAGTCGGTTTCAGCTTGTTCTCAGCTGCAAACCTCTGTACTGCCCAGATTGATGTCTTGTAAAGACATGACCTGGAACAAACAGCAGAGCAGCGAGCTCTGAAATCACCTGAGTGTCCTTAGTTTCCTGACACAGTCATCAGCTTTTGTTTTGGCCCTGTCTTGTTTGAGACCAGTGTCAAGACTAGTTGGTAAAAAACAGATGGCAGTGACTTTCCCAGACTTGGCATCAAAATGTAATTCCCTGAAGTTTAATCACACCTAGCCGAGAATAAGCACCAAGGACAGGAGGAAAACAAGGATCTTGAGTGTCCCAGCTAGCTCAGGTTCCATGCTGATGACAGTGAAGACAGTGCCCCAACAGTGAGACTGCTGGTTGACCCTTCCAGATATGGAAAACCACCTATATGGAAAAGGACTGGGGGCTGATTTCTTCATATTCATTTGAACGGCAGCATTGTAGGAATGATGCCTTAGGATTCTTAAGATTTATAGCAAATATGGATATTTAGTATGGCTGTATAGTTTCTAACACTTTTTAGAACAGCAGTTGACAGTTACCAAACCCTGTTCTCACGCTTCATATCAAATTTTCTAAATTCTCTGGGTTTTGTTTAATGTTTTTTTTAAGAGAAAAGTCTCTATCAAGCACAACTTGTTTGCGACATATGCCTAGAAAAGCACAATAAGATATCATTATAGCAAAGCAACCTTGAAGGTTCAGGAACCTTGGAGGAGCTGCAAAGGCTGTGCGTGCTTTGAGGAGGAGGAAGATGAGGAAGAAAGGGGTCTTGAGACCTCTGACTCAGTTCTGGGGAGGCATGCCAGGAGGCAGATCTGGGGAGGTCCTGAGGGTGGATAGTTCTTGGATTGGATGGATTTGTACTATGAAATTGTAGAACCCCTGGACACTCACATGCACTTTATGTATTTGTTGTACCATAAAGTGCTTTATTAAAAAAACCTGTTTTCTACCTTATCTACACTAATATTGACTAGAAAGTTTTCCTGTTTTAGGCAACAGGAAGAGCAGCTCCCACATTACTCCAGTGATAGGAATGATATTGCATTAAACAGAAACCTCGAAGGCTTGTGTGACAAAATCAAACTCTTATGACTGATTTCTTCTTCATTATTATTTACTGTCTGTACACAGCAGTGAAGGCCACATTATGCAGAGGCATATCTGCGAGTGTATGAACGCTGGCAGAACAGCTGAGCTTCAGTTCATTGGAAATTAGTTCAGTGACTCATGGAACTGCTGAAAGAGATGCAAGTCTGTAGCCATCACAAAGCTTTCTTTACTCTGTTCATTAAATCTCCGCTGCCTACAAGAAAGAGAATTTGTAGATAAACCTAAAAAAATTAGTTTCTGAAAAAATCAAACTCTATTTCTTCTCATTCTTATATTAGGAATAAAGATCTTATGTTTGGGTTTTTCAGTGCTTGAGCAAGAGCATGTATCCTCATATGGGTGCATGCTGCCTCTGAGATCCTCACAACGGTAAAAGTAGATTAACAACAGAGTTAGTTGACAAAGAAGGATGTACAGTTCTGTGGGAACAATAGGAAATCAAATGCATTTTCCTTTCCTTTGAAGATTAAACTTCAATTTAAGGAGAGTAATATTCTCAGTCGCCCATCACTTCTGCATGTAGGTAGAACTAGACCTGCAACGGAGGGCAGGGATAAAAGGAAAACCTCAACTTTGCAAGACATGAGACATCAGCAAAAATGTATAACCCCCACATGTTGATTATTTCTATTGGTGACTTTTGTTTTAAGCGGTAGCCGCACAACTGCTGAATTTTCTCTGGAAGGTCTTATACTATTTGTACAAAATCTCAATTATGACACAAAGGATAGAAAAGACGTTTCTGTTATAGAAAATAGAAATTTCTGTCTCTAGTACCATCTCTTAGAGACCTCTTTTTTATTAAAAAAAACATTCTATTTTCCAAGAAGAATTCAGCTGCACCCAAGAAACTGCAGTAAATGAGTTTAAAGTGGACCAGAGTTCACCTTCTGAGGGTGTAGAGAAACTGAAAGAACCTTTATAGGGCAGAAAAAGTAATTCTTGACTTTTAGGACTGTCTGGGTGAAACAGCACTTCTAGTCAAACTGACATCAGACTTGGATTAGAGCAGAGTAAGAACTGCTTCACAACAGAGCTGTCAGCTGGAAAAAAAATCCCAAACATAAAAAGACCAGTAAAAAGTCAATATAGAAGCTCCTTGTAAAGTTTTATCGATCAAATAGAGTGGCTACTGTGCCTAATTATCAGTTAATTTCTTTATGCATTTAGTAGTGCAGATCAGTTGTATGAAGCATGGCCTCTTTCACGGTGACAGCTGACTTTTTCATTTCCTTACAACACAACAGATTTGAGTTACTTGGTATTACAGAATTCTTTTTGCCCTCCACACTCATGAAAAATATTTTATTAGATTGTAAACGAAGTTGTTTTGTTCTCTGAGGTTATTTTCTTCAGTAGTTTCATTTCTTCTGTCTTTTTCTCTTATTTTGTTTTTATTGGATGCTAAAGGGTAAAATGTAAAACAGCATCAGTGAAAGGAACTAAAAAAAATATATACCTTTAATATACCAGGAGAGAGGAATTAAATCACACTTTCAAATCCTTGGTCTAATAGCTTATATAATGTAAAATGGAACAGAGTAAGCTGGTTTACTGTTTCAGCTTTTAGCAGTGTAGTTATAGGTAAAGATGTTTCAGGCTTCCTATTATAAATACTCATTTTCACAGCTTTACAAAACATAAAAAAATTCACTCTTGATTGAAACTTGCTCAATAAGGTCATAACCAGAGAACAATTTCAGAGAAATATTGGGTGAAATTGTGTGGATGGATGGTCAGGTAGATTATTTAAGCACACTGAGGTACTTGGAAATCTAATACCAAGAATTTTATCGATGTTCAAAATACTGAGGTGTAAAAAGATAACCTGCTGTGGCAGGTGGAATCAACACCGTAACAGGTCTTGTCTGTGCCAATTAAAGCATCAGTAATGCATTGACAATAGGTCACATCAAATGCATCGGTAGTTTTTAGGACACTGAGCTAAGAAATGCCTCAAGTAAATGTAGAAGGAGGGAGGGATGACAAAGATCTGGAAATGAGCAGTCAGTGAGTGTGACTGCTCCTCTCAACCAGCTTCTGTCTCCAAGATCTCATTGTCCTTTAGGCTGGAGCCTGTCGAAACACCTTTTCCTGACACCACTCTTATTTCCTAGAATATTTTCTTTTTTTTTTAGTGAACAGGAGAAGTAACATCATGGGCAAAACTATCTGAGGATCTTCACCTGCTTCCACTTCAAGTAAATTGCACTGCAAAACAGAATCATGGTAATATAAACAAACATACACACACATATATATATATAAAAATGCACAAATATATGCATACAAACATGCACAAATATATGTACACATATGGAAACAAATATGTGTGCTTACATAATGGGAATTTTTCTGTTTCAATAAAATCTTTTTGGAGTGGTGGATTTCCCACTCAAAACCAGAATTTCTGAAGCTCCACCTCTCTCATCCATCCCCATCCTTGTTAATATACCTAAAATAACTATGCAAGATGCGGGTGACCCACATACCTTGGCTCTCATTCAGGCTTACTCTAGCCTTGTACCTTTGTAAGTCAGGCCTGTATCTAACTACTGGGTTCTGTCATCAGTTCTTTGTTTCAGAAAGTACTCATTTGATAGGACATTGTGGAGTAGGTAAAAAGAAGGGACTGAAGATATATATCACAATGGTGTGATTAAGGACCTATATTGGGGCACAGCAGGATCAGGTTAAATGATGAAGTAGACACTCCTAAGGAACCACAACAGTTTCTGTGCTTCCTTGTTTTTGCACTCTGGGCTTGGAGGCACACAGCTGGTCCCTTCCTTGTAGTCTGATGGGTTTATAGGTCGAAGCCAATATGACCTGAAGAAGTAAAAGACGTTTTCTTTTTTCAGTGGTTTTCTAGAAATCACTAGTATACTACAAAGAGAGGCCAGTGATCATTTGCTATACCTGCCTGGTTATGTGGTCAAAGCAGATCAGAGATATATCTTTCAAAAATATCTAATTTAGAAATCTGAATTCTATTTTCACAAAGGCACAATAGCTAAACGAGGAGATTATTTAGGGCTTCAGTGACAGATACATCAGTACTTTTCTTTGGGATTTTTACATCTCTATATGTCACTTCATTATCTGTCTTTACCCTGGTGCAATGTTTTATCATGTATCATCTGAGTTCTGATAATTATCATTAACAGCCACATGGTACTTGCGAGGTGAAATGGACTTCGGCTGATTCCCACTCTTTGCAGTTGCTGTGGACAAAGGCTGTATCTCAGATATCCCCCGCAGTTTGGATGACTTACAGCAACTCAAAGTATAATGCTATTAAAATAGATTAAATTCTCTGAGAGCTAAACCTGATAAAAAGATGTAAAATTAAGGTCTTTGTTTGCTAGTCTGATTTCACATATCCTGAGGAAGAATTAAGTCCAATCTGCTGGCTTTGTTTCAGGATTTCTTTGCCCACATTAGCTTTTTTACTGTTTCTTTCTTGGTTTAGTTGATAAAAAAACAGAGTGAAAATATCACTATGGGGGTTGTGGCAAAGAAAAAGAATACTCAGTGACTGTCTTTTTGCATTCAGTGATTTCATTGAAGCCCCCTATGTCTTATTTATTTTTCCAGGTAAGGCCATTTTCTGTAAATTGTAGATACAGAAATGGCAACTTTAAAAATCCTCCTTTCCAATAATAGACACTGACTTACATGAAAATGAAGTACACTAGCCTGTAAAGAGCACAGAGTGTAAAACAATTGCATTCATTCTTATTAAAATGGCCAGTCATTTGCTGAATATGTACAATTTGTGGTGGCAGAAGAAAGTAATTTTTTAAATAAGATATTCATTGAACTATTCATAATGTGATTTAATCAGTAGATTGTATGCAGACTTTAAATATAAAATGTCCAAAATCATCATAGTGAATTATTAACAGTTGATATCTTGCGGAAGAGAGAATTACGATCCTTATTTGCAATGCTGGGAGAAAGGGAAAGAAGAAAAGACAAATTAGATCAACCAATGTTCCACATTTTTTACTCTCCAAAGTTTCTCATCTTCCTGCTGAGCTCAGAGACTAATGTCCTAACAAGCATAATGTTTAATTCTCACAAGTTCTTCAGCAAGCTAAGACCTTAAAACTCATCAGCTTTTAATAAAGCATCATATTTTGGTGGTTTTGAAGATGTTACTTGAACCTAGTTGTTATTCTAATCTATAGCACACATGTTTTCCAGAAGCTTGGCCAAGGCCCACCAAATTTCATAAATATTGTATTAAAGCATATTTTCTGCCCTGTGGTTCTCTCATTTGTTCATATAACCCTTAGTCTGTAAAAACACACGCTTTCCTTTTCTGTCTTGGGCAAATTTGCTAGAGGCTACTCAAGCAGTCCCACTGGCTTATGAGATGAAAAATTCATGTGTGATGCATTTATCCTTTTTCAAAATTTGGCACTTTTTATATGTGTGTGAGAAGATTACCTGAAGCATTTTTGGCAGTTTTGCAGAGTTCTAATATGTGCTACCTTTATATATAAGCAGTTTTCTAGTAACATATGGTGGGTAGACGGAAACCTTTAGAAGTATTTTGTTTTTCCACTCAGATGATTTTAATAGCCTGTAGAGATCTACAGATTTTTTTTTTTTTAAATGTGTAATAGACAATACATAACTCTGTGAAAGAAAAAGCAGTGCCAAACAGCCATAACATGTTAATATATTTCTGTATGATGTCTGGCATTGCCAGTCTGTAATTCACAGGATTAGAATCTTATAATATGTCTTGTTCACTGGGATTCTTAGTTCATTGGAAAAAATTGCAAGTCTAATTCTGTACTTGTTTAAAAAAAGCACAAATAAATAGCGCTATTGTAATATGTGACAAGAAAGCACATCAATTGCATTTACTGATCTTTTATGCCTCAGAACCTGTCGCTTACAAAAAAAGAAATTTTTTCATTCCTATATATCTGATTCTCCAGTGGATGACACTCATTTTAAGTTAAGGTAATTTTTCTATTTTGAAAGCATTATACTGCAATAACCCTGGCATGGTGGGGTAGAAAATTAGTCCTGTTTTTATAAGATAGCTTACAATCCTTCCTACAAAACAGGCAAAGGAGTCAGAACTCAATCCTACTTCTACTGGTCATGTTCTGCAGTCAGTCAGGTGCAGGAAATCATGTACCTGCTTCACTCCTACTCTGGGGTAGCATCTCTGGCCTCTTCTTTGGGCTCTTTGGCCCCTCCTGAGCATAGTAGCCACACAATTGCTTAGCTCTGGACTCAGCAGTGGCTGGTGGCACCTGCTCGTAGCTCAGAGGCAGCAGACTGCCTGCAGCTGAATGCTCCTTTGTGTCCTTGAGAAGTACCCTCTGATGCAAAGTGACTTTGCTGGGTTGACTTCCCTGAAGTTCTGCTAACAAAAAATAGTATCAAATTATGCCAAGAAACAATAACAGATACCAAAGTGTCATGGTTACTGAACCTCCTTTGTTCCCATAGACATTGCTGGGGGTAGTGAGCAGAAAGATCATCAGCGCAGCGTACAATGCACTGTTCTCTGAGCCTTCAGTAGCCTGTGCCACTCTCCTCAATGTAATTTACTGGCCCCAAAGAAATGCATTTATTGAATAATAAAAGAATAGCAGTGGTTGCCATTACTTTTACCATCACTGAGAAGTGAATTAATTGTGGCAGAGAATAAAATAGACTCAAAACAAAGGATAGGCAGTGCAGCATGTTTATGTGGCAGCCCATAGGTTTTCTGAATTGAAAAACATCACTGAAGGACAATAGAAATGTAGTGATGTATCTGAATAGAGTGGTACCATCTTTCTATGGAAATGCTTTATTCTCCAGAATCAATATTGTATATAATTCTACTAAATCAGGTATATAAGCAACATGTAAACGTCCTAAGTATAGATTATAATTAAACTTCTTCTGAGCTTTCCTGAATTCATAATCAAAAGACAGCAACAATTTATTTGCCATAGAAAACAAAATGACAAGGTACCCAGAGAGAAGCCTAAACAATTGCTCCATTTCTTACTGCTGGGAACTTAGTATTTGATAAATGAATTAGTAAGATACTCAAAATGGATCTGTATGTGATCATAGAGTGGAACTGTCTGAAGTAATTTATGCAGCCATGTTTGGTAGTTCCTAACAGCTACAAAAATACAGCTCTTTGGGTAAGATTTACTAACATTTTGTATGATCCCAGAAGCTGAATAGCAATAATAGCTTAAGTGGTAGTGGTTATACTGGTGCAAAGTAAATGAACAATATGGGAAGTTAAATCAATTTGGGACTTTTTTCTTTTCTTGTAAAAGCACAGGGTATATCTCACAATTTGGATAGACTTCTTTTTTACTATTACTAATGAAAGACTTTCTTTATACTGTGCTTCAAAAAAACCCTTCAGGTGTGTTCAGACAATTGGTTATGTTTGTGGAAGGTACTTATTCTCACAAAAGAACAAAACTTATGAGCCTTTTAATGTCTAACTTACATCCCAAATTTAATTTTCATTTTTTCAAAGATAAGTTTGATTCTGGCATTCACTTATACGTCTAAGTAACAGTGAAGACTACAGTTTCCATGGTCTGGGTGCTAGCAAATCCACTTTTTATAGTGAACAGTGTTTCTGTTTTCCCTAGCTGCAGTAAAGTACAATTAAGCTACTGAAACCTTTGGGACAGCTGGGATACTAAAACCTTCACATTCCAAAACCAGACCTAGGGTCCAAAATCAGTAACAGAATTGTCACAGTGCTGTAATAATTAAAAGCATGGAAACAGAAGTAAGATCTTAAGTCATCAAGTTAGCCCTGCCTGTTCTCGTTGAGGATAAACACCTCAGCTTGGCTAACACACCAAGCAGGCTGTTCTTCTGCATTTCTTTATGATTTGGTCTCCATTACTACTACCATTCAAAAGGTGTTGCAAAACATAAACCTCCGTAATTTTCAGCCTAGGTTTGTTTGTATCTGTGTCACACCTATGTATTTGCACATGGGTTTGCTCCTGAAGACTGTGTGACTCTTCCTCCTCCTGCTGTTCTTTCTCCTGAAACTTTTTCAAAGAAAGATCTATCCTCTTTTGAACTTTTATTTTACAAGTTTGATTAAACAAAGCTCTTTCATTCTTCTTCTATTTCTTGATCACCTCAGAAGGTCTCTTCTACTTCTTTTTTGATTTAAGATTTTCTGAACATCAGAGACTAGGATGGTACCGGAGGAGGTCTCTGTTTCACAGAATCACAGAATCACAGAATATTCTGACTTGGAAGGGACCCACAAGGATCATTAAGTCCAACTCTTAAGTGAATGGTCCATACGGGGATCAAATCTACAGCCTTGGTGTTATTAGCACCATGTCCTAACCAACTGAGTTTCTTGCAGTATTGTAAGAATAAACTCTTTTCTCCTCATGAAAAGTCCTTAGTGATTTGTTGTCATCCTACAGTCATTTGACACATCTACTTTCTCCTCTTCCTCAGCTATTTCCAACTGATAATCAATCACCACATTGGCAGCCATGTACCTGAGTTTCCTCCTTATGTTATTTGTTTTCCTACTTTTTTAGGCCTCAGTTCCCTTGCATCTTTTGATGTGACATTCTGACATCCTATACACTAATAATATGCAATAAAACTGAGTTATGAGCAAGCTTCATTAACAGAAAACTTTCCATTTAGTTGAATGGCACTTGACCATTTCTTTTAATATGCCTTACAATGATGAGCATAGCCCACATTTGGACTATTCTCTCTTCATTTCTATACTTCTTGATATCTAGAATATAACCTTTTTTTATGATGACTCCTTTCTTTTTTCCATTTTGTTTATACACCCTCCTTACTTGCTAGCATCTTCCTTGATTGAATAATGAATAAATTTCATCCATTTAGGAATGAAATCCCTGCCAACAAGATTTCCTGTTGTTAGAGACAGGTTCTTGACAGTATAGTCCTTTGACCGTGAAAAAAAATCAGATGTCATTGCCTTCTAGAAACCTTGTCTTCCAGTTCACTTCTAACCTAGTTTCAAAAGCAGGGTGCTCCACTGCAGTTGTTATTTGTTCATTTCTACAGGTGACTGAAACTGAACCATGATCACCTGAAAAAAAAAAAAAAAAAAGGAAAAAAAATAGAAAAAAAAGGGACTATTATAATATCTTCCTTTCCTCTCAAGACTCTGTATATAAAAGACATATTATTCTGTGCATTTCTCTTGTGATTTCCTAGAAAACCCAGTTGACTGTCATCTCCAGGAATAGTAGCACAGTCATTGTAGTAATGTCTGATCTCGAGGGCAAAAAAAAAAAATTAAAAAGGTTTCCTTAACTACACTCTTTCTGTAGTGTTTACTTTTCAAATAACTTTTCATGTTTACTTTTCAAATAATTCTCTGACCTTGTCCAAATCCAAGCCTGTAGTAGTTCAAGTTCTTCCCTTTTTTTTCACAGCAGCAGTAGACAAATCACTTAAAAACTCTGCTGAAAAGGGACATAATCCTTTTCCTCATTACTTCAGGAGAATGGCTACAGTCTTGGCTTTTATTAATTTTTGCCTAATTTCAAGTATCTAGTCTCATAGTCCTCCTTTGTCTATTACAGTAGCATCTGCACTTTCCTATTTACCCTATGATCAAGTGTGGAAATATCACAGCTCACAAATTTCTTTTTTTATTCCTGCTCTAAACCTCTTAATGGGTCTCAATGGCCTTACCTGAACATCTCTACTGTAGGATGACACTGAAGCATCTTGTTTCCATGAATACCCTCTATATAGTTGAATATCCCTGAACTGTCATCATTTAATCAACTAATTAGTCCTCTCTCCATCTTCATTATCTTGTCCTCTCATTTTCTTTCTCAATTACCTGAAAAAAAATAATGCTGATGGTCAACTGTGTCTTAGCACTCCCAGGCTTCTTCTGTGGGCTGACACAGAGATCCTAGACATGGGATGTTTTTATGACATTTATGAGAAATTGGAAAAATAAAATTGCCAAAAAATCTGGAGTACATATGGGAAAATTAAATGAAAATATTGAAGATAGTTCCAGATCAGGATAGAAAAATGTCCAGAGTGAAATTTCCAGTGCATTAAAGATATGATACATAGGTTGTAAAAGGTCAGCTGCAAAATAGTGCTAGAACTATAAACAAGGCCTTTGACTGAAACGCTCTGAACACAGTCAGAAATAAAAACTGGTATGGTGTCCTGCTTTCCAGTGAGAAACAAAAGTCAGTGAAGGTAGTAATACATAAGACAAGGAAGGCTTTGAAACAATTTTCATTTCTAACAAAATGCTCACGATTGTTAGATAACCACCATATTTTACAATTTAAAAATACAATCAGGCAAACTTGTTTCTTCCATATGCAGCAAATCACAGAATATGTCTATTTTGAAGGGACATACAAGGAACATCAAGTCCAACTCTCAGCCCTCTACAGGACCATCCCCAAGAGTCACACCATGTGCGTGAGAGTATTGTCCAAATGCTTCTTGAACTCAGACAGGCTTGGTGGCATGACCACTTCCCTGGAGAACCTGTTCCAGTGCCCAACCACCCTCTGGGTGAAGAACATCCCTGGTAGTATTAAAAAAAATGAGAGGACATGGCACTGTGAAATATGATTTAGTGGACATGGTGGTATTCAAAGGTTGGCTTTGATGATTTTGGAGGTCTTTTCCAACCTTAACAATTCTATGATCACTATTCTTGCATCTTGTCCAAGACACAGCTTTATTACTGTATGTAAAATTTAATTAAAATATTAGTCTTTCTCCCTCAGTCATCCTGGGTGTTTTTTATACTGACTTATTTAATTGGAAATTCACTGTTTAACAAGGTACTGCAAGGGTACTGTTGTTCCTCCCAAAGAAGTCTCATGTAGCCTGACAACTACAGCTCCTGTCTTGAGAATTCCGAGATGTGATTCAGAGATGCTCAAGATGATGCTTAAGAAAAGAGTACAGTCAAAACATGAGTATACCCATTCTCTTTTCCTCTCCTAAACTGTTGAACAAGTTCTTATTCCTCATGACTTTCTAGTCTACTTATTCCCTCTGAACTGGAGGGTAGATCCAAACCAGAGTTCGATGTCTAATGTTTGGTCAATATTATATAGATGCGTAAGGATAAAGGCAGTCCCAGGGGTTTGTTCTTTTACATGGTTTGCTCCTGATTATCTTCTGAAGGTTTCATGGCTGCAAACTTTAAAAGGTAGGTGCTAAAAGCATACATGAAGGCAGTGCTGAGGAGGGCATAAGCATCAAGTTAGACTTCCTTTTCCAAACATTTACTGTGCACTCTGAAACAGTCACTCTCTGCAAAGTAATGGAACCCTCATTTTTTCTCTAGAATTCTAGAGGAAGTACGTACTGGGCATTATTGTGGGGCAGATATGTTCTTGAAATTAATCATACAGCACACACTTCAAACACAACCTTGTTGCCCCACCCCCATCATCATTATCATATTGTCATACTCAGAATATTTATAAAAAGTCTTGAAAGCCCTAAAAAATGTACAGAATAAAGAAGAAGGAATTCTTATCTGCATAATTTTCTGAGATTAATAACTGAAAGAAAATAAGGCAAAATATTAATAACTGATGGAATCAATTTGATAGGGGTATTTCTTCATTTTACTGGGGTTTTTTTAGCATTGGCCACAGGTCAACTCCAGTGAAGATATACTGGATCTGAATAAAATAGGGCTTGAAAAAATATGAAGTCTAGAGTAAATCAAACTGTGGAAGTTTTGACATGGCAGATTCACATCAGAGATTTATTCTGGTATAGCTCCCATGAAATCCGTCATTGTACTGAGCCTGGAAGCGTCATATTGTCTAGAAAAGTCACTGAAAAACTGACAGATGCTTGTTTGTATGTATGTGTGTATATATATATATATTTAACCTTATGTCAGTGAACTTACAGTTCTTTACACCAAAGACTGATCAGCAACATATATCTTAATATAATTCTTCAGTCTCTTGGACACAAAAGAGACAGTTGCAAATTTCTCTTTTGTGTTAGGTCATAAAAAGAAAACATTTACAGGGGAAATTTGGAAGAGATTACTGCAGTTGCTGATGTCAGGCAATAGGCTTGCACCAACTTTAACACAGGAATAAAAAAAACCTCTCACAATAAGTCTGATGGTGTTAAATAGGTTTATATATTTATCACCAAAAGCCAGAATATTTGTTGTTAAAGTATTGAAGTAAAGAAGATTTGAAAATTAAAGATCCCACTCTGACAGATAAGTCCTGCCCCTCTCTGATTAATAAGATGTATGTAGATGCATGTGTTTCCTCCCTGGTATAGAAAATGAATTAAAGATTTGTACAGAGAGAAGGGAAGAAATCAAAGACCAGGGACGAGAGTCTATGGAGGGGACAGAGCACTGGTACAAATTGCCCAGAAAAGTTGTGGAGCCTCTTTCACTGAAGATATTTAAGAACATTCTGGGCACAATTCTGGATGATGTGCTCTAGGCTGACTCTGCTTGAGCAGGGAGGTTGGACCAGGTGACCCACTGTGGTCCCTTCCAACCTTACGCATTGTGTGATTCTGTAATCTTTGGAATTTGGTAAAAGATTTCTGTGAACTTTAATTTCCTACTACAGTGTCAAAACTGCAGGAAAAAAGAATGACTGTTTATTAAGGTGTGTTAAAAGCCATGTTTGATAAGGATGAATGCATATGTGACACTGAAAGAGATGACTTGGATTCGACAACAAGAGAATATTGCACATTTAGGATACTGACACTCACCAGCAAAGCTTCTCTGGCTTTGTACTTCTTGAAAGACAATGATGACAACTTCTGCAAGCAAGAGGGGAGAGTTGAAGCATGAAGTAATTGCATAATGACAACTTGAAATCTGATCACCAAATCCTCCAACATTTCTACCCTATCATCATTCCTGTGGTGATAAGAGGTCTCTGCTAAAGCTGTGTGTGGGATTTTGCCCAAATGACTTTCACTGAACTGAAAAACTTGGTGTTCTGCTTTGGTAACTCGGTGCCCAAGGATCAGTCTGCTAATGGACAAGCAACCTGGACCTTCTAGGGGTTATGGAGGTCATTTAAGCATATAGGATACAAATAGATTACCAACGTGACTACATAGTTACCTGGGAAGCAGCTTGAATTGGAACTTTCCTATTAAATTGCATGCTTGGAGTTTTAATAAGAAGATCCTACAAAATTATCTTCTTTAAGAGCTGAGTGGTGCAGTAGAATACTTACAATTTGTAGTCAATCTTCTCAGAACAAAAACCAAGAGTAAATAACACACTCTAGTTCAGAGATGTTTGGTGGTACTTTTTAACTATTTCACTATTGTGCCCATTTTGTCTTTCTCTGTAGCAGGTGCAGTGAAGAGAAGGAATGGAAAGATAATCCCTCTTTCTGCCATTGGTTGAACTAGAAGCCAGAATTGATGTACACTGAAAAAAAAGTAGAAGCTACCACAAAGAAGGCTGATGAGTGTATGGGTAAAATGTAATCTTTGTTGAGATTGGGATTATTTTTACTCTGTTTATTCAAAATACCAGTTTCTGCAGTATATTTTGTTTCTTGTCTCTGCTCTTGTAAATTTCTTCCCCAGCACATCTTCAGCAGACAGTTCAACTGAGTGCTACAAAATTCTGTGCACTTTCTTCTGGTCCAGGCTGGTGTTAACTCTTTGCTTTTCCTGCTTATAAGCAGGTAATTCCTACACTTTCTGTTCAAACCAAAGCTTTGCTGAGACTAGAGGGAAAACAGTGAGACATAGTTTTGGAATACCTATTTCTGTTTTCAACAAAAGAGCTCAGAATTCAAGTTACTAATTGTATCTTTAGAGAAGAGTCTAACCAACTATGCATATTTCAATGTGGTGAGGCAATATGCTATTGTGTGGGAAGCCTCAGGGGGGCCAAGACTGTAGGGGTTTTATCTTTTCAGTAACTCAGAAGAATAAAGGATCAAAACTGAGTGCTTTATCTAATTGTAACTCAGATAGCGAATTCAATTTAATGTCATCTGGTAAAGGCCAACTATTTGCCCAACTAGGGATGTGGAGCCTGAGGGAGCAATGGAAGTGAGATGAAAATGTATAGTCAATCAAAATGCATATTAGCAAAGTTTGAATCTATTTTTATAAAAGTATTGTAAATTTTAAATGGCTGCATTGTAGCCAATTTTCTTGATCTACTTAATACATATTCTGATGTCAGAATCTTCAGCTGTTCCATTTCAATAAAGATGGATCTTTGTGTCCCAGTTTTCCTATACTGTCCTATACCTTTTTTTGGTGGATAATATGCTGACAGTTCTTTTCTTCATATATGCATTTGTGGACATGAGCACAAATGACTGTGTCAAAACCATCCCTGTGTGCTTCTGTCTACCTAAAGAATGTCTCCTCAACTAAAGAAGCATTCCTTTGCTTCCCATTCTTTTTTCCTCAATCTTTCAGTGGTTTTTAGTTTTAATGCAAAAATCTTTCAAGAAGTCCAAGATATACATGACCTTTTTCCACAAATCATTGATTCTGTTTTTCCTAGCTATTGTTTTTATTTCATCTGGATCCACTTCCCCATATTTCTCCCAAGTTCCATATTTAGAAAGAAACTATTGAATCCTAATAGCTTCACAAAAAGTTTCTTCCCTGGAAGATGTATGACCCTGGTAAGTAATGATGAATTCCCTATAAACTGAGGCATCACATCAGCCAGAAGCTGTGCACAGTCAAGATTCTCCCTGGATGAGCACACTTGGAGGAATAGATTGGGAAGGAGAGCTGAACCAATAAGATGCCTCAAGAGACCAAGTATTCTGGGACTGATGGCATGGCCTGCTACTTTCTTCAAGCCTGAGGTGTCAAATTAGCCTTACAACTAAGCATTCGGTGGTGGAAGCCCAGAGACACTTCAGACAAGTGATCACTGAGTTATTGGCAGTGACTGTTGGTCTAAGACTTTTTAAGATACACGCTGCTTATTATCCTTACAGACCAAACTCACATATTGCTCAAACTATATTAAATGGTCTAAAAGGCTTGGGACAATTATAAACCTCCTGTTTTACAAAATAGCTAGCAGCTGAGAGCACTAAATCCCTTATGAGGAAACTTGTACTATTTCCAGCTTCTGCTCATTTGAGATGTCTGACTTTTAAAGTGACACATGAATATGTGAAACTCTAGGAACTGAATTAAGTGATGAGGTGCCTGAGCACCCACCTTCTGAACTTAGGCTAGACTTTTCTTAGTCCTATTCAGGATGCAACTCTACCTTCACTTTTCTTTTGATAACTTCTTTAACCTCACTGCAGATAAAATTTTCAGTTATGTGAAAACAAACTGCTGCAACAAAAAATTGGTCTGTTCAACATAAAATAAAGCCAAGCCTCTTTTTCAACATAGTGAGGAACAAGCAGGTATTTTTCTGGATTTTCAAAAAGATCAGGTTTGACTTGTAGTTTTCAGAAATCCTCAGCCATGAAAGCATTATCTTGCTTTGGGAGAAATATTATTGCTGTTCATGACTCTTTGGTCCAATATGTTCCCTCACAAGCCCTCACTCAACATCGTCCTTAACTTAGCTATCAAAACTTAGATAGTCACCCTATGCTTCTGTAGCAAGCAAGTTCCTCTGGATGGCAGTTCTTCTAATCTTAAAATAGGTGTATATAGTAAACCAGAAAAAAGCCCTCTCCTTTCTGTGTCTGCAGTTTAGCACACATTCAGCTCAGCATTTTTGCCACTTTGTGGTGAATCATATTGTGTCAAACCTTTCAGCGTGTTTGCCACAGCTCATCAGAGCTAGAAGAGGCTGTCTGCTTAGCGCTGCTGGTGTGTCTGGTGAACTGCTGTGTTGAGAGGCTTACACAGTGCTGAAAATCCCTGCTCTGCAAAGCATCTTCTGATCAAAGGTGGAAGAGCAACCCTGGACATATGGGCCATACTTTACAGACATCATGGACATAGAAAATGACAGCCTCTTGCTCCAAACAATATCATAGCAAGGCTATTTTGAGGGTTCTTTGGGGCCTCTTTCCCTCATAAAAAAATGCTTCCAAACCAGACATGTGAAAATCATGTTGCCTCACCTCTTCTAAAGTGCTCGTGCTCAATGAAGTATTTTTCTTCTGCCTAATTTAACAGCATCACATTTGCTGTGACAATAACTCTCTTTAAAATAACCATGTTTATGTTCTTACCTTTCTCTACACCTTCCAAGTCACATCTATTTGTGTGATATTTATGACCGAATTTGTATTTCAGTGTTGCCAACTTTTATAGGCTCATGTCTTCCTAAACTAGCGATGTAATTATAACTGTCTACCTCCTGGTATTTATTATTAATATGAATATAATGAAGTGGGTGATTAAGCAGTCACCGGTTACTCCCATAATCACCAGACCAACCCCCTAAGGAAACTGGGTTCAATAACATGTCACTGGAATGATAAAATCTTAATGAGTCATCACCGAGATGCAGAACTGTGAGGCTCAGCAGAGTTCAAGTCCTGTTTATCATAAAAATGAAAGGAGATGAGGCTGGGAGAGGAGAAAAAAATAGCGCAAAATGGAGGGATAGATACTCAGTTAGTGTGATTTGCTTTGCCTCTGTTGAATCTCTGCCAAAAAAACCTGCTGCAGATCTGCCCTTTATCATTAACACAGTAGTTGCAAAACCTTTGTTTTGATAGAGACTTCTCTTTCCTGACACTCGGCTGATGTCTGACATCTGCACTAACTCAGAGCATGCTGGAGATGGGACCACCTCCTCCCCATCTGCCCCCTAAGCTCATCTTCCCATCCTCCTTTCATGAAGAGTATCTGTGATAGGAAGTGATTTACAGAAAGAGTTTCCAAACCCTCTGGCATCTTGGATCTGCTTATACAAGCTTGTCTTGATTAATTCAAAATTCTTCTTGTTCTAATAATCCTCTCATTTCAAAGCTTCTTTGTAGTTCCTTCACTATCTTTTGTTGGCATGCAAACAAGCAACCTCAGGTATGGATGTTTAAATTTTTTTGTTCTCCCTGTTTTCAAATTCTTATAGGTTTCGGGAACTCTGATAGGTTCTGGTTTTTTTCTTCCCTGAATGTATTCTGCACCTTATTAATAATTCATATTCTTGAGAAGGGAGGTAAAAAACCAAATTACTCAAAACCCTATTAGATGTAAAGAACTGACAACGCTTCCGCAAGAAAGACTGCAGGTCAAGTTCAGACTTGGGAAAAGCAGCTGCAACTGTATTGAACTACTTCCAGATTATTCATAACATCAAGGCAATATGTCAACTACTCAATAATGTATCCTACTCCAACCTTCAATTAACCTTTTTATTCTTAAGCATTTAGCTTGGTAAGTCACACAAATTAATTTACTGAGAATCTAATAAACAGTGAGTCACAATAATCAGGATCTGAATGATTAGGTGTTTATTTATGTGGTTTATTATTTATTTAAACTGGATTTTGATGAATTATTGAAGCTTTAACGTTAGTCTTTTTTTTTCTTTTTTTTTTTCAGAGTATGGTTGAGATATTTTTTCTAGGTGCAGAGATGATTTTCTAAGAGCTCCATATGACATGATGTAAGGCACACACATTTTCTTTAGTAATCTGATATTTCAGTATTTCATACCCTTGGGGCAAAATTTTATTCCCAGTATATGCAAGGAATTGATGAAAAAATAAAAAAAAAAACCTAAAAAGGATATAGTAAGTCAAGTACTTAAATCTAGGTGATTGGTACTTTCTCAGACATCTTCAGCTGTCCAAAGCATCAATGTAAGAACAGATAACATGACACAAAACCTACATGAGTGACAAATCTTTCTGCAAGTAAGTAAGGTATACCAGAATCTCTGAATTGACTCTTTATACCTGTGTTTAAATGTTTTTTACTCCAGCATAGTCAGATGACCACATTTATATCAGCTGATGCGCAGTTTGTGTGTGCATGAGTGGTCTGCCCTTGCAGCAGGAGAAAGTATTTCAGCTTAACTAGTGGGAGAAGCCAATCTGCATGAAAACCTTCCAGAAAATGAAAGAACTAGGGTAACCCATTCCACCTTTGTACGTAGTGACAGTAGAACTTCAGATTTAGTCAAATAAAACCCTTCATCCTAAATGTGATATTTGCCTCCATCCTGCCAAACAAAACAAATGGCATCTCTGACCAGGGCGAGCACTAATGTATGGCAGAGAATAAACATTCCATCACGTAGTTCAGCTCATTTAGAGCTTTCTTTTTATTTTAAGTGACACTGCTATGGCTTTAGTTTTTGTATTACAAACCTGGCAGCTAAAAGCAGAAACAAACCTACTCCTGATTCATGGTGGCAAACAGTGGATTTTACAGGTCCAAAGTGCCTAATAAGATTGGCAGATTCCTCTCTTTGTTTCCCATCTCCCAGTAATTCTCCATAGCTCAGGATACACATGGTCTTGGAAACCAATACATGCATAATGTACCTTTGCACATATATTTTTTCTGATGGGTTTGGGAAACTATCTACCCTAGGATTTATGAATAAAGATGAGTGACTGTGCAATTTCCATTTATAAAATGTAAGTCTGCTAAAAAAGTGGGAAAAGTAAGTAGTTACTGTTCCCTATGAATATTGTTGACCAGTGTCATGAATTATGCATGTTTCCCTCCTGGGTCCAGTGTCCTCTGGCATTTCTTAAGCAGTAGCTCAATATTTTCTACCGCTCTGATAAATCATTCAATAGGGAAAGGATAGGTCCTGATTCTTGAGCCACTGTTCGGAGGCACTAACTGATGTGGTTTGTCAAACACCTTTGTTTTACATTCCACAGCTGAAAGTCTGACATAGAAGTCTTTATAGTCCACCGAGGTCACAGGGATGCAAGAGTTGTGAAGTGTGCTTTCAGTTTCTTAGATGTCAGGAAATGGCTTGAAATTCAGCAGGATAATTTCTTCTCCTGTAGAGGCACAGGTTTTTCTGATGTTTTTTATCTTTTTCTTTACAGAAATCTGAGATAACAATGGTGTCCCAAGGAGCTGATATTTCCTTCTTTAAGGAGAATTAGAGGTCAGATATTTCTATCATGTTCACAATATCTATGATAAAAACTGTTCAGTGAAAATAACCTGGAGCTTTCTTTTCAGAACTGAATCTATTCTAGACATCTCTTCTATATATGTTGTGAAAAAGATTGTGTAGAACTGTTGGAAGACTTCTGCTGTTCACAGATTATGGGTTAACTTAATAATGCTTTAAAGAAAAATAGTATGGTTTCATTTCAAAATGAGAGGTTGCAACTCAACCCTGAGCAATAACAGTTTATTCCCACTGCTGTACACTACAGCTTCCATTTAGTTCCCAAAGCTCAGTGAAATAACAATGTAACCACGCTAACTACATCTTTTCCTCTTAAATCAATTTTTCTCTGTGCTAAGCAAGATCATGGAGTGGATCTTACTGGAAACCATGCTAAGGCACATGGAAAATAAGAAGGTGACTTGTGACAGCCAACATGGCTTCACTAAAGGCAAATTGTGCCTGACAAATTTGATGGACTTCTACAACGGGAATACAGCATGATGGTTAAGGAAAGAGCAACTGATGTCATCTACACGGACATGCGCAAAGCATTTGACACAATGAGACATCCTCATCTCTAAACTGGAGAGATCCATGGATTTGACAGCAGAACCACTCAGTGGATAAGGAATTCACCAAATGGTTGCACTCCAAGGTCTGCAGTCAGACTCGATGTCCAGGTGTCGAGCAGTGACAAGTGACATTTCTCAGGGGTTAGTATTTGGACTGCTATTGTTAAACATTGTTAGTGACATTGTTAGGGATTGAGTGCACACACAGCAAGTTTGTGAATGACACAGAGCTGTGTGATGCATTCAACATGCTGGAGGGAAGGAATGCAATCCTGAAGGACCAGGACAGACTTGAGAGGTGGGCCTGTGTGAACCTCATGAAGTGCAACAAAGCCAGCTACAAAGTCCTACACCTTGACAGGAACAATCACAAACACAGGTACAGGTTGTACACTGATTAGGTTGAAAGTAACACTGTGGAGAAGGACTTAAAGGTATTGGTGGATTAAATACAAATGAGACCCAGAAATGTTCACTTGCAGGCCGTAAAGCCAACCTGTATCCTGGGCCTCATAAAAAGCAGCATGGCTAGGAGGTCGAGGGAGCTGAGTCTGCCCCTCTACTGCTCTCATGAGACCCACCTGGATCGCTGCATCCAGCCCTATTGTCCCCAAGGCAGGAAGGACAAGGACCTCCTGGAGTGAGTCAAGAGAAGGGACACAAAATGACCAGAGGTCTGGAACACCTCTCCTACAAAGACGGGTAAAAAGAGTTTGGGTCATTCAGCCAGGAGAAAAGAAGGCTTAAGGGAGACCTTATAACAACTTCCAGTACTTAAAGGGGCTACAAGAGAGATGGAGAGGGACTTTTGACAAGGACAGGTAGTGATAGGACAAGAGGGAATGGCTTTAAACTGAAAGAGGGCAGTTTTAGATTAGATATTAAGGAGGAAATATTCTACTGTGAGGGTGGTGAGGCATTAGAACAGGTTGCCCAGAGAAGGTGTAGATGCCCCATCCCTGGAAGTGTTCAAGGCCAAATTGGGTGGGGCTCAGAGCAACCTGGTCTAGTGGAAGGTGTCCTTGACCATGGCAGGGGAATTGAAACTAGATGATCTTAAAGTCCCTTCTAACCCAAACCATTCTATGCAGATGTACAATTCTATGATATGCAAAACCTTTACATTCTGCATTTTATTTGAGGTGAGTTTACTACAGAGTAATGATTTATATGATATTCAAAACATGAAATTCAAATGCATAGTCATGAGCATTCCTGGCAGAAAGAAATGGAAGTTTCACCATTTTTCCATCAGGGACCAAAGATGAATCTTGTGTCCTGTACATCTATCCAACCAAATGTGACAAAGAACATTTGACAGATATGGTTTAAAAGTTGATGAATTTTCTTAAAAATACTTCTGACTAATGTAAAAACTTTATTTAAAAGTCTCAAAGAGTATAAAACACATTCCACATTTTGAAATATTTATGCAGATGTACAAAAAAACCCTCAAACTAAAACCCAAAAATCAACATCAGAACTAAAGTCTTTCTTCTGGGAGCATTCTGGTAAATACAAACAGGAGGATACTGTAAGAGGATAAAATTAGGGAACAAAACATTATAATTAATGGCTGCACATAGTGTGGAATATGTGTCAATTCTCTCTTGCCTAAAAGAATGGAAATAAGAAATGAGAGAAAACACTCTTTATCTCAATGCTAGAAGTTCAGTGGATGAGCAGTTCAATCTCTCCATAAGGTCTTCACTGCATTTCCAACATCCTTGCAGTGAAGGTGCCAGACTCACTTCTGAGAGCAAGAGCTTCCACAGTGCCTACATAAAAGCAGAGCAGTCCTGCAAGTATCACTTATACCACCCATTTGACAAACCACTCTATGCCACTGTTGCAGATATCTTTGTTATGCTTTTGTCTTCGTGCTTATTTCCTATTTTTATATCCAGCTGGAGAAAGAGCTTGACATGCTCACACCTTCTCAATATGTTACATGGCTGCTTGTTAGTACTCAGTAGGGAGCTGATAATAAAGAATCCCAATTCTATTCTTGACTCTCTGAGAGATGCATGCTGTGTGCTGCCTGGGGAACTGAATAGTCCAAACTGATGTAGTTATCCTAAAAAGCAAGACAGAAAAGGAGATAAATTGGGGTTTGACATATTGGTGTGTTGGCTCTGAATCCTTGGTCTGACTGTGCAAACTCTCTGTTATATCATCTTAAGTTTGCTACCTTCCTTCTAAATGGCTATCTGTGTTAGGTTTATGACCTTGTTTATTAATAATAGCAGAAAAATAGATGGGGCTTTTAACAACAGTTAGAAGTGATATTTGTTTTCTTCTTTCCTCTTTCTGGAGTGTATAGGAGTATTTGCTGAAAGTCTCTCTTTTCCTCTTGGATTTTTGTTTTTCCTTAGTTGTTTGTTTTATGACATGAAAATTGTCTTCAGAACTGGATAGTATCCTTCAAACAGTGACAGAGACATCATGAAATCAAAGTTCCCTGTGTGTGCATTGTTTGAAAATTCATTTCACTCTATATCTTAATGGTGCTGAAACCACTCCGAACAGTCACTATCAGAATCTATTACGCTAGGATTGAGTACAAAATAAACAATGAGGCCAAAGGACATTTCTTTTCCTTCCAAAAGGATACAAAGAGAAACAGTCCGGTGGAAAACATGTCAAAAGCGCAATTATTATCTGATTTTTCTTCCCTTGTCCATTCTTCAAGTCACTTCAACACATTTTGATTTTGCTCAAAGTTTTCAAACAGGAGACTTGGGCTTTGCCGTTACAAATGTTTCAAAGACACACAGCTGTAGTTAAAACTGAGCTCTGCAGCACTAACAAACACGACATAGACCTGTGGCACTGCACCAGTGTACAGATCAATGCTGCTCACACAAAAGGGTGGCAGGGCTGGAGGTAAGTCCAGCTGCTGCTCACAGGTCAGCAGTATGCCTTTACAGCATTTAGAAGGTGACTTATACACAAAGCAAGTAAACCATCACAGCTTTTTTTGAGTCAGCTTTGTTACAGGTCGGTGTAGAAGATAGTTAACATGTGGATGTAATGTCACTAAAACAAAGGACAAAGTTTCTCCAGAAAAAGACACCAGAGCACCAAGGTATTCAGTTGATTTAATGGCTAAAAGAACTCTTCTGTTCTTAGCATGTGAACTGCTTAGCAGAAACACTTGACAGTTTCCCAGTTTATCTCAGGTTATCAGTAAACAGATTTTTAAAAGATCCCATAAGAGTGATGGATTAATTGCATTTCTTTTGCCATCTAAGACCAGGTGTTTGGTTAAGATAATCATCTACCATCAGTGAAGAGAGAGAGGAACAAATCGATACTCCTATCCCATCTAGGATATTCATGCTACCCAAGAACTACTTTGTTTACTTGCTCTGTTTTAAATTATTTAAGCTATTGTATAATTTCATAACTGAAAAAAAAGCTTTGGCTTTTCATGGAAGGATATTAGCCAGCAGTTTTGTGTTCATCCCTAGCTTTTTACTGAAGTTAGAGGAAAGAACATCCTCTCCTTCTTACGGTGAGCAATTCAAAATCTCCTATGCTAGCTCTTCGAAGCAAGAGCAACTGATAACCCATGACTTGACGGATAGACCACTAGACCAACAATGAGAGTGGATTTTACTGTTGGAAAAATTTTATTCTTGAAAACAGATTTCTTTATTTTCTCTGTCATAGCACTTATTTGAATAATAAAGAAAAAAAAAAGAAACAAACACTTTCAGAGCAAAGGTAACCCTACATGATATTTTTACTGACACTTATCTTCAGTTGAAATTTATGCTTAGTAAAGAAAATTGGTAACAGGTTATTAATACAAAACTATTTTTAAGAGTACAAGCAAAATGGAGAGCTTCATGGTACTATCCCAGATGTCAGAGCTAATGACTAGTGAATCATATTCTCAGTTTATTCTCTCTTTGTAATGAACACACAGCAACCCTAAAGATGGCACCTTGCAATTCATATATGGGGCCAAACTTCCATTGTCACCTTCTAGTATTTTTGTCAATATGTGTTTCTACACTAAACATGGACCAAACCATTTACTGTTTATAAGACACTTTCTATACAAAATACATCTAAACATTCCACATAATGAAAGAGAGAGTACAGAAATAGTGGTGAAAGATTAAACAGTTGAAAGATTGTGGTATGGGGTGAGAAAGCACTGGAAGAGTGAGAATAAAGCAATATTTATCTCTTTGGAGACATGCAGTGGAGGAAATATGAGGACACTGAGTTGATCAGAAATACTACTGGGGTTAAGAAACCAATCTGTAAGGGCAGAGAAGGAACATGTTCCTATTTGGACTCTCATGAGAAGGGCAGAAAAGACACAACTAGAGAAGCAGTTTTTACTGCACAGTCAGAGATCACAGACATGTCCTGAGCAATTGGGCTCTTTGGAGCTTGTCTGAAATAAGAGATGAAGGAGGCATCCCAAGTCATTTAGAGGGGTAGTAGATACACGGAAGAGGAGAACACAGTGTTTGTAAAATGCCCTCTTCCCATCATTATCTGACAGTCTCTCCAGTCAAAGTGGTTGTTTGATATTCTTATATGGTAAAATGGCACCATGCACTTTGCTTGTTTCAGAGTCCTCAAAGACCAGGAGAATTGCTGCTGCTGGGAGGTGGGCACTTGTCTAGTTAATCTTGAGGAAGAGGAAATGAGGAAAGAGAAGATGGTGTCTTTCATCTAAGATTGGTTGCTATCTCTTTTTATCACAACCTGTTGAGGTAGTAAAATGAACAGCAGGGCTACCTATCCCCAAAACTCTGTCCTCTCTCTGTTCCTTTTCTCTGCTTCCTACCTTCTGTGGAAGAACCAATTCCAAGAAGAATTGAAGCAGCCCTGCTTGCTCTAAATCATCCCTTCCTTAATTCCCTTATTTTGATGAAATGTTAACACATATTTCTCTTCCCCTTCCTTCTTTGCAGGAAACTGTGAGCACCCTTGCTAATTAAATACTCTGCAGGAAACATGCAGAGAAGATGAAGACTGGAGCAGCAGGCAAGCAGTCTGGCACAGCTTTGACAGCACTAAGTTACTGGATGCATGCATCGGCAATCGGAGCAGCCTGCTCCTTGTCTGAGCGAGGGTGACCTATGCAAGAGGATGGCAGAAATTGGCTAATGCACTGTGTGCTGTATAGGACCTAAGAATAAATACTTCCCTTCGTCTTACCTACCTTTCACCTTCCCTTCCTTTCTCTTTCCTGTCATGATCACAGGAAGGGTTGCACAAAATCCATTAGCAGAAGCCAGTGTAAAAATGTCTGCATTTTATTTGTGTAAGGTATTGTTTAAAAATTCCTTAGTGTTGTAACTCATGATTCCTTCACAAAATGAGCTCAAATTCTGAAAAAAAAAATTAAGTCTTAATTTCCCTCCCATCTTACACATTCCTGAACACTAATAAGTGTGTTTCATGTCAAACTGCACTCAAAAGGGTTTAGGTACCTGAAATCCTTAAATCATGACTGAATTAGAAACTTGTTTTCTACCTTACTCTAGAAGGAAATAATGCTTCTTAACTGATTGTGCAGAAGACTCAAGTAGAAAGATCCTATTTTTTAATTTATTTTGCTTTCTTTTAACCCTGTGTCTTTCTCCGTCTCAGTCTTAGTTTTTTTCTTTTTCTGTAACTGAGTGGATATCAGAAAACCTTTTTGTCAAAACCATTGTTAAAATTCAATATGCCTCCATAAAATATTTTGGATTGTTATAGTCTTGCTGAAATACTCATACCTTTCAGTCTCAATAGGGCACCATGGCTCTTGTTTCTCCTGGAAGGATCCTCCACACACCATTAGGAAATTTGTCAAAAAAATTACTGACAATTGTTTGGCAGTGCTTCAAAGTGTCACATCACTCACACAACATGCATCCTTAGCACATTCTTGCTAAACACTGAAATGAAACCTCACAATTATCAATATTTTCCTGCAGGGCTACACTCCATTAGTCCTATGTGCACAATGTTAGTCCAACCTTAGTTAGTCCTATATGTTGATGTTTGATGCATAGTTGGGCGCAGGCAGGCTTTAACCATGGAATTTCTTTCTTCCAGGCATTTTCTGACTCCAGTGGGTAAGCACTTCTGTCCAAAATCCTTCCTCCTCTGTCATGCACACACAGAGGCAATGTGCAGCCATCTATGCAACCACACACCCTGCTGCCTGAGCCCTGGGTTTGTCACCAATCATCATGGCTAGGTTTCACAAACAAAGCTTGCTACAAGCATGTTGATGGCTAAAAAGGCCAATGCAAGATAGACAAGTCCAGTTGCAAAAGGCACAGTGGAAAGTCTCCTTTGGTGGTACTGGCAAGACTCGGTTCTTTCTGCGTTGTCTTTTCTCCTCAGAAATGATTCTCTGTGTGTTCTCAAAAGAAGTAGCAGCATTATAGATAGTGTGTCTCCATGTCTCCCCATTGGAGGCCACAGTAGACCAATGATGGTGGTCGATATGGCCAAGGCTGAGATGTTGTTTCAGGGAGTCCTTGTATCTCCTCTTCGGGGCTCCTCTCTTGTGGCAGCCAGTGGCGAGTTCACCATAAAGCACAATCTTGGGGAGGCGGCAGTCCTCCATCCTAGAGACGTGCCCTGCCCAACGCAGCTGTGTTCTCAGCAGCATGGCCTCAATACTTGTGACTGCAACCTGTTCAGGAACAGACACATTGGTCACTTTGTCGGTCCAGTGGATGTTTAGGATTGTACAGAGGCAACGTTGATGGAAGTGTTCTAAGAGTCGCAAGTGGTGGTGGTAAATGACCCATGATTAGGACCTATATAAAAGAGTAGACAAAACAATTTCTCTGTAAACACTAATCTTTGTACTTTTCTTCAGGTATTATTACACCAAACTCTTTTATGGAGTTTCCTGAAAGCTCTATATGCCTTCACTAACCTGTTGTCTATCTCTTTGTCAATTTTACCGTCTGAGGAGATGATGCTTCCCAAGTAAGTAAACTGCTGCACTGACTTGAGCTCTGATTCACCAATGATGATATGGGGATGCTGGAAGACTTCCTGAGGTGCAGGTTGGTAGAAAACTTCTGTCTTCTTCAGCCTGACTTCCAGCCCAAAAAGCTCAGCAGCCTCTGCAAAGCAGAATGTTAAACGCATCAGAGCTGCTTCTGTGTGGGCAAGGAGGGCAGCATCATCAGCAAAAAGCAGCTCACAGACAAGATGATTGAGAGTCTTGCTGTGGGCCTTCAGTTGCCTTAGGTTGAATAGGCTTCCATCAGTACGATATTGGATGTAGATACTGTTTTCTTCCTCAAGGTCTGCTGTGGCCCTTTGGAGCATCATGCTGAAGAAGATCGTGAATAAAGTTGGTGCAAGAACGTAACCTTTTTTCACACCACTGGTTATTAGAAAGGGCTCAGAAAGTGCATCGCCATATGTGACTTGGCCATGCTGATCCTCATGAACCAAAATGATCATTTTGAGGAACCTGGGGGGACATCCTAATTGTTCCAAAATCTACCACAGACCTTTTCTGCTCACAGTATCAAAAGCTTTAGTGAAATCAACAAAAGTTACATAGAGACCTTTGTTCTGTTCCCTACACTTCTCTTGCAGCTGTCTGAGAACAAATACCATGTCTGTGATGCTCCTATTGGCTCTGAAACCACATTGGCTTTCAGGTAGAAGGTCTTCTGCAATAGTGGGTGTTAATCTGTTCAAAAGTATTCTTGCAAGGATTTTACCAGCAATGGAGAGCAAAGAGATACCTCAGTAATTTGAACAGTCTGACTGTCACCAATACCAGTTTGTATTACTGCTGTAATTCTATACAATAGAGATTATCTGTTTCTGCATGAGCAGTTATTCAAAGCTTGAAGAAAATGATTCATTTCATACATTTATTAGGAAGTTTTGAAGCAGCAGTTCTTAATATGTTCTAACAGTTGAAAAATTTAATCCAAATGATTCTTTCCCATGAGCACATGCAGTTTCAATGATTTATCAAAAAACCCCAAACAAACAAGGAAAACACAATCTGCCCAGAAAGCTCTGAGTCTGGACCTACATGCAGATTTTAATGAAGGAATCAGTGAATTAGACCTCACACTGCAGTTCCTCGGAGATCTGACTGGCACTTCTGGAACAGAATCAGGAAAGATGAAGGAGGAAGATATTTTTTCCTTATAATTCTCTTTTCAGTTGACATGTTTGGAGATTTTGATATTTGGATGAAATATAACTAGCAATGTCAATAATGCATGAAATCTTTAAAGTATGTCTCAGGTGAGTGTTCTTGTTTTGTTGTTCTGGTACAAAAATTGCATCCTTGGGATTGAAGCAGGAACTCTTAAGGCAGCGATTTTCATCTGCTCGTGACAATTACATAAGTTATGTCCCAGTGTATGCATTGCAAGCTTAAATTGATTGAAAAAATGAACAGTGAGTTTCCTTGATAGGGAATTATCCTCTTGCAGAGCAATACATGGCACAGGGCCACACCATTATCACCCACCTCTCACATGTGGTAACTTCTCCTTGGAGCCCTCCCATTGTGGAAAAGTTATCAGCTGAGCAAGCTCTGGCAGCCTCCAGTTGGTTGTCCAAGACCAACCCATACTATGTTTTAAAACACTTAATGAGGATTTTTATAATGCTTGTCTTTAACTGAGCTACCTGAGCACAACTGTCAGTCTGCTCAGCCAGACACAGAGGAGGGTGTCTGTCTAAAGGTTAATGCAAAAACTTTCCTAGACTGGGAAGATGAGGACACCAGTCAACCTCGTTTCTTCTACTGAGGACAGAAAATGTAAAAAAAATCTTTCCCTAGCCTATTATTTGAGTGATTGGAAGGAATATATGTTTGGGGATAAGCTTTGAAATCACTTTCAATTTCTCTTATCACACTGGATTTAACCTCTGAAGGGCATTTTCCTCAGTATGGCACAACCTTGGCAGAACCCTTTCTTGTAGAAGCTGTGTAATTCAGCCAAACCTTTTTCATCAGTACACTCATACTATGGCTGGAAACAGCATGAGCCAGCAAAAGCAGGTGTCTGTCAACGTGCACCAAGGGTTTTGCCAGGATAACTAAAATGGTTTTAGGCCTCAGGGCTTCTTCTACACTTCTGACTGATGCAGCTTCATGGTTGTGTTGCTAGATCTTTCTGTGGTGACCATGCAGGTGCTGATGGATGGGGCAATGAGTCTTGGCATAGAAAGACTACAGTGATATTCTTACCATCCCCAAGGTTGGCCACAGAATCCCCCTTCCAGCTCAGCTGCTCCTGCAGCAGCTCCTGAGCTGTTGTATGCTTTGCAGCACAGCATGCAAAGATGACCCCCAATAAGTTCTGTGAATTATAATGATTTAACAGTTATGGCATGAAATGGCTGAACTTTCTCTGTTGTAAGGATGGAGAGAGAGTCAGGCTCCATCGAGAGAGGGACAAGACCATCAATTTTCACAGTAAGCATCTGGGATGTAGCTACTTTATTCATATAGGCACATTTGAATTTTTTAACCTGCATACCCAAACCTGCTCCCAATAGATTGAATGGATTGCCATAGAGCTAGAAAACAGCTTGTGTGAGAGAAGTGTCCAATTGATTTTTGTGCATTTACCTGCTTAAATACAAAGGATTTCTGATAAATGTTTGAAATCAATACACCAGCAAGGACCCAGCAGCCTTTGTACCTACGCAGCTGTGAAGCCCTGAGACAGCATGGAAGCAGGCTGACCTCTCACTCCTTTTGAGCTTGTCCTTGGATGTGCAGTGGTTGCCCTGCCTCTATTCAGTCTGCTCTCTGCTGACATACTTTTTCCCAAGATGTGTCAGTTACATGAACAGAGAAATTCAGCAAAATGAGAGCAAGTGTCACCTGTACTTAGCATTATCAACGCAGCGAGAAAAAAAAAAGTGCCACAGAAATCAATATTCCGACACACAGCAACACAGCTAGATGACTGATCTATAACTGCCACGTGGTTACCATACTGATTAGTCAAATAGCATGTCCACAACACTAATACATACTTAGTTGAAAATATTGGGAGGGATCCAAAGTTTTAGTCTAGAATAAAGTCTTGTATATTATGACAGACAGAACAAGGACAAGCTGCTACAGACTCATCTACATCTTAATCAAGCTCTGAATTAAATAGGAGACTTGATCTTATTACTGTAGTCATCTATTTGTTATTTCAACAGGGAAAGGAAAGCCACAGAGAGATTTTCAATAGGTTCTCTCTCGTTTCTCAATAGCAAAAGTACTTCCAGCAAAACTGTGTTTGCTGTACACAGTTTTCAAACAAGAGGGCCTGGAAGCTAGTGGAATCTGGGTCAGCTGAGATGCTGTGGTCCTTGAAGTGGCTTGTTTGTGCAAATAACTTGTGAAATCTGGATTCTCAAAACTCAGCCACATTTTCACATTTATATATTTTTTTATATTTTTTTTTAAACAATGTTTATTTCTGCCTTCCTCTGGAGGTTTCTTGAGTGGGAGGCAAAAGTATTTTATTCTTCCAAAGAAATAGGTTGAAAAATTCAATAGTGCTTCATGTCTCTCGACAAGCACAGTAATTACACAAGCTCTAGCAAATATTTAAAGAAAAGAAACAGGTTTTTTTCTCATTGCCATCTTTGTGGATAACAATAAAAGAGTGATAAGATATTAAAAATTTCAAAATGAGAAATATGCATGGAGAAATTGAAAAATGAATTAGCACACAACTGTCTTCCCACAGGATATCTGCTTTATTTAAGGAAAATCTTCCCATTTGGGAGAAAGGTTTTTAGGAATATCTATGATTAATTTTTTAAATTATTTTTATATTTTTATCCTAAAAAAAAAAAAATCCAAAATAGGCTGTTAGAGTTGAGGGAATATCCTGGTTGTCTCTGTTAGAAGCAAACCGCCAGAAATATCTTTAATGTGTTGCCCTTTGTAAATTAGGATACTGTAATTTTTCACTTTTTTTTAATTACTTCTCACTAAAAATGTCTCCTGGACAACAGCAGAAATTTATCTAGCATTTTGGAAAGTAAGAATACAAAATGATCGTACTGAGGATAGTTTGGCATATTTTTTTATTCTTTGACAAGGTATTGTCTAATCCCTCTCAAAGAATACCCCTTTGCTGGAGAGCCATGTAATGAAAGTTATATTTATTGTTCCCTTAAGGCACTAGGTCAGAAAAAAGTTTAAATCCAGAGCACTTCCACCTCTGTCCCTGCATCTCCAGACTGCTGTCTGTCTCTGAGTTGCCAGTGGCTGAATTACCCATCATGTCTTTGAGGCTGACCTTAAATCCTGTCCTCATCTGCGCAGGGCAAGATGAGAGTGAGACCTGCTTCTCTGGGAGAAACACTGTTGCAAGGGTCAGTGGGACAGATGGAGGTAGGAAAGGCTGGCTGTCGTTCCCTGTCCTACAGCTGTCCCATAGGTGACAGTTTTACAGTCATTTCTGCTGGAGTCCCTTCAATCATCCCAAAGCCTTGAAGGTACATAGAAGGTTTTAGCCAAGTAAAGCCCTCACATGAGGGTAATGGAGACATAGAATGCTTCCATATCAATTTTCCTCTCTACACCACTGCTATTTAAGGTTTGTGAGGAGGCATTCCACTTATCTGAGGGGGCAGACTAGTTGGAGGGGAAAAGCAGGGGTGTGCTGCTCCTTTTTTCAGTTTATGTATAGGCACTATGCTAGTCCTCTGAACATCCCTCTCTTCCTTTAACATCTTCTTCATCACTGCTTCATTGATCTCACTTAATGTCCTCCCTAATTGCCACAGATATTAAACTTTTTTTTTTTGATGCTCACTCTAATTTCTTTCATTTCCTAGTTTTAGACCATTACACCTGATTTAACCACCTTAGTTATTTCCCCCACTCTTTCATATTTTTTCCTCTGAATGTATTTTTTTGTTGGCAGTTATCATAGCCCTTCACTGTTATTTACTCTGAGCAGCATTAACTTCAGACAGAAAAAGACGATCAGAGACTCTCAGGCTCAGTACAATTTAACTCTACCTAAAAATGGCCTTATTTAGTCTCTGGTAATACACACTTTATTCTGTTTCTGTATGGAACGTCTTAAATGGAAAACACTAAAGTTCCACAAATGAAAGTTTCATGCTTTTTTAAACCTCAGAATGTGCTGATTTAAAAATATTAAAGAAATCCAATCTGTGGCAGTGCCGTGTTAAGTCTGAATGAAGAAAAGTGTGACGATTAATAAAAACAGGAACGTAATACAGTTCTGCTGCTCAAAGAGCTACCACACACCAACTGAGCACCAGTACAGGCTAGAGGTTGTCCTACTCTGTCAACAGGTGGGATCATTTATGAAAACATTAGTAAAAAGAGATCTGCATTTCATAAATTCCACAGGTACCAGGTTATTTCCCTTCACGTCACTGGGAGTCTATTAGATATCAGAATCTGTCTCAGGATGTAAAGGTGTGTCTCTTGGCCATAGACTCCCTTTCTGCAGGAAACACAGTGAGTTGAGAACAAAAGTACAGTGCTATCAGGGAGTCTCCTCCCTTAAAATTAGGTAATGTCAGTCGCTGTCCTTTTGTTGCATATGTCCCAATATTCAGAAGCTTCATGCATAGTGATAGGACACTAAAAAAAGCAGAGATTTAGACTACATGTAGAGAAGAAGTTCTTTATTCAGAGGGTGACGAGGCACTGGAACAGGTTGCCCACAGATGTTGTGGATGCCTCATCCCTGGAAGTGTTCTAGGCCAGGTTGGATGGGGCTCTGAGAAACCAGATCTAGTGGAAGGTTTCCCTGCCTGTCACAGTGGGACTGGAACTAGATGATCTTTAAGATACCTTCCAACCCAAACCATTCTGTGATTCTATGGTCAGACGGATAAATGAATTCACTTAAGTTTGGTCAACGACCTATCATTCACTTCAGTGGAATTTATATAGTTAAGGTTTTTTGTTTGCCATTCCTTTGAAGCAGTTGCTGGGTGTGGGGGCATGACACACCACAAACCAAATAACCCAGAATGGAACTTATCTTTCTGTGGAAATAAAATATTTTTTGGCTTCCTTCAAAGTGCAGAACTAGAAAATAGTGTCTTTCACTCCCTGTCTGGATAGTGCTTGTCCAAAACAATTATTGTTTTAAATTTGGGTACAAAAATGCACACAAGATTGTAATTATCAGTTACTCAGCTGGTCAATTGCTGCTTTTCTTTTTTTTTTCTTTTCCAGATCTTCAGAAACTGATAAAGGTCTTTCATTATTGTTTCTTTCCATCAGCATTTTGATGAGGTTGTAGCAATGAAAAGCAATCTTTAATTAATTTTTCTTTTGCAGTTGAACAATGCAGTAGGAAGCTCTGTCTTTTTTTTTCTGAGAGTGGAGATGATATTTGGAGAATGAAATTTCTTGCCCACTGTCTCCATGGTTTCAATAGACCGTGCCACATCATATGCAAATACAGTCCTGCATTCCAGGGGTTCAAAGATTGTGTTTCAGTCTCTGTTTGCTTCCTCAGTACAGAATTCAGCACATCAGGAAAAAATCAGTGTGAGCAGGATGCTGCCACTCAAAACCCCTGCTATACTTGTTTTGCCAGCTGTATTTTTCTTCTCTATGAGGCACAAGTGCCACAGCGTGGCTGCACACATTGACTGTTTGCATGGTCCTTGGCCACATCCGAACTGGGTCAAGTCACCATCTCACAGAACCAAAAATGGGGTGTGCAAGCACTCTGACGTCTATCTCAGTGGTGATGAGAGGGGGATCCGACAGACATGCTGGATGGCTCCCAGGTGCCATTGGATTAATCTCTGAACTATCCATCACTGATCGCCAGGCTGCGTCATCCATCTTCCTCTTCTCCTTCCTGATTGAAAATCATTCAGAGGAGACTTATTACAGCCAAAGAAAATGTATGTTGACTCTAGGAGAGGCAACACAGAATAATTGCCCAGGACCTGCCATTTTAAATGCTTCTTACTCTGTTTTTAATGCTCCTTCATTTCAGGGGGAAGTTGTGACAAAGTGGTTGTATATGCCAGTAATTGAAACTGAGTATAATGCTCATTAAGGCCTAAACAAGAATGAAGAGGATGACCATCAGGACATATATAATTGATGGTGCTGCATTAAGTATTATAAAGCAATTCAAATTACAAAACATCCCAGGTCTTCTATCAATCATCCTTCTCTCATTCACCTTTTCTGTTTTGATCCCCACACACATTACTCACACAGGCTGAACCAGGTCCCTTGTTGCATCTACTGAACAGTCCCAATGCTGGTTATTGAGAATACACCTCATGAGGAATGGAACTGCAGCACTAAATGTAGCACAGACCGGGAAAAATATCTTGATTCTGCAAGGCTCATGACACACACTCATCTTTTGAATTACTAATTTATGTGGTTCTACTACATTTGCCCATTAATGGATGAGAAAAAGACATTTCAAAACCAACATTTTCCAATTAAATCCCAGTTACTGTTGAGAATGGGGTTTTAACTATCTTTCGAGGTGTGACCTTTGTGTGTGTTAGTATGCATAAGAATAAGCAGAGTTGCAATACATTCTGTGATTCCCCATTCTTTTTTGTTCCAAAATAGAAAAAGAAAAGAGAAACAAAAAATTCAGTTGTTGCGATAAAAAGTAATAAAAAGGGAATTTTTATGAACAAAGGGGTTTTTTACACTGAAAGAAAAATAGTTTATGCTTAAAATATTTTAAAGGCTATTTTTTAATAAAAATTCAAAATTCCACATTAAAAAAAGGAAGAGAAAGTGAAAAGAATAAATTTCCGATTTCCATAAGAATGTTTTACAGTAATTTTTTAACGACTTTTAGATACTTATAAAAAACAACCCTAAACAAAGAAGGCATAATTAAAAAAATTGCTGAAAAAGTTTTGATAAAGTTGTTCTGTCTAGCTGTGCTCCTGCCATCCTCGGCTAGCGAACAACCAAAGTTGCCTGAGAAACAGCACAAGATTTGAGAAAAGGTCTGAGACCAGCTCTGCACTTCACAGTGGCTGCCGAGCAGTCACTAAGCATCAGGGGATCTCAGCAGATTCAGAGCCTGCTGAAGGGTAAGAAAAGCTGCCCAAATAATTGCAGCTGACTTTGATCATAAGACAACGCTAAACAAGGGGCAAAATTAAATAATAATAATGCTTAAAAAAAAAATAAGAAAGTAATTGTAAAAGCTACCTTTGGCAAAGTAGTCAGTCTTAAATGGTTTTCCTATTCCATCATTAAATAGTTCAAACTTTGGCACCAAAGTTTTGTTATAAAAGAAGATCTAACAAATAAAAATTTTCTATGATGGTTCTCAAAAAAGAAAAAAATCATGTTACTTTAAGCAAAATAAAACTTTTTAGTTTACAGTCAGCTTAGATACCAACTGAGCTTACTGGTGGAAGTCTGATCCCTGATTTCCTCACTCATCCGTGTGTTCCCACTGATACCTCTTTCCTAAGAAACCTCCATGATACACGCTGTGTGCTGCACAATTTCAGGTTAACAACAGGACAACAGCTGCATCTGCATCTCAGAGTGGGAGCATAAGGTGTCCATACTGCATCATCTGTGAAGCACCACTGTGCTAGGAGAGCTAGAGATTTGTCTTTTAACTAATTAAGATGAAAGCATCACGGTTCCATTCAACAAATGCACACATTCTGCTTTGACTTTTCTAAAACCAAAAACTCATGAAAAAAATGCATGTCTTGCCCAAAGATGAGAAGTTTTTAAAAGAGACAGCAGTGAAATAAGTGCCCTGGATTTTCTTGTTGAAAAGAAGATAGAAAATAATGTGGGGAGGACAGTATATTTTTTATTGTTATTAGATAATTTATGATAATGGTGGTAGGAACATGGGACTGGAATGAAGTATCATGTAGTGTGGTGGCTTACTCTTATTGCCGCTATATCATATGATCCCTGTACTGCAAATCCTCAGCCATCCCAGTTGTTTCTCTTACTCTTCTTTAAAGTGCTTTACTACACTAAATCCCATTATGTTCTCTCTGAGCAGAGGAGGCCCCCTGGGCTTGCCTAGATAAGTCATGAAAACTCTTGCAGGAGATGGTATATGGGGCTAAGGTAGAGAAAATTTGTGCCCAGTGGCCTGTAGCTCTAAGCTGAAGGAGCAGGATTTCTTCCATTCACAGCTCGTGTCACTGCTGGTACAGTGTTTGGTGCAAATAGAGAACATGACACGGACTTTGCTGTTGAGAATGACACCTTAACCCCACTGCGTCTCTGTCACTGAATGGTGACCACTGTTTGTTTTCCCCTAAAGAATGAGAAACTGAAGCTGTTTTAGTGCTTTGGGAACTTTCACTTAGTATATACGGATTTCATTACTCTGATTGTGCTGTATTGAGATAGCTGTCCTTCCCTTAACATGCCATTGCATTCTAGTATTATTATGGGAAGCCGTAATAACAGCAGTGTGGAAATGCTGGATGAGTCATCAGGGCCCACTAATACATTTGCCAGCTGTCTCTCTTGCTTTCTTTCTGTCTTTGTTTCTTCTGTTGTATTTTCAGCATCCAAGGAAAGGAATTAAAATTACTGTGCAGGACATGCTTTGCTTAGAAGAGTTTACAGAGAGATATAAAGTCTTTAAACCGAGGGATGCTGCTACCCTGCCCTGGGCTGCCCTGCAGAAATGTGGGGAATGGGATAGTGTGAGGACTGCTTTCATCTCAAATTGCAGCTGTGCAGCAGCGCTGTCTTAAAGCGAGCTTGTCAGCCATCAAGGCGTGATCTGTTTTCAGGCAAGCTCAATAAAAAATGAAAAATCAAAACTAATCGCTATGGTTGCTCTTTGGTAACCAGTGTACTATGCACACACCTGCCTCTGTCACCTCCTACGGGACAGAGTTCCGCCTTCCATCACTGTGGGGCAATAGTGACCACAATGTAACTTTCCCGTATCCAAAGGTAGACACCAGCTCATAATAAAAGCTTTAGGTAAACTGAAGGCCCAGTTAGAGACTTCCTGAGCTGGAATACGTGACCAGACCATTGCATGTTTGATAGCTACCAATGATCTGTTCTTTCCAAATTAGATTAATTGCCTGATGCTGTGCAGTTGTATCTTACAGGTATCTTCGTTCTGCAACAGTGAAGTTGATTATCTCCTGGCCCCACCTCTATGCACAACTTTCTCAGTGTGAGGGCAGGAAACTGCTTTGCTTTCCTTTCTAGGATAGGAGAAATCCCAGAATTGGCAACGATGGGAAACAGAGAGTGAAAGACCTATTAGGGTTCTGCTGTATCCATATCAGGTCCAGTGGTCCTCATATACATTTGCATTTTAAACGACATTCTGTCTGCTTTGGATGAAAGTGGAACCTGAGCTCAGTAGCACAAGACAGGAGACAAGTTTTGGGTTTCAAGCTAACTGTCTATGAAATAGTGGTTTATAGGACTGTGCTGCATTATTAATGGGCTAATTACTAACATAAGTTGGGCTAGAAAGTTTATGAGACCAAGTCCATTCATGAGAATTTCAGGAAATGTCATGTTTCCCTCTGGTGGGAAATATATCATTGAAAGGGATTTTCATTGATAAAAGCAGCTTCCAGTCTAAACAGAAGCAGTGGTGGGGGAGTTGGGGGAAGCCCCATGAGAATCAGAATAAAACGCAATAGCGATAATTAAACACATACAGCCTCAGCCACTAAGGTGGGCAGCTCTCATGCCAGCACAATCTGCAGCAGACTACTCTAGGGTGCTGCACAGGGTGGGGTCCTGAACCAGGGCAACCTCATGGGGAGCTGAGAGCTGCCAGGAGCCTGCAGCTCACATGACAGCAGCTGATGGGACCTGGGCAGGGCCAGAATCAATGGTGGCCAAGGCTTTCACACCTGTAAAAGATGTTTCTGGGGAGCACTGGTAATCAGGGGCAGTGGTAACCAAGAGCACTACCAACAGGGAGGCAAACAGACAATGCCAGTTCATGCAGGAAGGGCACTGAAGCCCTGACAGCTCAACCAGGGAGCCATGATATCCCCTTAGCAAAAATGGTTGGACGTGATGATCTTAGAGGTCTTTTCTACTCTACAAGACTCCATGATTCTATGATTTATGCCTTTTACTTTAAAAAAAAAAAAAAAAGAAAAAAAAAATTTTGATTCATTTAGGGTTTCTTTTTTATAAAGGTAACTTCATGAAGCTATAGGAATTATTATCCTATTCCTTCAATTTGCAGTAATCACTGTGCTTACTGAGCCCCAACAATAGAGTTCTCAAATCAGCCTGTATCACAGTGATGAACTTGGATGTGGGAGATAAAATGACACCTGGTTATTTATATTTAACAATTTTTCTGTTTTTTCACCTATGCACTGTGAGAACTGAGAATGGAATATGCTGGTCCGTGGAGACATCATGTGGAAGATGGTGCAGGAGGGAAGAGGTAAAGTAGTTTGTTTGTTTGATGACACAGATGCTTCAAGTCCTGAACTTAAGGCCGAGCTTTAGAACCAAGGTTATACCTCAATTGACTATAATTACCTAAACCTCTTCCTGTTGTTGTTTGGTTGGTTGGTTGGCTTTTTGAAACCTCTTTCCTTACTTACTCTTAAGCACTTTTTTGGCATTTGGAGACTGACTTCTGATTCAATGACCTGGCAGACTAGTGGTGAAGGTTCTGTGCAAATGAAGTAACCTATGTTTTTTTCTTTTAATTTAATTTTAATTTAATTTTGTGGACACCCTTGAGTAATTTTCTATTTACCTAACCAGATCATGTTTCTGGCTGTTAATTAGTGAACTTAGTAAAACACTTAATTCTCCTTTCTGAAAGATAAATTATATTTGAGAGTCGGGGGGGAAAAAAAGTATATGAGCAGTGGAGTGAGGCCTGCTATTTTTAAAATACAAGACTCCAATCCACTCGAAGCTACCTCGAAATCAATTCTTGCATATCCAACTGTGATATCACTTTAGACAACAGGCAGGTTGTATTTATGTATGTGTATAGATATCTTAATTTTCTTGACAGAAAATTATTTGACTTCAAATATTTATTAGCCCACGGCTAGCTCATTTTGAAGACTGTAATTTCTCTATGAGCAGAGTTAACACCACTGCTTTTGAAAACTCCACTGGGACTATTAGTTTTGCTATTAAGGGGCATATGAATTTTAAATATGAGTGCCTTAGATTCTCTGACCTTAGATAAATTTAGACATCCAAAGAATGGCAACAATTCTGGTGAAGGGAAACACAAGTCTTATGAGGAGCTGCTGAGGGAGCCAAGGTTGTTCAGTCTTGAGAAAAGGAGGCTCAGGGGGTACCTTATCACTCTCTGCAACTGCTTAAAAAGAGGTTGTAGTGAGGTGGGGGTCACTTTCTTCTCCCATGTAAGTAATAATACAATAGTAAATGGTCTCAAGTTGTGCCAGCAGAGCTTCAGGTTGGAAAAATTTCTTCACTGAAAGAGTGGTAAATATTGCAATGGGCTGCACAGGGAAGTAGTTTAGTCACCATCCCTGAAGATATTTAAGAAACGTGTAGATGTGGCTCTTAGGGACATGGTTTAGTGGTGGACTTGGCAATTCTGGGTTAACAGCTGGACTCAATGACGTTGGGGGCTTTTTCAAATATTCTAAAATATTCTACAGTTCTATAATATACATCTAGATGTCTTTTAAGTCAAATGAGAAATCTAAAATAGGATCTCTCAATTTTCTCTGCTTTTCTACATGCTTTGTTCGCATATTCTCAGTACAGAATTTCAAGACCCATGTAGTATCAGTTTATCATTTAAAACTGTTTTCCTCATATTGGCTTATTGCAAAAATCTGACTAGCTTAATAGAATGAGTTTTAATGAGCTTACCTCAATTTGTCATAGACATGCCTGCACTTCTGGATTGATATTTTTCATGAAATCATAAAGAAATGTGGGGTCTGTTTAGCCAAGTATTAGAATTTGTTTAATTTAAACAGGACAAGCTGGTTTGCATTAAAAGCATAAAGGATAAGAGAAAGTAATGAAGACATCCAAAAGTTCTGTTAAAATATGCACACTAAACTTCACCTAATGGTAACGGTCACAACTTTGTTATAATGTATGCAAATTGCATTCAATCAGTGCATAATGAGGTATTTTTGTGTTCAGTTACTTCTTTGTTCATCTTTTCTATCAGTTGCACAGTGTCATGCACAATGAATCAAACTTCATTGGAAAAACAGCCAGTGTTGGCCAAATTACAGTGTTGCCCATCTCCCCAAGGACATCTTTCAGCTAATAAAACAAAGTCACATTAAACCAAGGATAATTATAGAACAAAAATGAAGGAAGAAATTTCCTCTTCTCTCCTACTTACCATGGATTTTTCTTCAATAGATGAAATTGATTAGAAGTTAAGATATACTGCTGTTACACTGGCATCAAAACAACTGCAGGTTTACCTTTAGAGATTGCCAGTGCCCATTTTTATACTCTCCATAATCTCAGTAATATATGGAATCTTCATTGGGCCATAAATATAAAATTCTATTACTTACAAGGTCTCAGGTTTAGAAACTCCAAGCTTTCTCCCATATGATGCTTAGCATGTTTGGGAAGAATGTTCAAAGCATCTTCACTACTGCTTCATTTCTGAGTTTCTAGTTCTTCCTTAGTTTTCACTTTACTGTGTAACCTTAAAAAATACCTCCAAATGGGACAAGAATTAGTCCTCAGGTACACCAAGGTACCACCAGTGGTCTTGTTGTCATTTCCTTTTCCTGAGTTCCTTCTCTTCTCTTCATTTCTCATCTAGTCCGATCTTTGTTTGCACATGCTTTTGGATGGGTATCTTGTTTTGCACAGCACCTAGAAATAGCGAGTTCACATCTGCAGCTATGACTAATTGAATGGGATTCATCTAACCAGGCACATATGCCTACAGTGGAGATATCTGCATGTAATGCAGGCACTTGGGCTTCACTTGCACTTACTACAAATAAACTCCTTTGGAGAATTTATGTTTTGTAATCAATTAAAGTTGCAGTTAACTATTATATTAATTAGTGTACATACTCACTTGAAATTAACTATGAGGTTTAGGGTCTACCAGTGCACTTTCAGCTAAGGCCCCTGTTAGCCCTGAATTTTTTGTTCTGGATATCTAGAGGTGTTACTACCCATTAGTATCCACCAGATTCAACTATGTAACTGATTCTAATGACCACCTAGGAAGCCTTGTTTCATAAGGTACAGACTGAGTCAGAGCACCTAAAGTTAGATGTCACCCAGGATTTACCTTGCAACATCTCCTTTATGTATTTCACTGACTTTGACTAAGTAGTAACAACAGTTATTTCAGCAGAGCCTTGGTTTCAAGCAGTTGTCCAACATGGCACATTTTACAGTATCTTAAAAATGCTTTATGCCAGAATTTTTCATATAATTCGAATTAAAGAATAGGATTACCTAAACCTCTAAACTTTTCCAGCATAAGAATGGAATTCTCATCTAAGGGTCCAAGACCCTCAGTGGATTTGAGTGTTAGAGACATTAAGAAAGTTCAGAGAAATTTACTGTCTGGAGGAACCATTTCTGACATTCACTGGTAGGTGAAGTAAGTGAATCCACCGTTCCAAACTTCAGAGACTAAGATGAGTTAGGATTGTGGGTGCTTTCGTGTCTTTCTAAATCCATCAAGAGATTGACTATCCAGGAAATAGGAAATTCCCTGGGATAGATGGCTGAAGAGACCTCTGAAGATGTGTAGCATCTTCCACTAAGATATGAGGTCCTAAATTGGACAATTCTATTCAGTACCTGAACTGAGGCTGGATAAATCTGGTCAGGGATGCAAGCATCATAAATACTTTTAAATTATTTAATCTTTAATTCAGCAAAGTCAGACCTGACCTATGGAGTTGTAAGGGAAATCTTATTTCCCTTTAGAAAGTATATTTATTTCTGGAATATTCAGTATCATATTTTTCAGATTTCCACCTTCCTTATTGCTCCCTGATTAATTTAAAATTATTATAACTCAATTTTCTATTAACAGTTCTTTTGATAATAACAACCAGCTGCTTTATCTTCTTCCTGCTTTGTGGAGCTTTCCTTTGTGCTTTAGCACCTTCTATAGATTGCAGATATACAATTCTGTAGCCTGAATGTTAAGTTTGAATCCCTTAAAAATTGTTCTGCTCACTGCAATTAACATCAAATACACAAACAATTCTTTCCGATTCAGACAAACTGATACTTGTTAAACACATTAGGCTTTTGTTTTAAGGCTGTTTTGCAAGCTTGTGTCCTTGTTACTCAGCATCACAGTGAGGCTGATACCTTTCCCAGACAAAATGACCTGTCAGGGTGTCTTTCCCCTGTGAGGTTTATTTGCTCCTGGAATCCTGTTCTTTCAATTTTGTCCAAACCAAACCTAGGCTGCATTAATAATTTCTGTCTCAAAAGGAAATGAGTGAGATCATCCAGTGCCATTTCTTAAAACAGAAACAATTTAATCCTTGTTTTTTCTACTTTTCTCAGCATTCTCCCTGAGACAGAGGAGAAGGAACCACTTAAAAAGTTATTGAATATAGGCTGATTATCAGTGTAAATATTGTACCATCTGAAGGAAGTAGCAGCATCTGCCATGAAGAAATCCAGGAGTCCTTATTTTACATCCTGGCTTTCCAGTGACTTTTAATTGGTTTGTTTCATCAACAAATACACGTGCTTCACCAATTTTCCCCCTCTTATGTTATTTTTCCTGGGCTTTCTGGCTGCTAGTGTAATACAAATAAAACTATGTGACCAGACTGTAAGTGCCTTCATTTGAATACAGGTCATTCAGAAATGTTGTACTTTATTCCAAATGCAATTGTGGGGACTTAAATTCCTCATGCAATCAAACATTCAAGTAGTGGTTTCATCCTCTGGAAGAGTTTGAAGCTGGTGTTTTGTTTCTCATTAGCAGTAGACAGATTACATTTATTTTAGAACTTGGATTTCTGCCATTCCATTACTCTACATCTCTCTCTGGATTTGGCTCCAGAAATCTTCATTAGGTCCAAGTACCTGCTGTTGCTTTTATAGATACTAACAGAATTTGGAGTATGCACAGTGAAAAACACCAGGCAAAAATTAAACCAAATCACATGTCCTTAGGGATAGTTTATTATAAAATTTAATATCTCTCTGGCTAAATTAACCAGATAAAGCACACTCCTTCAGCTCAGTTTCAATTTTATTTCAGAGAATTGTGAAAAGATTGGTTTGTTAGTATGTGAATCTCAAACCGGCTCAGAATTGTAATGAACACATAGTAAAGCAGCCCAGCTCAGAAAAGTCCCCAGCTGCAGAGCAGGGGCTTTGGTTGAATAGCACATGACTTTGGAAAGTTAGCAGTCTTCCCTCCTTGCTGGAGCCATGTTAGAAAGTTGTTGCTGCAACTTTTGTTTCCAGCTACTGGCCTGTTGCACCCTGCAAATCGTGTGTTCCCATTTCATAGAGCTTGCCATGAGAAATCCCTGTTCCTCCAGCACTATTAAGCAATGCTCTGTTGCTCTTGGTCATGGCAAAGTGATTTCTAAGAGAGCAGGAAGGACAATCTGTAATTACATACGTCCACTGTGTAATTTCACAGTTTTTTTCCACACCTAAGTATAACAGCTAAAGAGTAAGTGATAAATCACCGTGGAATTGTATGCTAACCAATGTGCTGTGCCATTAAAACCCAAGAAGCATATGATGTCAGCTCATTTTGCCCAATTCTTTTTTAAATATCTCAGTGGTGATTTTTATGGAGGCAGATCAGTCAAGACATCCAAATTAACTGTGCATTTTGGTTTTTCATTTTGAAATTACTCCCTCTGCTTGCCTTTATTATTTGAGGTTATCATGTATTATATGAAGGTAACTTTTCAGAGTCCCTATCAAAACAAAAAACCCTTCAGTTTTGTTGACATGAAACATTTGAAAACAGAATGAAAAACATCCTGTTATTTATTTTTTTCTTTTACCTTGGAGAACTTTCATATGTGTTCCAGTTGGGAGGAAAGCCAGGCATCAAACTCCTAAAATTCTTTGGAAAGCCTAACAGGCATTTTTTGCTATTGCTGTGCTGCTGCTCAGGATTACATTCCCCCAGTCAGCACAGGCTCAGCACCTAGAACAAGCCTCTGCATCTAAGAGATCTGGCATTAGCTATGCCATTGATTTCCTTGGCCAGTGAGACTAGTTATTGGCTCTCTCTCTCTCTGTCTTTATCTACAGAGAGAAAATAAATGATACAGAACTTCTTTGTTAAGTGCTTTGAGATCTGTTGAGGAGAAGGGCATGGCCTTCATCTGCTCTCAGCCTCTCCAGAGATTTTGCAGCACAAATGGAATGCATTCAAAAGGCCTCAGTCAGAAGAAAGGTTTGCCAAAGGAAAGCATGGTCTCTGAAAAACAGAAACTGAAGGGAAGAAAATAATCAGAGCATATCAAAAAAGAGGTAGATGATCGCAAGTAGAAAACACTTCAAGATGTTCACAAATATTTTGAAAGTTTCAGGGAAGGTTTTCAAAGCTCTCCTAGGCTATCTGCTTACATTTTAAAAAGGTGAATGTCATAGGAACGACAAAAGCTAAATATCTGAAAGACCAGGGTAAGATTGTTACAGCCTGAAATCTTTTCTCTGGAGTTCAGGTTGAAAAACTTTGACCCAAAAAACACCCAGTCCTTTGTCAATGATACAAAGCTGCTAGTCTTTTCTAACACTGCATTTCATACCGGCTGTGCTAGCTCAGGGACTGTATATCAAATCTCTTACAAGGACCATCAAGTGGTCCTGTATGCTAAGGGTTTCTTCCTTCCTTCCGTGAGAATGCTAATGAGCACAGCATCTGAAAATTAGTAACAATAAAAACAATACCAACAGTAGCAACACTAGAAGTAGCACTACTAGCAGTAGTAAGACCTTGAGCCCAGTGAGAGGAAAATTAAATATTAACTAAGGGTAAAATGTTATTTTCATGCCATAACAGAAAAATTTAGTTCTCCCCAGCCATTACGCTCCCTATACCTCTGACTCTCTATAGGCACGCATGAAGTATCTCCTTCTGTAGTAAAAGTAACTATCCTGCTACCCTTAAGCAATAGGGTAAAGAGGGTTTATTGCTGATTCTTGTAATACCAGAACTAGGAAGGTCCCAGCAAAATTGTTAGTCAACACACTAAAACCAAACTGGAAGAGACTCCCTTCCTCATCCCACCAATCACAAAATTAAATATGGAACTTATTGCCTATTCAATGCTCACTCCTATTAAATAGGATGGTCCAGAAGCAGGTTTCGGCTCAGGAAGTCAGAAAGTCTCCAATAATTTCATTCATCATTTTTAAAGTAATTTCTTAATAATCCATTACTGTTTGGTCCACATCAAGTTATTTACACCTTTATCTGATCCAGTACCTGAGCTTCACTCAAAGTGAATATAAGTTTGGATTATTTTTTGTTTTATAATTCATGAAGTAGTATGATCAACAGCAAAACAGAAAATCAGACTGTAAAAGACCCTGGAGTTGCTCACAATAGACACTGGCACAGTATGTTATGCATGCACAGCACCTATGAATAGCTTCCTTATTTTTATAGTCACAGTAAGGTACAGTATGTGTCACCTCTGAAATTTAATGAACCCAGAATTCCAGGAAATGAAAGTAAAAATGTAGACCTTAAAAATGTATCTTTACAGATGGCTTAGGCAATTAATTTTTTTCTAGTAGGGAAATCATCTTTTTTTAGTTTTTAGGTTCACTGAAGATATATCCACAATATTATGCTACATAACATGTTTTCTTAAATACTGGCATAGGTACAGGGAGCTGATATTTAAAATAGAAAGAAAATAGTAACTCTATTGAGGGGGGACAATCGTTTTTTTCCTCTAGGTTAAGGGAACAAAGCAGAGTCCTTGAAGTGTTCCATCTGTATGGATGTGGAAGGTTATGGATCTCTTTCTTTTTAGGGTGTGAGGGGGTGTTCTCTGTTACTTTATGGTGCTCCCGCTTGGCAGAAACTCTGTTTAAATTTCACGGTCACTCTCTTGCCTTCCTTTTGTCCCTTCCTTGCACATTATCTTTCTTGTCCTACCTGTGGGAAGCCTTGTGGGAGGGTGGGTGAGAGTAATGCCCCTTCATTTGAAGTCAGGGCTTCTGAACCTAGCTTATTCAAGTCTTAGCATGAACTGCATGCTGACCCAGGTGCTAATGCCATCCAGTACCCAGGCACCAGCTCCAGGCTGCGTGCCAGCCATTGTTCACATGACTGTGAATTTAAAAGGGCTTCCTTGCCTTTTTTTTTTTTTTTTTTTTTTTAATTAAAGGTAGATTTACAGAGTTTGCGTGCAACCACAGGCATCTGGATGAACATTTGGTCCCAATTTTGAAGAATATCTGGTTTTGAATATTTGAACCCCATGGAGGTCTACTAAGAACAGGGCAGAGTTTTTGGGTTGTTGGGTTGCTTTTGTACCTGCTCCTTCAGGAAAAGGTGCCTTAGCCTTCATCAGGCAGAGGGAATTTCACACCAGTATGTGGCAGGCTCTAGTGTGGTGTAGGATAGGCATTGCTCCTTCTATTACTTAGATTCACTCTCTCAAATGACACAGTTTACTCATTTTCATCCTCACCTCCACTCACCTTCAGTCCTACATGAGACAAGACCAATAATACTATAAATCAACTTTAATAAGCAAAATTCCTGGTAAGATTGTTACCTGCAAAACTGCAAACCTGTTACAATCAGTGGAATATAACTGCAACCTTTAAGTAAGTTTAACAGTTGAATATTTTTCCAGTTGCTTAATTTTTATTAGATTTTATTGCCTTTGAATTCCTAAGTTATTATTAAGAATCCATTTTGTAACTGCGCAAGAATTCTGCTTTCAGGACCCCCAGGTCTGGAACATTTGTCTTAGCACTTGGACTCTCAATTACATCAGCTGGGCTTCTCACTTATTTTTAAGGCAAATGAGGTATTGAACTGTGTGAACAGCATAAACAGTTTTCAGTTTGCTGATCAAAACATTTCTCGAACATCTCACTTCTGATGTGGGGTGTCTTATGATTGGGTTTTTGTTGTTTCTTGGGAGGCTAATTTTGTTTGGGGGTTTTTGTTGTTTTGGGGTTTTTTTGTTTGTTTGCTTTTTTTTCTTGTTTGGTTGGGGTTTTTTTAATTCTACCTACACTTCAGGTGGAGTTAAACAAAAGTACATGTAGAGTACATGTAAGAAAATATTCCACTGTTTCAATACTCCAAATATGTCCATAAAGATTTCTATGTCTTTATCATATTTCCTGTGTTTCTTCAATTAAAATTAGCTGTTCAGCTATTCTGCCATGTAAGTATGGAGTGCATGTATACTACCTCAACAGTGCAGAGACAGATTTAGTAACATAACTTTGTCTATAGACTTCTTCCACCCTAACGCTAACTTTATCTTAGAGACTTTAGTGTTACAGGTGATCTATGCTCGCCTCACGATGAGGCAAAACCCTTGAGTTAAAAGCATACACGAGGCTATCAGTAATCCGTCAGCAGCTGAGGAACTGATTCACAATATTCGCAATTACTTAATCATAGATTAATTGTAGCTTTTCATCACCAAGTCTGCCCTTTAGTCTGGGTCCTCTCCTGCTTCCATGTCAGAGCCCAGCTGCTACACAAGAAGCAAGTCACCTGAATTCCAAGGCTGGTACCAGATGAATAAGACCAGTAAACCAGTCCTTGGAAAGGCTTCCTCTGGAAAGGGACATTTCTCCCCTGTCGTTATCTCTTTCATGTAATATCAATCTCACAGATGAGTACCAGAGATGCTGTGGAAAAATGTTCAGATATAAAAAGAATGATGAATTAAGCTATTGTTTTTTATTCCACAAGGTACAACTGGTAAAAAATGAAATTTTCTTCACCACTTTAAAAATGTAACTGTTTTAAAGCTTGCCTAAACTTGCAGTTTGGCTTAAAGATCTGTCATCTTATTAGAAGAACAACCTTTGTACCTTTTTTATATCCTAAATTCAACCAAAGAAACAGAAAACCACTCACAGAATTGTCCATGAATGATGATCGGTTCTGAAAGCCTTGTAGATCAGAGAGATTTGAGTGCACTCAGGAGCATTTCCATGAACTAAACTTCCTCAGAATTCTCCTTGGGAACAATGACACATTAATGAGCTATTTTTCTTTTAAAAAAAAAAAAAAAAAGCAGAAAGTTGAACTCTTGGTACCCTCTTACAAATCAGGTGTGACAAATTGTTAGTTGGAAAGATCCTAATTTAGTAAACTAAAAGTTATCTTCCACTATTATTTCCAAGCAAAATTGAACACCCTCTCAGTATGCACATAATCTCACACCAGTCTGGGTATGCTTTCTCTTTAGTTTACCTGGCTCTTATCAAGGAGACAAAGTCAATCCCACTCACTCTTTACTCACAAATGTAAGATAGGGGTGATTTCTGCACAGCAATATGGGTACCTCAAAGCTCCTTTCAAGGTGCTTTATTTCACAGTAGTCATTTTTAGGCTGCCTGGGCTGACCATTTGTTATTTATAGTCAGGAATATCGAGTCGTTAAAGTTTCACAGAGATCAAGGGTATTGCCTGAAGCAAAGCCGCATAAACAGTGAACTTAAAGAAAGTTTCCTCTGATAAAAGGTAAAAAAGGGATGAAATGCATTAATCAAGGTCATTCTGAAGGAAAAGGATGATGCTAAAGAGAGAGATCATTGCTCTCGGCCTAGGACCACACTCTTTCCTTACGGTTACAGGTTTCCCAGTGCTCTCAAGTGAGGCACCTCTGCATTACATATTGCAAAACATTCCTATTGAGAATATTACTGTGACTATCAAATTATTTTGTTATATTAGCACAGTAAATCTCCCTCCATGCAGAAACAGATAATGGGTCCTTTTGTAAACACAGTTCTGCTGCTATCACCAGGGTTGTTTCTTTTGGCCCACCTTTCTCTGCCTTCAAACATTCTCAAGCCCTCAATGACAAGAGCAAAGAACTGGAACACAATACTGTACTCAGAGACTTCAGTCTCTTTAGCTCAACAAAGAAGATGAGCAACTTTTGTCTGTTAGACTCTACAGAGAGAAGTGTAACAACAGGGAGCTCTTTAGCTTAGCAGAAAGATATACAATACTCCAGTACTTGAAAGGTGAAAACAAATTTAGACTTAGAAACATGGTCCAGAAAAAGTAATTTCCAATGCCATTTACCTGGAGAGAAGGTTCTTGCATGCTAGTGACTTTCTCAGCCAACAAGGGGTCCTATTTTACAGTGTACAATAGTGTTTCAGGTGGTAATTAATTCAAGGATAAATCACATGAAGTTTATACAAAATGTCAAATTTATACAAAATATATAATTTATACAAAGTATTATAACACTCTAGTTTTAAAATCCAAGAACTACTGGAAATAATAAGGATTTACAACAAGAGATAGTGGCCTAAGGATAAATGGGGATAATGCATTTACTTTGGGGGCCAAGCATATTCAGCAAAACACTTGAATGGTACCTTATTACAAATCCATGAGGAAGAATTTAAACCTCTCTCTAAGACTTGGCTGAAGTGAGAATGCATTGCACTGTTAAAAAATCTAAGACTGTGTGGGCCTACACTGTGGCTGCCTGCTGTGGCCATGAAAAGCAACATGCCCAGCTGAGATCCCTGCAAATGGCTCCCTGAGATAAGTATCTGACCATGCCATGCCTGTACTTACATGGTACCTTTTACCTGGGCACCGGCATGCTGGTCTATGCAGGCAGCTGTCTTCTCTGATATACCAAGAAAAAATCATATTTGTGGCCAAGCATCAGTGATTTTGCTTTTATTGATGCTCCTGCTTAGATACAAGGAGATTCTTCACCTGCTTCTCAAAGCAGAGTTCAACAACGTCACTCCTGCTCCTCTGCTCTCACTTTTGGTATACTGTGTTTTGGCCAAACCTGTATCTACCCAGTGCAGCTCATCCTATTTGCCATATCTGCACAAGGACAGATAGCTTCCGCAGAATCTGAGACAGCTCTTAACACTTGTCTTCTGTTATCCTTATCCCTATTAAGATAATAATCTTAATAGCACAAAGGAATTACACTTTCTTCACCTGCCTGTGTCACTCCTACGGCACTGCAGGGCTTTCAGAAAGACAATGGCATATGAATCGAAAACTTGCCATTGATAGCAAATAAAATCTATTCTAATCAAATCCTACCTAATCTAGTGTAACTGCTATTATATACTTATTCGTTGTTTAATAAATACAGTTATATATATAATATTATAGTTCTATACTACTCCATACTATGTTGCAATGTAATTATAGATCCATTGCAGCAGGAAGACTTCTGATTTGAGGGAGAAAAAAGAGACTGGAGTTGAATAAATTATAGGGAAATAACAAATGGACTGAAATGGCTCAGAAAGCATGGGGATTTGAATTTATATAAGGATTTATTATGTTTACTGTACCTGCGTTAGTAAAAAGTGCAACTGCCTGAGCAAAACTTTTTTTCAGCTGACATAGCACACAGCAATTATTTTTCTCTTTTTGCTAAAGAAAGGAGAGGCTTTTTATGAATTAGTGTGCTGCAAGACTAAGTTTTATATTATCTATAAACTAAGGCAGTAAAAAAAATTGCATCATTTTAACCTTGGAATGCAATAGGGAATGTGGTGGATGTGTAAAAATTGAATGTCCTTCAGTGTCTGGTTAAGTGGTCACTGCTGATGAGTAGGAGTTTTAATTTGTCTCATAGTAGTATATTTTCACATCATTTTCTTCCCAAGGGATCTCTGAAATTTGGGCTGCATTCCCAAAGCAGCTAGGCCATGCAACTAGTCTGGTGGTGAGGAGATGAGTAGATCTTGACGGCAGTTTTTTTGGTAACTTGAAGGTCGGCAAAATATTAAGCTCTTCCCCCGTATCAGAGCTGTATTCATTGTGCTGTGTACCTTGCAACCAAGCTGGGCATTTCCGCCTCGTAGTTGGCACGTGTTACATATCTCCCTCAGATCCCAGACCTAGACTTGTTCAGGTGCATACAGTACCTGTCTAAATAATACTGATGTCATAAGTTGCAGCTGTAGGATAAGCATATAAGATGAGAATGTCCTTATAATACACAGAGTTATGGCTTTTACAGTATCTCGCTTCACTGCTGCATTCTGGAAAAACAGAGGATAAATAACTCATCACTTAACCACTTTAAAATACATTTTAATGCAAACTCCCATTTCAGTCAGTGACATTCTGGATGAAAAGTTGAACTGGTCTGAAGGAATCCAAAAATTTACCCTTCTTATTTTCTACTTGTATTAGATCACAGCAAATGAAAAGCAAACACAGGTTCTCTGGATGGAGTAAACAAGGCAACTTTGAAGAAAACTGCAAAATATTTTACTCTTTTAACTGTTTGCTAATATATAAAGCCAAGTCAACTGTAGTTGAGCAGGTTGTTTTGGATACCCAGGTATTTACCATTTTCAAAAAATGTCCATTTTCCTCTGAGTTCCTCCCTGTGCTTTTATAAAATATTGCCTTGTCTTCTTTCTGACAATCCTGACAGTGAAAGATGATGCAGTAAAAGTCCATGGTCTACGTGTTTGTGTGTGTATGTGTGCCTGTGCACAGTGCTTGCAAATCCTATGGGATAACAGCTGCCATATAAATGTGAATATAAATCATAGTCTTCTTTGAACTGATGACCTTTTGCTGCTGTCTTTTTTGACAAGATAAGCAGCATGAATAGCAATTCTCAGATTGAAATGCTGTGATAAATCCTGCTCCTTGTTAATTTTTCAAAATCTAGGCTATCTTCACATATTTAAGGACTTATTGTTGAGATTTTTCTTCAAAGTGGAAAAGAAATAAAAGGCAAAGTTTAGGATAGAATAAACTTTCAAAGCAGCTCTAAACTTGTGGCTTTGATTTGCAGTTTCAGAAATGAAATATGTAACTCTGACTGTAACTCTTGCTGAAAGGGAAGAAAATTGAGCTATTTTTTATTTCTTGGACCTACCTTTTTTTCTTTTTTTTTCTTTTTTTTTCTTTTTTTCCCTGCTGGCTGTTTTCCACAGTCCAAAAGTCCATTATTCACACAACACATCTGCTGATTTTTTTGGAACTTTGTCCACTCTCAGACATTGCCTCAAATATTGTGTTTTTCAGTGTCTAAGATTACATTTCTAACCCAATGCTTTATGTGAGCCACACATAAGCCAGGTCTTGCTTGTCTGTGAAATGTCACAGCATTTTATCCAAATACTAAATAAATTTTTATATCTAAAAACTCTGTATGCAAAGAATTTCTATTACCATGCTCCCTTCTCTAAGACAGAGACACAAGTTAGTATTTCATATAAGTTAACTGATTCTTGCTTTTAAACTTCTCTTTTCACTGACATAAATAATATTTACAGTACAATTGTCTGAACTTGAAACATACATTATTTGGAATTTTGGACATCAGCAAATCTCACAGATGCAACATTAAAGCAACTGGAATGACTGGTTCTTCTAATACTTCCACTAGCAATTTTAGAGTTTGCAAATTCAGAGGTGTTAAGATCGTGTTAAAAAGAAAGGTGCCTCCAATCTTCTCAGCAGTCAGTCAAATTGTCATTAAAAGCTGGTGCTGTTTCTATTTTATTTTGTGAGCTGATTCACTACATTTCTTCCTGACTCCCTTCCTTTTGGCCCATGGCTTTACTGGACCTGAACCAGTGACTCCCACTCGTTAAGAACAGAGAGTTCCCTATACTCATTAGCTGTATGGAAATTTGCCATCTCCATTGTATGCTACTAGCTTGGCAAGCTGATTTGATGACACAAGCTATTCCCAACATAATCCATCTAGTTGTCTTTCCCCAGAGGGAAACATCACTTTCATTAGAGGTCACAAACAAGAGATGCCACTGGGATCACAGGACCTTTATTTTTGCATTGCCAAAAAAACTTACAGTGCCAAGAGTTAAAATGTTTCTCAGGAAAGTGATTGTCACCATGGTTATGCATGGAAGACAATATTTTAGCTTTTGACCCTTTCATTCAAACTTTGAATTTTTATAATAACAATCCTGAGTTCTTAGAAGGGAATGTGACTCCTATCAAAGAACAAATATTATTGCATAGGAAAATTAATATCTAATTAATCAAGATTTGTCAAAGAAGTGGGTTTTATGTCTCTCTATGCTCTATTCTTAAGAAGCAGATGCAGTGAATACAACACATATTTATTGCAAACTGGCAAAGAGAATGAGAAGAAGTGAGACTGGCCTAAAATAAAGTTTAGCAGGAATTCAGAAATGTCAGATCTGCAAGGAAACTGTATTTTTTCAGGGGCATCTCTTTTATGTTGCAAAGTTAAGGAAAGCTTAGGAAACCTTTGCTAAGAACAGGGGAGTTAGTGGTCATTGCATTGTCTAAAATAGTTTTAATTAGCCTGAGGCAAATGATATTACTACCTTTTAAAATGTTGTAAAATTCTGGCATTTACATAAGAACACACAGAACTGGTCCTGTCTCTCTGTCACCAGGCAGGAGATGAAGTGTACAACTCAAAGAAAGGTACAAGAATAGACCAAGTCCACAACAGTACCTACCCAGGACCGTGTCCCAAATTCCATAATTTCTGGAGTTTAGACTTTCAGCTGTCTGCACATTATTGCCACTCATCTTTCCTTATTTATTCATCTGTCTTGTTTTTGGTGTCTCAGCCAGATGAGAATCACTTTCTCACTGTTCCTATGAGTTTCCTCATAGGAAAAAGGTATATTATTTTTTAAATTCTTTCTGTGAACTTTCTCGCCGTCTTGGCTTATGTGGGTTTATTTCAACTGAATTATTCCTGGAAGCCATGAACAGAATCCTTCTCACCACAGCGATAATGTTTAAATCTGAGCCAGCCGGTGCCCAGGATGGGCACCTTCAGGGGGGAATTTAACTCATCTGTCTGTTTCAGAAATTGACTTTAGGATAAGACTACTCAAGTCCTAATATAATCTTTTCCATCTTTGGGTGCTGAAGAGAACCCTTGATATACAGAATGTATAGATATATATATATGTGTGTGTGTGTGTGTGTGTGTGCACGTGAGCGTGTATATAATTATTTAGACATATGGGAAGCCAAAGATCAAATGCAAGCATCTGTATTTGGAGAGTGCAATGAACATATCAAAGCAGAATGGTTCTTGAGTTCAGGATGATATGATAGAATGCACTGTCTAAACAGTTTGAAACCTTTGGTTGCTTTGTGTTTTCCTTGTTCTTTTGTTTGTTTGGTTGGTTGGTTGGTTTTTTTTGGCGTGGTTTTTTTTGTTTGTTTGTTTTTATTTTAGTTCTGCAATTAAACAAGAATCTTATTTTCTCACAGAAATTTTCACATATTTGTAGGAGTCAAAATTAGAATATTTTAACCAGAAACTAAAAAAAAAAATCAAACTGTTTGATCAGTTTCCTCGCATTTATTTCTGTTTCCTACAGATCCATACTAACTAAAGCCTCTATATGGCATTGCCAGTTCTTTCGTAAGGGCAGAACAGAAGACAACATTGAAGTCTTCCCTGAATAGGCAATGGAAACTCATCTCAAAGAATTTGTTCCCTTAGCATTTCATTTAAGGTAAATTAAACTGCTTAAACAAGTTCTAACACCTAATTGCAGATTTTACATGTGAACAGGTTAAGTAGCTCTGAGCCCTATACATTGATCTTTGCATTCCTACTGTGCTCACATATCCTTCAGGCAGTCATACAGAAAGATCAGCTCTATTTTTAAATTTTATTTCAGTTTCACAGAGTTTGTCTAAATCCGTGTATCTTGTCTAAACAGTGATCTTGAGTGTAAGATTGACTTTCTCCACTGTGTTCCTTGCTATTGCTGTACATTGAGAAGAGAGCTTTATTTGCCTCAGCAAAAACTCCTGTTCTGTTTAACATGGTATGAGGTCACTAAAAAGCACAACCAGAAGCTTGGAAAGTTTCGTGCAGAGACTGACACCATCTGCATGGCACCAAGGTCTTACTTCAGGAATAACTACGGAGTATGTAGCAGTTCTATTTGCAGTAACCCAAAAAGGAAATAAACTCTGATGCACCTGGGGCATAAATATTTAATATTTTTTATCTTATCTCTTAAAAGTATTTTTAATTAAAAACTGCGACATTTTTCTTTTTCCTCCTTGTAGAAACCTGTAGAGGGCAGGAGTTATGATAACGCAGTGTAAAAACCTTATCTTTGGCATTTTTAAAGCAGCAACATATATTGCTTGCTAATTGCAGCAGAATATTTTTAGAACATCTTAAATCTGTTCTTCTTTCATAATATGCCCTGGAGAAATATAACAGAGGAAGAGGTAAAAAGCAAGTTTTAGTTCTAGATTAAGGGTCCTTTAGCTCTTCCATAGACCTGTCACCACTAAAGGCCAAGACCTTGCCTTTTTTAAAGCAATATGCAGTCATCTGCAGATCTTGTCTAAGCAGCAATCAGAATGATTTTGTAGATGGTATCAGATTTTAATTTTTAAGGAGGTTTCAAACTGCTGCCATAATTTTTTTCATATTTATACCAGCAGGCAACTCCATAACTGAGACAGACTTTATTAAATTCATTCTGTGTTTAACAAAACATAAAGCAACTGAAAATAACAGCAAAAACTCTAGCTCTTTCAATGCCAGATGCTAACAGATTATTTTTCTTCCAAGAAACGATTGTGTCAAAATGAAAAAGAAATGGGATTATGTGAAAACCCCTGTGTTAAGAGTTTTTGTTGCAATATGAAGACACTTTCAAGTGTAAAATCATAAGGAATAATAAGGGATCTGTTTTTGCTTCACTCTGTTCTTGTCTCATTGATGGGAAAGCCAATTGTAGATCAAATTAGCTTTGTACAATTTTTGATAGATAAATCATGTCTTTGGAACTATTCTTGCAGGTAATATCAGAATTTTCAAGGATCCATGTGCCTTCTGTTGGCAGCAGGTGTTACACAAAGAACCTTACGAACACATTTTTGGGCTGCTTTGCAATGCAGACTCAGGAGGCTTCAGGCTACAAATCAATGGGTGAAATACTCTTCCTTTTTGTTATTCCTTTTTTGCTGTAATGCAGCATAACTTCACCAAATGAGGTCTTTATATCTGTATTGATCTTGACATAGCTCATATATGAAGTTGATTATTTAAACACAATAAGGATCTATGTATTTGATTGCTTTGGGGTTTTGTGGTTGTTGTTGTTTTTTTTTTCTTTTCTCTTTGCTTTCCATAAAGAAGTAAATTTTTTAAAAAAAAACTTCATCAATATTTTTATGGATATTCTGAACTCTATTTTCCTCCACCTACATCTGCTTCTCTCTCTCTCTTTTATCCCTGCTTTGATTTTGAATTATTAACTAGAATACAAATGCCTCCTCTACTTCTGAAATGCATAATTAAAAAAAAAAAATTGCATCTGTTCCAGTGGTGTTCCTATTCATCAGGCTGTGATTGACTTGAAACAGTTTCCCCAGAGTAAAGGGTGGCTTGATTTCTGGATTTAAGCTCTCTTGCCAGTGATAGAAATACTTGCAAAAGAATCTCAGTGTTTAAATCTTACTATTTCTGCAAATGCTTTATTTATAACCTGAGGTTCTTTCCTCATTGTAAGATAGAAATGTGGTACATAATGCTTTTTCAAACACAGGTAACAGGAATTAGGGCAAAATACTGCTGCAGCATAACACAGCAGGAACCACAGAACAGTATCACTGATAGATACAAAAACCGCTTGTTTAATTATCAAGTATTCACTGCAGTCTAATAAATTATTACTGTTCATTATTGTTGTTTTATAACATATCCAAGCGGATTCAAAAATTCCTGGAGTGGAAGTGGGACTTCTTATGACAATTGCTGTAAAGATGTGTAATAAATGTTCATCTCATCTTCAAAATCTCCTAAGGGCGATTCATCCCATGTACTACAAACATCTATCACAAAACTCCTTTTGTTGCACTCTGGAGATGCTTGATCTTCTCTGTCAACTCTGCAGAGAAACCCTTTGACTAGGTTGCAAACACTTTTATAATTAAAATTAGGTGAGATGAGTCCCACATGAAATAAATGCAGACAAATGGGCCATATTTAAATCAAAATATTATGTGCCTAATTAAGCTTTAAAGTCTATGATGGAGTTTACTATCAAACCAGTGGTGAATAATTCAAGTCATCTACTCCCCCAATGGAGGCAAGAGAAGTGCTATAACTGTAAAGTGCATGGTAGATGCTTATTGTGGGCTTTTTGAATAGGGACCAATGTTAAATATGTTTTCTCAGTGTTACGCAAAAGGCCAAAAATACCTCATTAATGCAATAATCTTAGGATGCTGAAGGAAGTTTTCAGTCACACCATATTTTCAAGTCAGAAAGAGGTAGTCATGAAGGCTAAATCTGGCCTCACATCTTCCTTAGTCTCCCACTATAGTCAGTGGAATGAAATAGGATCCTCCAGACGTTATTACTGAGATGTTGATTTAGGTGACTGCTCTAAATTGAATTGCCCTCTTCATTAACTGAAGCCGAAGCTTGCAACACATTAGTCTCACTCAGCTAATGTCTATCTTTTACAAAACTATTGTGCAAAAGACAGGACAGAGCCTTCATCTTAGATGGGGAGCTACACAATGGTGTCATTGTTTTCTGTCAGACACACAGAAATCTATGTTTCACTGGACACTGATAATTAAGGTGTCTACAGTTCTCCCAGCTCTCCACTCCTTTTTCACAAGAAATATCCATCTTGTTATACCTGCTATACTTGTTCAGCACATGCACCTTCACAGGTAAAATGCCCTGGATTTAGCCCATGTTGATGACTGTACTTTTTGTAGGCTAATGATAATGTCAATCTCTTCCTATAGAGCATTCTGGAATATCTATATTCTGTCCAAAGATTCATAGCAGAAAAGCATTATTCTCTTGCCTTGGCTTCAGGAGATGCCCAAGGATGCAAAGAGCAGTTGTTTGACAGTGACAATAATGCAGTTGACATGGCAGAGGGAAGGTATACCATCCAGGGGACCTAGACAAACCCAAGAAATGGGCCCATGAGAACCTCATAACATTAAACAAGGCCAGGTGCAAGGTGCTGCACCTGAGCCACGGCAATCCCAGACATGAGTACATTGAAGAATACATTGAGGGGAGCCCTGCGGAGAAGGACTAGAAGGTTCTCATGGATGAAAAACTGGACATGTGCCAACAGCATGTGCTCACAGCACAGAAAACCAACTGTGTCCTGGGTTGCACCAAAAAAGGCCAGCATGACAAAGGAGGTGATTCCCTCCCTCTATTCTGCTCTCATGAGACCACACCTGAGCGCAGTGTCAGTTTTGGGATCCCCCGTGGAAGAAAAATGTGGACCCCTTGGAGTGTGCCCAGAAGATGATATGAGAACTGGAGTACCTCTCTTATGGAGAGGCTGAGAGAGTTGGGGTTGTTCAGCCTGGGAAAGAGAAGGCACTGGGAAGAACTCATTGTAATCTTTCTGTGCTTAAAGGGGGCTTATGAAAAAGAGGTAGTGCGACTCTCTAAAGAAGTAGATAGTGCTTGTATGTGGAGGAATGGTTTTAAACCAAAAAAGCCAAGATTTAGATTAGATGTTAGGACTACATTCTTTACTGTGAGGGTAGTGAGGCAATGGAGCAGGTTGCCCAGAGAAGTTTCTGATGTTCCATCCCTGGAAATGTTCAACATCATGACGGATGGGGCCTTGAGCAACCTGATCTAGTGGGTGGCATCCTTGCCCATGGCAGGGTGTTAGAACTAGATGATCTTTAAGGTCCCTTCCAACCCAAACCATTCTGTGATTCTATGAATAAATATGCTCTTGTTTCCAACGTTAGCTAATGCAAGAAGAAGATTCAACTGAAGATGCAGCTTTTAACATTATTTATAGATAGTTTGGAGTTCAACAGATGATATCTGTGAAGGAATGGTGAATAATTTTTCTTTTGGAAACACTTCTACTGCTATAGTAATATACTTCTACTATAAGAAAGAAAATCTATATCATACATATGATCTACATGAACCCCAGACTATTTTTGTCCCATTTTCATGTAGTTTAGCTGGAAAGAAATTTCTGCTGTCTGACACCTCTGATTTTCTTGTCAGCATTCAAGGTCCAGGGTCTTTGGGTATTATCAAGCTATGAAGTTCAACTAAATGGCCTTTCCCCACTTTTTGTCAGTTTAGAATTATTATTCTAATTTGGAAATATAATATCTAAGCATTACCGTGTTTTAAGGTTTTGCAAATTTTTTTTTTTTTTTGTAGCTGGATTGCTTTCTGAAATTGCTTTTCTCAGTGAACTCTAATCATTCGTTTCCAGGACTCACTGATAGCTACAACTTTAATGATGAGGGGGGGCTTGATCACTTCTAAGCACTTTTGCCCAATAAGCATTGTTCCACTTCAACCCATACAAAGGCTTCCAGCACTGTAAGGGAAAGAAAAGAATTGATGTGTACCCTTCTATACAAGGGGAAGTATGTAAGAGGATGAAGAACTGATGGTAATTTGGCTATGGATCTTGTAGTTTGCCAGCATGCATGTTCAGCTGAGGCAGAAGGAGGAAGGATCTTTTCCAGAGAACCTACTGGTCAAAACTGTTGTCACCTACCAGCTTGAACCCAAGTGTGAGCTTCAGGCAACATTTCTGAGCAAAATATTGCTCATTAATCCAGCAAGATTGATGCCTTAGAGAAGAACATTAGTGGTAAGCATAAATTATTGCAGGAATGCTATTCTAGAAGTATATTGTGGCAAAAATAAATGGTCAAAACCAAAGAATGCTCTCAAAACTATATTTCCATATGAAACCCTAACTGAGTTCTAATGTGAATGTTCATTATGAAGCCATCATCACTGACACATTCCTCTACTCTTTCAGACAAAGACAATAGCTTATCAGGCCGCTTTTCCTACTTTTTCTTTCTATGTATAGCATCTTGAAATCACACACACTGTTTCTCTACCTTACTGATAAGCTAATTTAACTGAATCAGAAGCTTCCATAAATAACAATTGTAACTAGGTTACCACACTATGGCCCATTTATCCTCTTTAGTAGAGTAATCCAATAAGCCATAAGAACTCAAAAATTTCCTTACTCTTTCTAAACGTGCACAGTTACTGATTTTTTTAAATGGTCAGGAACTGGAAGAAGAAAATTAAGGAATTGAGTGATGAAAACTATCTAGTTTAGAACATTAAAAAACTTCAAGAATCCTAATTTATCTCTGTGTCTTTTACAGCATACCAGTTTTTTTTTTTTTTTTTTCAGTAGTTTCAGGAGATGATAACAGAAATTAGAGATCAAACTTCGAAGTTTCCATTTGCCTTTGGTGGATTTTGAACTAGGCCCAGAGCCCACATATAGCTCTTCTAATAATAGTCTATTATTCTCTTCATTCTTGCTCAAATAAGCCTTTCTGCAACAATATTCTTGCATTTTGCAACTGGGGATATCAAAAAGTTTAAGAGAAATTACATCTTCCCTTCTCCTCTGACTTCTCTCAAACAGAGAATAAGGATGAATTAAATGAAATGAGAAACCTGATCCTTTCCGTGAAAACCAAAATGACTCTAAACTGCAACATCCATGTATTTTGTACTGTAAGATTGGAATCCATCATCTGAACCTAGACAGCTAGATCTACTTGTCTGGATAGCTCCTTCTATAATCATATAATCACTGGGAATACAGAAGTACATTTAGCACACTGTCTGTTTGATACAGAGATGTTAGGAGAGATGAATCATGCCCTCATAGTAACAATTTCTTTTCAATGACTTATAAAGAAAGCCTAAAGTGGCTACTGAAGATGGAGGTACCTACATCTTATCAATTAATTCTTCCTCTGAGTGTCATTCTTGATTTTATAGAACAGAACCTATGATTTCAGAAGAATAGGATCAATATTTTGAAGGAAATGAAATTAAGGTAGTGTACAACATTCCACTCCACCCAAGAATATAATTCTTAGAAGATGTTAAAACCCATATCCAAACTTTCAGATAACACGTATGCTTGCATTCTATCTCAGTTGTTTGCAAATTTCCTAGGTTTATTGCTTCATAGATAAAGATCATAGAATCATGGAATGGTTTGGGATGGAAGGAACCTTAAAGATCATCTAGTTCCAACTCACTTGCAATGGGCAGGGGCATCTTCCACTAGAACAGATTGTTCAGAGCCCCATCCAACTTGGCCTTGAACACTCCCAGGGATGGGCCATCCACCCCTTCTCTTGGCAACCTGTTCACTTTATCTTCTACCTTAAAACCTAAATTTTAGCACCTATTCTAAGTAATTAAGAATTATATTCTTTCTTTCTTTATGATTACTCTGGGTCAAAAATATTTCACTTTTTTTTTTTTTTAATGGCTTTTTCTGTCACTGATTAAAACTTACCATTTGGAAAGCAAGCATCCCAGGATAGCTGTACCATTTTTAACTTACTTTACTACAATTACTTAAAACTTACTTTAACTACAATTACTCTTGTAATTAATTAAAGGAGTTAGTCACTACTGGAACTGCAACACGTGTCCGGTTACCCCAGGCTGTGTGTCGTTAGGAGTGATCCTAATCATTTGTAGTAGCCACAATTCTGATCAGCTTGCCCTGAACACGAGATCATACAAAACTCAAGCTAGTTCTGAGCCATTTTCCATCCTAAGCAACACTTCTTATGGATCAGCACAACCTTTTGACTCCCAAGAACTAGCTGCATTTTTTAAATGGCCTGAATTGATTCAAAACAAATGAGTTTGGGAAGACTGTAAAAGTAGTTATTTATGTATTATCCAGTCACTGCTCATGGTACAGATACTACAGGCTCCCAGGTCAATCAGAGTACATGGTAGCCCATGCTAATAAGAGACACGTAATTTAAAGTGCCCACTGTACTGGTCACTCCCTCTGATGCAAGTCTCCCTCTCAGAGCCTTGCAGATATTTGGAAAGAACCCTGTATTTAAGTATGTAAACAGCTAAACCAGGAAAAAAACCCCAACCAAACAAAAACCAAACAGGGACAAATGATATATATGACATAATTCATGAGCTAGACAAAAAGATAGATGGATTTTAGAAGGGTACCAAAAGTGACTTGTAATATCACAATCCTGGCAAACAGAGGATGCAAAATAATCAGCCTACCAAAACTCACAGTCATCCACTAGGGATTAAATAATTTTAAAGAACTAAAATTAAAAATTGTTATTTAGATTTTGAGACTTTTGAATTGTGTAAATCAAAAAAGTTGGAAGTCCCAGAAAAAATGGATTTCTAACTGAAAAATAGAAGTATTTTGGAAATATCAAAAGTATTTCTTTAAAATTTTTGTTCTGTTGGGCCTTATGATATGATAAAATTCACAACATATTCAAATGCTGTTAAATTTCAACTTTGTAACCAAAATTTTGCAACCAAAATTTTGCAAGAAAAAAATCAGTGCACCCTTTCTCTGTATATCCTGGAACTCCAGGAAACTGAACCAAATTCTCCCCTCCCTTTGTCCACAAACCAAACTTTTAGATGTCTTCATATCTTTTGAAGTATGCTGAACACGGATCTGCAAGGCAGAACCTCAGGAATACATAAGATCAGAAGCCACCACAAGCCTGAAAGATATTGAAAGCAGGTAGCCAGCTAACATATGTGTCCTCAGAATCATTGACACAATTTACTTAAGGTTTAACAGCTGACCACTTCAAATATTAAAATCAAGACTGGTTGCTTTTCAAAAACAATTCAAAACTTATTCAAAAACTATATAAAACATTGGATCTAAAATAGGTCAGAAGTAAGCTTGGAGTTATGTTTGGAATTGCCAGGTGTTCCCACGTTCCTTTTTGACCTCATAGTCTGATGACTTCCTAAAGTCTGGCCAGACATTTCTAAATCAATGCAAAGTCCAAATTTACTTAAGGTTTAGCCAAAAGCACCTGGCCACCTTGTGATTGCCATGTTCATAGCTGCCATTCAAATGAACACACATGGGCATACCTGGTAAGATAACCCATTTTCTTTTCTTCTGAATGCTGTCTCCTAAGGGCTTGCCTCACAAATTTCTGTCCTTCTTCCCAACTTTAATCTGTCCTTTTCTATTTCACACACAAAACTTGTGCGTAATTCTTTGCCCAAACTCCATGCTTGTGCATTCATTTTCCGTAAGAAAAGATGTCTGTTTTCCGTGTTAGATCAAAATCATACTGATACCTGCAGTGCTGTTCTCATCAATGTAAAATAACAGTGTGTAATTTTTATGTTACAGTGAGCAGAATAGCAATGAGCATGGATTGAAATATATTGAAGAAATTCCATATGCTTCAAGATCCCCTGAGATTCTAAGAGCAGATGTGAGCAGAACTGAGAAGGACTCTGAATTTCTCCCAACCAGAATTTTCCCCTGGAACAAGTAGCCAAGAGTTTTCAAGTTTTCTGATCTCCTGGGATGCTTTAGTTCTTGTTGTCACATAGAAACTCTAGGTAATGTCAAAGGACCAAAGATGATTGGAAAATGAAATTTTCTTCCCTGAAAAATTATTTATTACTTGGGTCACATAGGGATTTTTCAAGAAACAAAATGAGCTTCTGAAAATCCGGAACAAACCTTATCTGAAAGGAAATATCCACAGCATTTCTGCTTTCTGAGAATTAGGAGGTAATTTTCAGGTCTATCCTGTCTGTTTGAATCTGCTAACTCTCCACCTCCAGCTCCAGTGAGCAGATGTCTGAGGAGCCAAGAGAGCCACACTGATGAGAAATATTAGGCCATATAATCTCCCAGTTGATCATCTAATGGAATCCAGCCCTAAACTTTCCAGCATGTGAGAAAATATGAAGACAAGGTCTCTGCTTACACCATTGTTTTACCACAGAAACATCTTTTTTTCTCATTTGAAGTAAATTTTTAAGTATGTTAGTTTCAAATGCACTTCCTGAGGAAGTAGGGATCATTTAAAAATGAGGCTGTCGTGGGCTGACAAGAAACCTGTTAATGCAGGTTTATACAGCTGCACATGTTACTGCTGATAAAACCAAGCAGCCTTTCAAATGCTCATGGGATGAGTTTGGAGTGAGTTTGCAAGAGAGCAGTCCTTTTCACACACAAAACTTTATTTTTGTCCAGAGGTTCTAAATCTGTGCTACTACAAGACAAGAAAAGACAGACAGCAGCCTGCACATACAGTGGATTTGATGCTTGTCTATGCTAATTCTTTCTTTTAGGCACATGAATTATCCAGTCATTGGGTGACAGGAACTTAACAAAACCTTGAACACTGAGTAGGGACCATATGTGTTTATATCTGTGTCAGTGACTTTCTGTGACTGGAGTGTCTGATGCAGTGAGACAAGACAATTACTTTCCATCTCCCTTGTAGGTGGTTTTCTCTGTGAATGAATAGATGGATCTACACACATACATTTAACTACATTTCCATACATATCTTTGTGTATATGTAAATACTCATTGCATAAAAGCATGTGAAAGGTCAAGACAATCAAATATCTCACCCTCCACATGTTACAGCCATAGTGAAAGCAATCACTTACAGAAAACCTCAAAACTAAGGGAAACAGACAGCATGAAGCAGCTCCTGTTCTTTCTTCTTTGTTTCATAGCTGGCATTCTCAATGCTTGTGACCCAACTTCTGCAGTTCTCTGAGTGAGCAGGGGGAGCTGGAAAGAAACAGAGGAGTAATACAGCATTTCAGCAGCCCATCTGGGTTAGAGAATACAGGAAATATGCTATACCCACAAGAATTTGTTGTTCATGATGCTAGAGTGACCTGTAGACCCATACTTTCAGGCCTACATGCCTGTATTAGCAAGGCTGTTGCAGAATAGTTCATAGATTATAGTTAGGAACTGCAAATTTTGACATTCCCTGCTTGCAAGTTAAAAAGAAGATTCATCCTTGCTCTTAACCTGACTATTGCTTCCATGCAAACCCCTTTTCATTTGGGCTTTGTGAATGAGAGTAGTGTTGGGCACTGTAAGCCTCTACTCTGAAGTCTTTCTGCACAAACCATGTGAGATCCGGCAACCCCCAAAATATTAAATCTATTATGAAGCTTATGTATCAATTTTTCATAAACCACTGAACTGGATAAAGTAACTGTTCTGTGAAAGGCTTCTGGGGAAGTTTCACTCTCCTAGTGATGAAATGATTACTTTTTTCTCAGATATCAAGCAATTTTCCAATTTGCTGTTTGAGCTTTAAGCACAGTTTTTCTAACATATCATCTAACATACCCAGGACAAGAAAGAGTTCTCTGTTTGGTGCCCTTGAGATAATCTACACTTTTATAATTTTTTATCTATGTTTTTTGTCCACAAAATCAAGACTGTCAGTACTATAAACGCTGAAAAACATCGTTTTTCACCTCTGCTACCTGTTAAAATTCTGAGTACACCATTCACTGAGGTGCTTCTTTTAACATAACTATGCTAATTTTCTTCTGTTATCCTCCTCTTCATGTTGAAATGCAAAAAGCTAAATTCATTTAGGCCTGTAAGGGGCTTTCAGTGTGCTGGCTGGCACAAATTATAGACATGTAGTAAATTTGTCTCCTTTAAAATGCAAAAAGGTGGAGTTTGGAAGAAGGATGCCCTTCAGAAAAAAATTTTTACTATTTTTTTGCACATGGACATGTTGTGTAACTCCATTCCTGCCCACAAAGAATGATGAGAAAACTACTGGCACTGTCTTACTCCAAATAGTTTTTCCCTTTGCCTCAGTCTCCCTGGGGCCAATACAACTCGAACTGTTTTAAAGGTAAACAGTGGCATTCAGTTTTTGGGCGGACCATAAGCCAATATTCTTTTATTATATGATGAATAGGCAGGGCTTTTGCGTCAATAAAAGCTTGGGCTGGTGGATTGCAGCTCCATCTATAGTCTCCAGCCCAGGGTGGCTGTGATTACCCGCAGCTGGCAGAGCATCTGTTGGGGAAGGATCACTATATGTTTGCCAAGGTTTTAGGTTCTGAAAAGGCAGGTATGGAGGACTGAGAAGTTTACTGCCGGCCCCCCGCCCTTCCCCTGGAGCTAAAGTGTACCTGAAAGATGTTTGCACTGGTCTCCTCTTAAGCACAGCAATTCAGTTATGGCAAGCTGAAATAAGTACTGTTTTTTATCACTATTCCAAGCTGAACACAAAGCAGCTCAGGAGCAGCTCCATAGACTTACTATCTGGCACACAGATAAGACAGCTTCAGACATTTCAATTTAATGAATTAATATCCTTATACTATTCTCCTTAGTGTCCATTGCTGGTCACTGTCTGAGACAAGATACAGCTAGAAAATTTGTTTAATCCTGTATGAAAGCTCTTAACACTATGATCTCAGAGAAAGTTGCTCTGAAATCCTTCAGCAGTTTTGCATGAAAATGGAACAGTAGCATCTGCTGCCAATTTTGTCTATTTACAATTGTTTAACTTTTAGATCCCTAACAACTATACTATTGTGTTAGCTTTGTAATGCTGTTAACTGTATTTGATGTTATGACAAGGATGAGGGCTAAAACCAGACAATTGAAGCCTAATTCAAATAATGAAATTGTATTCTAAAAATAAAAATAAACCCATAAAAAGAGAAAGTGTTGAATTTCTCTGATTATTTTCTTCCAGACAACAGCAGAGAGGAGCAATTTCAAAGCCTATGTGGATTGCTCAGGCTCGTGTGACTGTTACGTTTTAACCTATGCCAATAGAATTTTCCATCTTTGGAATCACGTCAGACCTTTCCTGAGTATTCCCCATTGGCAAAGCTGAATTCAAATCACTGATTTCAAAGAAGCAGACTAAGATTAATGTTAGTTTTTTCAAGCAAGTGTTAGCTCATTTTAAATAAGTTGTAAAATAGAGTACAGTGGTAGTCCATAACTTTTTGAGTTGTAGAAGTATCAATACAGAGGCTTTGACTATTAGTACAGAGAGTAAAATCTTTGCCCTGCTCTTGTAAAGGGCACTTTACTGTTAGCTTCTTTGAGGCCAAGCTTCCATATCAATTTAATATCACTTACATAGAAGAACTCTCCAAGGGATGTTTGCAACTAAAGTTAAAGCTGCAAACTCTTTCAAAAACAAGTATGTCAGGGGATCCTTGTTTCAGTGACTTGCTGCTGAATATAGTTATTTGTTTGGGGGGAAGGGTAAAGACAAGGAAGTTAAACCTCCTGTTTCATGAAGGGATTGCTTCCAAGCTGAATGCCCATTGAAATGGAAGCAAGCTAGATATACTTGCCTGTTCAGTGATCACATTGAGTCTCTTAAAATGGCCAGATTTTTAAAGATCAGGATGGCATTCATTCAAAGCTTAGAACTAAGTTAACATTTTGGTAACATAACATCAGGATTTCCAATATGGTTAAATCTGAAAAACTATGGTATGTCCTGTATCAGACTGTCCCCTATGCCCAAATCCTGCATGTATCACAGGTACAGAGAATCTGATAAATCCCAAAAGTATTGGATTTGTCATGCATATATGGATTATCTATATGTATATATGTGTATGTGCAAAGTATCCCTTTTACCTGATTAACTCTTCATGCAATGGAATAGACTCAGTGTTCATCTACTGACCTCAGGTCTTCTTTACTTTTAAAGGAAAAAAAGAATCACAGAATCATTTAGGTTGAAAAGTACTTTTAAACTCATCAAGTCAACTATTACCCTCACACTTCCAAGACCACCACTAAACCATGTCCCTAAGTGCCACATCCACACATCTTTTAGATACCTCTAGGGATGGTGGCTTAATTGCTTCCCTGTGCCTCCTTATCCAGTGCTTGACAATCCTTCCAGTGAAGCAATGCGAATAATAGTAGCATCATTTATCTCTGTTGCACTACCAATTTCCAAATAATGGCATGGCTCTGTTTGAACCCTAACAGGATCACAGAGATAGGTCAGGGATTGCTTCCAACATCTGTTGCAAGAGAGTACAAGAGATCCTATTTGCCTCTCCTGCAAGATCAGGATAGATGATGTTGAAGCTGAGTTTAACTAAAACTATAAATATGGTTAAAAGGTAAATCTCAGAGGGAGATACAAAGCAGGGTAGATTAGTCACAGGAGATCAGGACACTTTGTTTAAAGTTACTTTATTGAAGTAGTAAATAAAGGATGTTATCTGATGGTCTTACAAGTAGTACATGTGAAACCAATCAGTTTCCTCACACTCCCATAAACATTTATAGCTAATAAACTATGGCTTTGGTGAACAAGGCTGTGCAGCTCTCATATGAGAAGATTTTTTCTGGAAACCATTGATGATATAGAGAGATTTTGTTTCTGGTTCAGATAAATGTCACTGCCATTATTTCTGGCCAAATCTTTTTGATTGGAGCTTGTTCCTCCCACCTAAGAATTCTCCACTAACAACAAAAAATACTCTCTTATTACTGGGAAGTTTTATTTTCTTTTTTTGAAATATGCCCAAAATTTCTAAGAGAATAAATGTTTAGTTTACTCGGAGAAATCTAAACTATGTTTTCACTGCAAGCCAAGTTACATCAACATCTCTTCAAGTGAGGACTTCACTTTTACCAAAGTAAAATGCTCTTTACCAAAGTTAGACCCTGAGCTCTCTGCACAGCTCGGCTGAGTTGCAAACAAGGGAAAAGGCAGATGTATGAAGCTAATCACTTCTCCACTTGTTCTCCACTCTGAAAATTGCTTTGATTAATTGAAACCCCCTCAAGTGCACATGGAAATGCGAGTGAACATCTCCTAGACTCTCCCCCCACATCACCTTTGGACTCTGGAGCTCAGCAACAAAATGCTTTGCAGATCATTTAGGATCACTGAACCACACTCACTTTGGCTCTGATCTCTGGAAAGATATTCCAATATTTTCATTTGTTCTCATTTCTGAAGGGGTGGAGAACAAAATTGGTCCCCTCATTCATACAGCAGGAGTATAAATTCCCAGGTTTGTAGCAAAACAAGTGTGAAGATGTCATTACAAGAAAGGGCAGATAGACAAGGCAGAGGGTCACTAAGGTGATACTGAGCCAGTATTTCTCTCTACACTGTCAGCTCCCTCAGACAACATGAAATTATTTCTTCCAGAGCAGATTGGATCAGCTGTCCTCTCTCTTTGGGCTCTCCTGAACATTTCTATTTGCATTCTCTCTGCACACACAAGTTAAAATATATCATCACAAGTTTGCAAGGTAAAGGCTTGGAAGATTGTCACACATCTGTGCTAAATTCAGTAAAAGCAAAACTGACAAGATACCTGTTAGAAATATTATTCGTAATCCAAAAAAGAAATTTCTGTATACTTCTGGGTGAAGACTTAGGGCAGCATATCAGACTAGAGGGAATCTAACAATTTTGGAGAATTGTGCTTCTAATCTGATTCTGGGGAATTATAGTTTGACATTGTTTTGTCTATTTATCCTCACAGAGGTTTTTTTTTCCCTTGTCACAGTGAGGTCTTTCTGCTACTTATGTTAGAGATTTTACAGGAGCCTTCATAATTGTTTCTTATAAAATACATTGATTTCTATCATCTTGCTTAATGATGTGCTACATTGTTTATAAGATAATGCAATGAACCCACTTTGAACTCATTCTATTATGCCATAAGTAATGCAATAAACTGCTTAACAGGGTAATTAAATCAAGTGATTTTGTGTTAATGTTATTAGACAGTGTTCAAGAACATTCAACTTTTGTTTTGAGAATTGGCTTATACTTTTAAATATTGGAAAATGTACTTTGCTAATGTTTTTGTTTGTATTCCCTAAGGTACTAATCATATTATTCATTGCTGAAGACCAGAAATATTATAGCAGCTTTCCAAACAGAGGAAAGAGTTAGTGTGGCCTTTAGTAACTTGCAGCAAAGCAATAGATTTAATAACCTTGGAGAACTCCCCAGGGTATTATGCAGCACTATTCAAAGCTTTGGGAAAAAAAACGATATTTCATTATACATACAGTAGAAAACCAAATACATGAAAGAAACAGAAAGGTTAAATACATTATGTGTTGAAAAAAAAAGTCAGTCTGCCCAACCCACATATTATATCTGGTTTTAATTTTTGAAATGGATCTTAATGATTATTTTTAGACAGCGCCACTTTTTTCCATACACCTTTTTTTGGCCCATCCAAAATTGTAATTCTAATAGTCTGTACCACACAGAATTTCATTAGGAACAGTTCCAGTGAAATTAAATCTCTATTGTGCATCTTGAGTCTGCTCTAATGATTACTGCTCCACTGAGTATGTAATTTAAAGTCTCTCGTTAATGGATGAGGTGCTGAACACCAACAGCTAGCTCTTCCAAACTTCACAGTTGAAGAGCTATCTTCCTTACAGCTGTAGAAATCTCCTTCTAATTGTATTTCCATGGAACAATACTGACATCTAACAGCTGCTGAAATAATCTTAATTGAATATTATTCTATCATTTCAAAAGTGGTCAATTAGCTGGTATTCTTCTTTCTTAAGGTTCTCAGAAGGAGCTGTGTATTCCAAAATTAAGAACTGTGGACATCTTACATAGATTCAGATTTTAAAAAGTAGGGCTAAAAAGACCCTTATAAGAAAACAGGTTAAAAAAAAAAAAAGCCAAACCAAACTAAACCAAAACAACCCAGTGGTTAAATTTATTATACCATTAAGCTTTTATTTAAAGAAAAAACAAACAAAACCAAACCAACCAACCAATCAAAACAAAGAAACTCATCCCNAGTATAAAATAATAAATATTGGAATTACCTTCTCTTCTCTAGGCTGGCCAGTCCCAGCTCTCTCAGCCTTTCCTCACAGGAGAGTTGCTCCAGTACCTTAACTGTCTTGATGGACCTTCACAGGACTCTCTCCAGTATGTCCAAGTCTCTTTAGACTGGGAAACACCACAAATGTGGTGGCCTCACCAGTGCTTAGTAGAGAAGAAGGATCACCTTCACTGATCTAGTGGTAATACCTTTCCTAGTGTAGCCCAGGATTCTATTTGCCTTCTTTGTACCAAGGACCCAGTGCTACCTCGTGTTCAACTTGGTGTCCACCAGGATATTTTGCCAAGCTGCTTTTCAGATAGGAGACCTCTAGTGTATGTTGGGGAGTGGGGTTGGTCCTTTCCGGGTGCAAGATTTTGCACATCTCCTTGTTGGACTTTATGGGGTTCCTGTCAGCCCATTTCTCCAGTCTCCTGTGGTCCATCTGGATGGCCACTCCTCATAGTTTTTTGTCATCAGAAAACTTGCTGAGGATAGACTGCCCTTATATAAACACCTCATCTATTAGGATCTTATGAGGGGTAGTGCCAAGCCCTTACTGAAGCAAGGATAGACAATGCCCACTACCCTCCCCTCATCTGCCAGGCCAGTCATTTTATCATACAGGTTGATCAAGTTAGTCAAGCATGACTTCCACTTGGTGAAGGAATGCTGATCATTCCTGATGATTTTCATGTCCTTCTTGTGCATGGAAATAGTTTTTCAGCCTTCACCTTCACGGTGACTGAGGTGATGCTGAAGATCCTACAGTTCCCTGGGTCCTCCTTTTTGAAGGTAACAGTGATATTTCTTTTCCTCTAGACTTCAGGCACTTCTCCCCATCATCACAATTTATCAAAGATTATCAAGAGTGGCTTTGCAATGACATCTGCCAGCTCCCTCAGCGCTCTCGGGTACATCCCATCAGGGCCCATGAACTCATGTATGTTCAAGTTGCTTAAGTATTCCGTGACCTGGTTCTTTTCCACTGAGCAATTTACTTGCTCCAGCCTGGAACTGGTCTTTGGGACCTGGCATTCCTGAAGTGTGGTCTTGCTGGTAAAAATCAAGACAAATAAGGTATTCAATCACATCCTGTCCAACCAGGTCTGCCCCCTCTCTAGTTAAGCAGTGGACCCACATTTTCCCCAGTCTTCCTTTTGTCAGCTATGTGTTTATAGAAGCTCTTCTTGTCTTTGACATGTCTTTGACACTAAGCTAGACATAGTTCTGGATGGGCTTTAGCTTTCCTAAGTTATTCATTGCATGACTGGGTAAGTTTTTTGTATTCTTCCTGGGTACCTGTCCTTGCTTCTAACCTCTGTATGCTTCCACCCTCTATGTCCTTTCACAACTTCATGTTGAGATCTTTTGAAATTCCATTTCACAATCTTTTACAAAGGTGACCTGATTTTTCAACAGTGCTGAGCATCCAGAATGTTCTACTGATACACTTGGGAAATTAGGGCAATGCAGCACTTATGAGGAAAATTCATAAGGGCTAAAACATTTGTTAACCTCTATAGAGGAAATTAGGAAGTCAAATTTTTCTTCTCTGATTTTTTTACATAAACTGAATTTCGTTAAGTCCAAAAGACCACTTTTCTAATTCATATCACCTAAACACTATCTAAACAACTGTAGCTGCTTGAAGCATTTGTCTCAGTCTGTATATTTTGTGATTTCTATTTCTGTTTCAGTGTGTAAATTGTTGGTTAAAAATGCTTCACATCCAAGCATCTGATCACTTGTTCATAAGTCTTTGCTAATGGTTCCTATAAATGCCTTTCAACCTACCACATGGATATTTCATGAACAGCAAGAATACTTCACATTTATACACACTTTAACATGTTCAAAGCATGAACAGACATTAATTAAGATGGACAGAATTTTCAGAACTGTCTACAGAAATTAAATCCTGGGCTTTCCTTGAAACCAACCAGAGTAAGCAGTTAAACTCCTTTTGGGAATGTAGAAATCTCACTTGCAAACATAACAAGGCCTCAGTGATGGTAACTAGCACTCACCTTGTCAGATACAAACTGCTTGAAATATCCAGCTACATAAATGCCCTAAGATCACAAATTCAGTAAGGGGCACTGTTAGCTTGAAAGTCTTCTCTTTAGCTGCAAGCATGAGAGCTAGGTTACATGTGCTGCTTAAACATGTTATCTCATGTCCATCAGAAGATGAGACAAAAGCTGTTTGTCAAGGCTAAGATGAATCTTACTTGGACACTGTGATCTGCTTCTCACCTCAGCAGAAGATAAAGGGCCATGGGGATTCTCTAGACCTTAATTCAGAAAAATACTTCTATAAACATGTGACTGAAATAAAAAAAAAAAAAAAAATTGAGGTTCAACAGAGAGGTTAAAAATTCCACTGAAAGCAAAGCATGTCGGGTTCACCTAACAGCAAAAGGTTTTTTCATTTATTTTTGTTTAGTATTGTAGCTGAACATTCTGAAAAACATTTTTTGACTCAGCTGTACATAATATTTCCTCACCTCAATTTTTCATTTCTCCAAACCTGAAGAAATATTATTTCGCTCTGCTTTATTTGACATTAAACTAAGCTGCACATGAAGGGCTGACTTCATTCTCAAAGATTGCTTAAAAGTTACAACTTCTTTGCAATATAGGGACTAAATTCTAGTGAGTCAAATCTAAGTTACTTTTCCTTCCTCTTATTTTCTTTTTTGAGATGTCTGTCTCTAGCACAATTAACTAGGTAGTTCTAAAATGCAATTTATATCAGTCAAATGGGTCTGAATTACACTGTACTTAGAGAGGAAGAGTGAAATGGGAAATGCAAATTTGAGTTCATATTAGTTTTTTAAAAGTGAGCACTAATCCTTCAGGGACTCAGGATTTGACAAAAAAGTTATATGGATGATGTACGCTCAGAAAAAGCAAGGCTGATAAGGAGCAAAATCCTGATAGGTTTTGAGGGTGTGAACAGAGTGAGCATGATTTTTATTTATTCTCTCACTCCACTTCACACAAGTATGGAGGGAAAACTGGAGAGGGTGACTCTAGACCACCTTTTTGCTCGCTACGTTTCAGGCCTACATATTAGAGATTCACAAGAAAGGAGTATCTGTCAAGCTACCATTTCCATAACACATTTTCTGATTCCTCAATGTATCTTATTAAATCTCTGATCTTTGGACACCTATTTAATTGTACATTCTATGCACAAGGTAATAGAGGGACTCCACATGGCCATGGACTTAGTAAGACACCCATGCAGAAATCTCATTCTCTGGACATCTCTCATGAGATAAGTATGAGAAAGATATTATTCATCCGGAGCTTGGCACCCAGGGATTGCTATTGTGTTTTAAGGCTCTTGTGAGTCACACAAATGAACTTTGTGCGGTTAAAGGTAAGGTTAAACCACACATGTCATTATAAACAGATGACAATGATTGCAAGTTTTGTTAGATCAGTATTTCCAGAAACTGCTACAGCAAATCAACAAGGAGCTAAAAAAACTCCTGCTGGGATTCTGGACAAGATTTTCTTTCCTGAATATTCAAGAAGAACTGGAAGAGAAGTCAAGACTTTCAGAAACAAGCTAACTGCAAGATAAAAACTGCTTGGTTTGTCTAGTATAGAAAAATAGAAGCCTGAAAGAGTTTTGATTGCTTTCCTACTATAAATAAATTATGAAAGAAACAGATAATTTTTTATGCTAAATGAAAGTGTCCTCAGCACTGGAACCAGCTTTCACCAAAAATTATGAAAAAATTTAGCATGAAGAATTTATGAAGAACTTTTCAGAAGAAGAAAAAAGCAAAAGCTCATTCTCCACCAGTTTGCAGAAAAGAAATATTTGACATGGCAACCTGTGATAGCAGGAAATGAGACAAATTTAAGAGAATAGTGAAGGTAACTTTCTTTTTTTTAATTTTTTTTTAGGGAGGTAATTGGGTGTATCATCTAAAGTTTTCCTTCCTAGCCCTACAAAGCATACTGCATCTATGTGCTTTGAAAGTCAAAGCTCTTTGGTATCACATAAAATAGGAACATCTCACAAATTGTTAGTGCTGGGATTTGCATACATTATTACCATACTTCCTAATTATTTCTGGTTCTATTTGCATAATGAAAAAGGGAATAGTTTCTTCTCAAAAACAAGAAGCATAAAAAAGTGCCTGTCACTCCTCCATGGGGAAGGAAATTTGATCTAAAGCTTAAAGGTTGAAATTTCAGTAATAGATAAATAAAAAATAAGATGAAAAATAAAACAGGATGTTCTTCAGGGACATCCAGGATTTATACTGAAATAAATTTATCGTTACCAATACTTATACCTCTAGTTTACTGACAGATAAGTGAAAAAGAGTACAGAGACGTATATCTTCTCAGGTGAAATGGTCTAAATGATGAAATAAGCATTGTGGTAATCTCTCAGGAAAGCAGATGATTCAGTTTTATTTGCTTTTGTTTTACTATTAGTGGGACATGACTAAGCCAAAAAGGTGAAGATTTGTGGATTGTAGTGACACTTTATCCTAGTCTCACTTAGAGAGAAGAAAGCTTTTATTGATTGCATATCTGTCTTTTCTGAAGGCCATCAGCTAGAACGTCAGACACACTCACATGTTTTAATGACAGGAAATTAATTTATTGGTGTTTGGTAGAGATTAATACAGTGAGGCAGAAATCAGAATACAAAATAACAATTACACAAACCTCCAGATATATTTGAGCCTTTTTCACTCTTTGTACATAACCTAAAAATGTAGTATGGATAGATTCATGCTTGCAGTACAGTGGTGGGAGCCAGAGACAGTGAGTTCAGCTCCCATCGCAGGCTGAGGATTCTTACCTGATGCTAAGCAAATCACTCTGGCAATAGTTAAGATACACAGCACACTGTCATGGTATGTATAGATGAGCCAACTCTGAACAAGCTTGTGTGTCTGGACCATGCAAAGGCAGTAGACTGAGAGGGAATAGGACAGCAGAGACAGTACACTTCAACCAATTAATCTGAACTCTGAGAGAAGCTGTGTAGCCCAAGTTGACTGCTTTACTAATATCACTATGCACTTTCCAAATTTTGGAGCTAAGGACAAAGCATGACAAATTGCAGAGAGGGAGATCCTTATGGTTTTATTGTTTGCCATCCGCAGCCTCCTTCACAGGATGGTAAATGTCCATAACTTGTGCAATGATCAAGTAACATGATGCAAGAAGTTACTTTAAATTGACAGAAGTGCTGGATCACAGGACTCCAAAACACACTCAAGTCTCTAAATCTAAGCTACTGCCCATTATCATCTGTCTTTCATTATCACCTGGTCTACAAATTACTTCTCCTTCAAAACAAAAAGGTTTATGAATTAGCTGACTGTCCATAAGGCTACACACAATGAGAGGTTTTTTCTCCTCATTACGTTGTGTCACAAACCAGTTGGGAAAGCAGAAGAAAAGAGAGATGCTTGGATGAGAAGGATATTTATTAAATCTCCACAACCAAAAAGATTCAGAGATCTCTTAATTTACAAAACCGCAAACAAAAAGTGGAAAGGGGACATCAGGGATATTAATAACTATATCTCTGCTATGCAACAGAACATGTCAGAATGAACCCCAGAAAGCCTGAACAAGTGACAAAATTAGTTCTGGTAATAACAGCAAGAGGATTTCCATTTATCAGATTATTGGATATTGGATAAAAAGTTGAAAGAGTTTAACAGCTTGGTGTTTGCCATCAGGGACAGCATATAACAAGGAGTGGGTACACTTCTATGTTCCTGTTACAGAGGACTTGCATGCAATTTGAAATGACATTTCTTGTCTTTATAGACAACATATCTCAGCCTTTTCTGCACGTCACTCTTCCTTCTTGTTAGACTGAATTCTCATCACAGTGAATGTAGTCCACAGTTATTTACATATTTTCATCTTTTCCTGTCCTGTGTCTTTGAAAATGCAAACTCATACATAAAGAAAGACTGTACAATGAAAGAATTTTAAATACATTGTTCCTTCATAGTCCTAAAAGCTAAATAAAATGTAGCAAATAATACAGGACTAGCACATGACTAAAATACTGACCTGGGATCATCCATAAGGCTGAAGAGTTTAGGTGTTTCCAGGTTGGGGGTTTTTTTTGCGGGGAGGGGGTGGTTGACTCAAGCTACCTAATACTACTTCAGATAATTTATAGGAGTGGTAAGGACATAATCAAGGGACTATTGGCAGCTGGCAGCTTGGATGAGACCACTGTGTTTTGGAGAGAAAGAGAGTAATCTATATGGAAACAAATCAGGCCAAGGCCTACCTTTCATTGCAGGGTAGGAACATGACCTTGTCTAGTGCCTGTGGAGCCATCGAGTGTAATGTACTGCTGTCACAGCCCCATGGCCCCAAATGGATAAAAGACATTAGGTTATTCTGGATCTATAGCACCTACAAAAATTAAAGGTTCTCATTTACCCAATTTTTGTCTTCATTCTTGAATGTGTTAATAGATTTCCCACTAACTTAGTCTTATAGAATGACCAGAGAGTGAAGACCTTAACATCCATGCCCTCATTGCATATTCAGATGTGATCCAACAGAGCAATACTCATGAAAAGGCAAGTTCAATAAGAAATAAGAATGACATCTTATGGAGGTGCCTATATCACTTAATCAGCAACAAAAGCAGCTCAAAGTCTAAATGGACTAATGTTTATATGCTGAAAGTGAGCTTGGATGCATCTCATACCACTTTGATGTGCATACTTAGGCTTACTCTTCAGTGGGAATTAGTCACCAATCCATGAAAAACTATGAAAAAAATCTGGATTAATCAGCATTTCTAAACAGGCAAGAAAATACACAGAAAAAGAGAGAGGGATAAAAAAGGAGAAAAGGTAAAGCGATTAAATTATGATTTGCTTCTCTGTGGAAACCAAAGGGACAGACAGAGAAATCAGAATTTCCATGCAATGTGCTTTTCCTGAAACAAATGTTGCTGGTTTAGAGCAAGGCCTACTGATAAATAGAAATAGCAACAATTAGTAATAATAATAATAAATGTATGAGTAATAGCATTACCATTCTTACCTGTTGAGATATTCATGCATACAAAAAAGAATATTCAAAGGAAAAAAATGCTAAAATAGTGAATTTACTGAAAAAAGTAATGTGAGAAAACATATATATTTTCTAATTCATTGCTATACCACTAGAACAAGTTCACCGATTACATATAATTAAACACCATTTTATAATCTTAAAGAGTTATAAAAACTTTATAGATTGTTAAAAGAAATTCCTTTGAGACAAGCTAAGTCAGTTAAAAATAATTTAAAAAAACACATATTTTTTACTTTTAAATGCATTACTGTAATGAGGGAACACATTTGTTTGAAATGTCTCTTGCATATACAAATCAATAGAAGAGTCCCAGAGTGCAATATTCACCTAGTATAAATTGCTATGCACAATAATCACAGTTTATATCAGCAAGAATCATCCCATGGTTTGGTTTTAATTCAATTTAATAGGTTTTTAAAAAAGAAAATGTTGATTTTTTTATTTAAAGCATAATTGCTCTCCTTGGAATTCTTTTGTCCAGACAAGCCAGATTGGAGCATCATAATATTTTTTTCTCATTAAATTTTTAATGCTTCCTGTTTTCAGTGTGGTCAGGAGCAAATACTGAGAAAAGTGGAGTTTCTCTTTGTAGATTGACAATTTGAATTGCAACCAAAGCTGCAGAGGAGGGAAATTAAAACATAGCTTAGGAGAAAATGCTGACCTGACAATCCAGCAATCAAGTACAGATATATTTTATTTTCTTCCCTAAAATGAGTGTGCTTTACATGAAAACCAGTAAGATAATACATTCAAATGCCCCTTTTCCGGCCTCACATATACTACTAATTGAAAGCAATACAGAGAAAAATACTAGAATCCCACCTGGAACAGAACTTCATTGTGATGTCTTTTGTAAAATATTGTATACATAGTGTCATACATATATAGTGTACATATATAATGTACATGTATAAAGTATCATCTAGCCCTTGGCAAAGCTCTTCAGTAACTGTCCTCTTTGAACTTGAAAGGTTCATTAGTGGAGCAACATCACTGTACCCATTTTCCAAAGAGCAAATCAGAAGACAAGATGGAAAAAGCGATTTATCAAACTCCTTGAATTGTTATAATTTAAGTCCCCAGTGTCCTGATGTGTTACAGTGTTCCCCAAACAGGGTCACATTCCAGGCTGAGGACTGTCCAGACAAGCCCAAAATGGATTGCAGGGGGCAAGGATTTATTGTAGCACCCTTCTCTTAGGCAGGTAAGGCTGTGCTGCTTGCAACAGAGGTAGGGGTAATTCCGAAGAGAGAAACTTTTCTCCTGTTTTTCAAGTACAGAGAATAGCTCAATTCTGTTTCAAAACACAGGAGTTAGAGGTGACCATAGCATTCTTCTCTAACATAGTAGCCAATGGTTAGAGAACTTCCTCTGGAAATAGAAAATTTGGGTTTAATGTCAACTTCTGCCTGAGACTGCTGAAATCATCACCCAGGAGAGCACCAGAAATTCTGATCTACAGGCCAGCTCCTTGCTCTGGAGACTCTTTCTGTCATTCAGTCAGTAATAGTTAATGCCAGTACAATGACAAACTCAAGAAAAAAACCCAACGCCTATCCCATGAGTGCTTTATCCAAGCGGTTAGGGAGTCATGTACCCACCTGAGATCCTTTGGTAGGATTCAGGGTATACAGAGAGACATTAGACGAGGAGCCCTCCAGAGTTCAGCTGCCATTGTGAGTAGGCAGCTGAATGGGCTTTCCAAGGTTGAAATTTGGAGCATACACAACTGAATCCTTCTCTGAAGGCTTATTTCTGGCACCTAAATTTTGGTTTGAATCTGACCTTTTGTTTAACAGGTATGACATCGTTCATCTCTGCATGTGGTTCTAACTGTCAGGAGGAGTTAACTGCAACCCATATGCTAAAGTTCACTTCTACAGAACCTAATCTAATTATAACTCTGAAATTCTATTCATCCCACTATCAGAGAATAGAGGTCTTAAAGACCCAGTGAAAGACAAACATATATTCAGCAAATCCCTTTTCCCTTAATGCTCAGGAATGGAAGGCAGCTGCTTATATGTATTGATTTGAGGATTTCCTGAAGTTTCTCTAACACCAAGTTTCATCTACTGTGGACATTATAATAAAATGGGGTCTTCGGAGTGGCAGGTTTGTTATCCATTACTTTTCATTCCTGACTTGTGTGAACAAAATTTTTTAGCTACCGCTGCTTCAGAAGTCTCAGATGACAGTAAAATACCAAGACTATTCTTCATCGTAGGGTTTGATGTAGCCTTATGGTAGCACCTGTTAATACCATGCACAACTCCAGCACCTTTTCTTCAGTAACTTCAAAGCACCAGTGGGCTTTGACCAGGCCTGTGAGATCAGTGAGGGATTTACATAGGAGATCCTTTGCAAGACGTAAGCATATGCTGGGAAAAGCACTGAACATGAAAGAACAGTACAACACCACACAATAGTTTACAACAGGGTTAAAAAGAATATGTTATCCAGTCGAATCCTGTGTAACTCTACTGGGAGAATGCCTCAGCTCAGCCTTTGAGCCTTCCCATGAAAGATGAGAGATTTGTACTCCATGAGATAAATTAGTATAATGCTCTTGAATTCCAGTTATTTCAGTGAAACAGTAGCAGCAGACCAGTTGTCTTCCTCAGATGTAAATGAAGGCTGAATTTTTCTCACAATTGAATGATACAGGTGCAATTGGGGGAAGTGTATGACCTGTAAATGCTTTCTTGCTGTTATTGATTCCTGAGTCAGAAAGATCATATTTTGGCTTTTAGCTTCCACAGTGAGTCTATGGTGGCAGTGGTTAGAAAAACGATCATTTTCCTTGTCTTTTGACCATATCTGACATAATGTCAATAAGACAAAGTAAGCAGGGCACCCTGCAGTGCCGTTCTTTTCTCTGCAGACTCACTGTTCAGCATGCACATTTTAGAAATGTTTTGTTTTCTTGTTCATGCAAATCAGCCATGGTGCCTTTTATTTTCTCAATAAATGCAAGAAATCAGAATCGCCATCATGAAAACCTGAATAGATTTGTTGTGATTTAATCGCATTACATTTAACTACTTATCTTCAAATTTAAAAAGGAAGTCATAATACTGAATAACTGTCCAATCTCTTGGGATGTTAGGCCAAAGGAGCTGGTTCCAACAGCTAACACTTGACCTGAAGAACTAGAAAAAATTCCAAACTCTTGCAGAAGACAGGGAGGAACACTCAAAAGCAGAAATTTAGTGGGACATACCTTTTATTCTACATAATGTCACAGATAAGGTGCTTTCCACTGCAAACTTATTCCATTTTGTGATTTCATCCAGCATTTGTGACTTCTTAACAGTGGTCTGGTCTGCAAACCTTTGTGAAAGACATAAAGTTATTCCAGAAAATATATTACCATGATAATCCCAAGAGAGGAATCATCAACAAGCATATTAGCCTGTGACATCTTATTGACAAAATACAATGCTTTGAATTCTATCCACCTTTTTCTCTACATTCATCAGAGGACTTACTAGGACCTATTTTCTGTTAGACTTAAGAGGAGTGCAACACTGACCTTGGAGGACCTGCACTGAGTCACATAATCAGAATCTTGTCTCATTGTCTGTGGTAACTTTTGTACCTGAAGAGAAGTAAAATCTTATGTCCACTTGTGAACACACTACACATGAAGTAATGATCTTCATTTCATAGATTGGAAAGAGCAATGCTTTGGCCTATATTATTATCATCAGCACTAACCAACACAGAACAATCATAAGCACCACAAATTAAAAGTCAAAAGTAGTCATTTCCGTGGTATCATTTTATTCCTTTGAATCAACAGACAGGGAAAAATAGTAGTGTAAATTATTTAAGACAAACTCAACCTCCTGACAGTCAAATATAATTTTTTTATTTTAGTATAGAAACACCAAAGGATTATGACCTGTACTAATGGACAAAACAGTTTTTCAGATGTTTATTTTATTCATATGGAGTTTTTTAAAGAAAATAACCTGACATTACTGTGAATAACTTGGTAGGTGTGCTAAAACAGATTAAAATCTCTAAATCCAAAAAAAAACCAACTACACTCAAAGGCCCTAAGCAATAGTGCTCTTCTGCAGTTCTTAATCCAAATCTGGTCACCCAGCATTAGGAAAAACATACGTGAAATTAAGAAACCACCATGGGGCAAAATAAATAGCAATAGACAGAGTGTAAATAGAGGAGTCGCAAAGGTTGAAGTTACTTAGCTGGATAAGGAGAAAGTAGGGGCTTTACTGTGAAAATTATGAAGGACACAGTGCATAGGGAAAATCACAGTTAAATTAAATTGAAAGTGAGTTTAGAACAAAAAAAAAATACATCTGTATGCAATCCGTTTTCAGCAATTTGTGTTTTCTCGTTGAAGGAGGTATTTGATTTAAATGCTGTGGCAGAAATTCTAAAGGGTTGGATAACTTTATGACCACTAATAACATTTTTCATTATGTATGTTGCTATTACGATAAGGATAATCAACTCTCATGCTATAGAGCATAAAGTTATCACCAGTGGGACCGGGAATTTTTTTTTCCTAGCTGTTAGGTGTCCATTGTGATTTTTCTCATTCATTTTTGCTAGTCACTTTAGTGAAGTATCCTCCACATAGGTCAGTTCTTGCTACTTCAAAGAGACCTTATATAGGCTGTGCAGGGGTGATGCTTGGTTAGGTTGTTCTTATCTTGCTAGACTGAAAACCCTCCTTTTGGAGGTGAGGGAGTTTCTTTTAGTGTAAATCAAAAAATGAATACAGGATTGTCACCAAAACTAATTTAAAAGAATAGCTAATATGTTGGTTTTATGCTTTCATAGATTAAATGGGTCTCAGGGTCTGTATGAGGCTGGAGGAGCTATACATAGACATTATTGATCAGTTTATGTTCCTCCAGGAGAATCATCTTAATTGGGCAAGAGAAATTTGTCTTGAATCAATATCTTGCTAGCAATAAGAGTTTGATGGTGGAAAGATAATTTGAACTGACAAAAGCTTAAGGGATTATTTTGACAGCATGCTTGATAGCAGTACCTCAGAAACTCTGAAGTAAAAACTTGAAAGTAAAGAAAGAGGTGCTGTTAAATGTTTTACCATCCTTTCTGAACCTCTCCTAGTTTATAATACATGAAGTTTCATATCAAGTCCTTCCTGAATCAGTGTAATCTGTGGTTAGGAAAATTCTGGTCTCAGCATTTCTTGAGAATTAAGATACTGTGAAACTTGTAAAATTTTTGAAATTTTCTAATTTTTTTGGACCTGTAGCTGAAAGCCTATATATTTTTTAAGATTTTTAATTTGAGATGGAAGTAGTCGGTTTCCAAAAAGTCAAATTTTTTAAGTGCTTAGGTCTAAATTATAGATCAAGGTAAATTTACAAGAACAAGATGCTACTTTAACATTCCCTTTTTAAAATGTGTTTATGATGACAGAAACTAATTTAAATTATTTGTAAAAGAAACAAAAAAGCCTAACTACAAAAAGTAAACTGTTTCTTTCTATACTCCACTTCACTGAATATTCTACAGTTGCAGTAATAAAAACTCACTGCACAGGTCTTGCTTCTGACATTCCTGTTATGCATCTGTTGAAGGATTAAATTCAACTCCAGGTTCAAATAATAAGACATCAGAACCTGGAACATATATATCTCGTCCCTCATTACAGATAGATTCATTAGCCTAGAGGTCACCATTTGATAGGACACACGTTGTCTATGATTATTTCATCTTGAGATGAATATTCAAATAATTATTTATGCATGTAATGTGGCTTCCAGATTAGAGTGGGATGCTCCATTTTGCAGGGGAGCATTTGAGTTGTTTGCCTACATGCAGCATACCCAGCTCAGTCTTCAATTCTCAGATGGGTCTCCCGGTAGTCCTGTATCATCCCGGTGAACTCCACGTGTGCGTCAAGGGTTGCCCATAGCTTCCCAAATCACACCAGATACCCAACATAAAATGTTTCAGAGAGAGAGAGCAAGAACTAGTTTGTAGCCCTGGCTTCAGCCAGGGTAATGGGTCAATGCCAAGTACATCTTTTTACATACTAAAATGGTTATTAGTCCTAGGACAGCTACTACATCCACAAACAGCCCTACTAGAGGCACTCCTTGTGAGCTCTTAGATGTGGACAGAAGAAGGACATAAAGGCTTTTAAGGAAGATTTACTTATAGAAAAGAATAAGAGCTAACACAAATCCAAGGTTAACTGAAACATATAATTAAACTTCACATTTGTTTTAATGAAATACAATATTGACTTTGCTCTTTAAAGTAGATTAGGTTGTTGACATTATAGCAGTACAATAAACAAACCACTAAGCTTTTTACTAGCAGAACAGAAAATTAATGCTGGTTATGACAAGCCAAATAAAAGTAGTTTATTCAGGACTGTATAAATCATCAATAAGAATTCTTAATCACTCGCCTCCAAAAAGCTAGATTATTTGATCTGCAACAAAACTGGGTCTGTGTCAGCAAGTTGGATGCAAATCAAACAACATTCAGACATCTCAAAAATTCTAAAACTATGTGTCTGGAATAGAGATGAAGACCAGAAATTCAGTGAGGCCTTCTTAGGGTAGTAGAAAAATAAAGTTCTTTTTTACACTAAGTGACTATGGAATAGAAGTCTCTTATCAGCATGGTGTGTCACAGGTAAAATAGCTTTCTAGCCTTATTTTCCATGTATGTTTTTACAAAGATTTTTCTATGTTTTTATATGTTTGCATACATTCTATAGACACTAAAAGCTATACAAAGCTAAGCTGTTCATTTTGATGTTTAATCATTAAAAAGCCCCATGGTTCCTGAAAAATTACTATATTTTATATTTATATTATATTTATATTACTATATTCCTGAAAAATTTACTATAATTTAAGGCTTGCAAGGCACAATAGCACACTTTGATTCATGGATTTTATACTCAAAGTCTTATTGTAATGCTTGTGATCAATAAAGATGTTCATTCTGGCATGGAGTAAATTTGTGAACTATTAATAGCTTAGTATCTGTTTACCTAAATCATAGTCTCTCATCAATAAAAGGCTTTTTCCAGATCTTTTCATACCATAGAAATTAAAAGCAAAATAAAAATAACTATGAAATAAGTAGTTTATAACTCCCCAAACTATAATGTAGAATTTAGAAGTAGCAGGAACTTCTTCACATTCACCTGAACATGTATCTGATGAAAGCTGTTCATAATTCATGAGAAAAGCTGAGAAATTAATCTGTTTGGAAAATGCTCAGCCCTATGTTTTTTTACTATGTAAGGGTTTATTTTGGAAGCACCAAGCTTAAACATTTGCTTAAAGCTTTCTTTATTTCAGAATGCATTTCAGCATTTGCTCATGGCTTACTGATTAAAAAAATATGCTCTAGAAGGAGGGAAAATCTTGAAGACTGTACTGCCATAGTTGTGTTGGCTTCCCGCCAGCTGTCCGAACCCGCAAGGAAAAACCTCCCCCTCTCTTCCTCACCCAGGGCAAAGAAAAAAAAACTATAAAAACTTAAGAGCCCGAAAACAACCCAGTTATATCAATATATAGATATTTTTACATATGTTACAGTTATATACTGTTAGAATACTATGTACAATATTAGGGACCCTCAACATGCTCCTCTGAAGGGAAAAGGGAAAGAAAGGGAAAGGGAAAAGGGAAAGAAAGGGAAAGGGAAAAGGGAAAACAGATATACACAATCAAAACCCGGGAGCAACCAATAAAGAACTAGTAAAAGAAAAGCTTACTACTCTCCTTGAGATAGTAGAATCGCACCAAACAACTGCTGGCACCCACCACCCTCCAAGGCCTACAAGGCCTCACTCGGCCTCACTCCTCCACATGAGTAGGACCGACAGCAGAGAACATGCATGTTCAGACCACCAGAAGAGAAGAAAACAAGAGCCTCCTCTCCCTTCTTATTTATGCCCTTGCTTATGTAAAAATCATATGGAATACAGGGAACATGACCTTGGTTCCTTGGTTACAACCTAGTTACCAAGGAAGGCCTAGAATCAAAACCATTACAGTAGTCTTCCTTTTACTGCCACTCCTGTGATTCTGAATAGGTTAAAAATGAAGGACAAATAGAGGGAATCAAAGCTTCATAGACTTCTATTTCTTATATACCCTTTTCCATGTTGGCATGGCTCTATGGCAGAGCTAAAAATACAGCAGAAGTTTAGCCAGATTATCTCTGACTCTAATATGCAGCACTTATTTACCAAATCTTGGGTAAAGAACAAAAATAAGGCACAGAGGCAACTTGGATGATTAAACATTGCTAAAAGACGATTAGGTTAGCCTGCTAGATTCTTTTGCTTTTCTAAACAACAACAAAGAAAGAATACCTCTGGAGACTTGGACTTTGATGAATCCTTTGAGTCCGTACAATAGGAAAAATTATATTAGCTGGAGAAGGCAGAAATCCAAGCAATTAGAGAACAGGTGAAATTACAATTAACAATTAGTTCTGAAAAGGGCATTTAGTTGTCCATGAAAGTGGAACTATTCATCTGGAATAAGACCAGCAGTAGAGTTCATCAGAGTTTAGACAGGAGCCCTCCTTGAAATAATCATTATCAAGCAAAATACAAAAGAGTGGATATAATAATAGCTCAGAGTTGGAAGACACCTTTTGTTCAGAGAAAAAGCATAATATCTCACAGAAAGAACTGCTGGATGCTCCAAAGAACTGGACTAATCAGAACTTTTGCTGTGAGCTGAAGGGTCATTCAGTAAGGCAAATGACATGACAGAAATGGTGAATTGGTGGTGTGACAGTACCACACAAACAGAGAGAGTGCATACAAGGGTGCATCACTTGGAGAAGTGCCTCTAGAGAAAGTATGGTTTTACCCTTTTAAAAGCACTTGCTGAGAGCTCATTCAGAATCCAAGAAAATGTGATTACTTTTGAGCATATGGGATTAGGGCTAATAAATTAATTGAACTTAGAGAGACCTCCTTCTCATGGCAGAAATTAAGGAACCTCATTTTTAACACCTTATCAGACAAAAATCTAGCCAGGGGTGCAAATATCAGTGAAGGGAGAGTATGATCACTTCATGAGAAAGCAGGAATAAACAGGCCATGACTACACTTACACCTGAAAACAGAATGATGCTAAGCATCATGTTCTGGGAGAGTCTTTTGGCAGAGCAATGGGGACTTCAGTAAAGCAAACAGGGCTCCTGCCCAGAGATCATATTCTGTGTCTACTCACCACGTCATGGAGGTGGTGCTGATGACTCAGGATGTTCCTAACTCTAAAAAAATGTTAGGGAAAGACTTGTAAGGCTACAATGTCAGCCATCAAGGAATTCCAGTGGCAGGAGGTAAATTGGAAGGGGCTAACATATTCACACAGTAAAACAAACAAACAAGCAAGCGAAAAAGAGACTGGGGTTTTCTTAGTTTACTCTTGGGAATAAGGCAGAAGAGTTGAACACACAGAGTGGACAGTGGAACCCACACTTGCTTATTATATTCTTGTATTTCATCCTCTGTTCTGAGTACAATTCCAAGGTTAAATATAGGCTTCTCTGGGTACAACTAATGCTTTTGTGACCTTTAAGACTGTAAGATCTCTCTCTGAAGAGATATCAATTCAATCTAACTCACTATGCAGTCTCATCTTTTAGCTTCTGGCTTGAAAGAGCTTAGGTTAGAGTTTGGGTACAGATTCAAAAGACAGAAAAATCTGTAGAAATTTTCCTATTGAAACTCAAAAAGAATGAAACAAGTTAGCTCAATGACTTTGCTGAAGTTAATTACCCAAAAAATAAATTAAGAGAAGCTGGATTGTTTAGTTCTTGAACTAAACAATAGTCCCATCCCTTGGAAAATATTTTTAATGGTTTAGCAGATCCTTCATACAAAAAGTTAGAGAATATATTTAAAGGGGAAAAAAAGCCCAAGACATCCTACTGTGAGTGAAATATGATTCTGTCCTTCAGTACTGCTGTTTCCTTAAAATGTTGTTTGTTCTGATGTGGAGACTGGCATCAAAATGCAAGTAAAAGTATGTTGGGGTTTTAAATATGTGCTCTATGCTATTTTGGGCTGATTTCTTTTGACATCCAGCTGTGTTTGCATTTGGGAGCAATGTTTGAAATCAAGGGTCATCTCTGCAGGCAACTGTGCTGGGAAAAATTAACTGGCACAGTAAACAGAAAGGGTTTGAGTGAAATACTGTTCACAGTTGAACTGTGGGAATACTTTAGACTGGTTACAACAGTGGGGAAGGGTGTCATAATATAAAAATATTCCTTCACATAAGAAATACAAGAATATATGACAGATGTACTGTTTTCCTTAGGATATTAATGAGTAATAATTTCATATGACACCCTTGCTCTCCCATTTCAACAAAATCCAGATACACCAGGGTGCTGGCTGAGGAGAATTACTCCAAAAGTATTAATTTCTTCCCCTTAAGTCTCCAGAGCTCTAAAGACTCATTAGAGTCATTGTTTCTAGAATTTATTGAATGCTAGGAATTTAGATGACTACTGGAACCATAAAAGACTAGATTTTGTCTGGAGTTCAGACATGAATAATAGAAGATTTGTAAACTAATAGAATTCAATTCAAACCACTAAGACATGGGTTGAAAGTGTGTGCCTAGGTCCATATCAGCCTTCCAGTTTCTGCACAAAGTATCCAATGTGTAGTGTCTCAGCAAACGCAAATTAAGCCAAAAAAAACAACCAGTGGGAACTTCTTCCATATCTTCTCTGTGACTTCTGACAACCAGTCCTTCTGGCTGCTCTTCCCTACTTTCTTTGGTTTCTTTTCTTTCACTGCAGTAGGGTGTAACTGCCAAGTATTGACTCTATACATTCCTTGTACATTTTATACATAAAAATTTCCATCCCTTCTTTGTTTTCTGTGCAAGCCATATATAATTAGGGTGGGATGCACTTGAGAGAGACACCCTGGCACCCTTTTAAACTCAAAGTGAGTAATAGGCTCGTCAGGGTGCAATGCCTCTGCTCCTCTTTAAGCACGTAGACCAGGATATGGCAAATTATTCTACAGAATTGTCTTTTCCCCCATTGATTAAAATTACTTTAGATGATAAGTGAAGTTGTAGAGCCTTACACTCTAAATATCTACATTTGCTCAGATGAATCTCATTTCATTTGACAATGAAGTTTGTCTACTATATCAAATGTTTGCATGATGTCAGTACATAAAACATGGGTGCTCTGATCTGTCTGCCCAGCCACTTAAAGTTGTTTATTGAAACACACAAATTTTATTTGAGAACTGGACTCCTTGAGAATTAGGACAGCTCTCTGACTTCAGTAGTTGCTGGGTCCAGGTTATTCCAGGAAACAAGCAAATCAAAAAGTTGACAACTGCAAAAGATGAACAAAGAATATCCTAATCAAAAGTTGACTTGATTTCACCTTGAAATTTAGGCTTCTCCCATGTTCAGGAACTTTTTCATTAGTTCTAAAAATATCTTACAATATATGTGAATATTCTTTCTTGACCAATAAACGTTCATTGTGTCTTGTTCTCCCAGTAACAGGAAGTTTATGCAACAGCCTGTTACTACCACTCCTTGGAAATGAATATGTCTGGCCTGTGTCTGCTATACTGGCCATATGGTAGCATAAATAAGTTTATGGAAACAATGCAAATAACAATTCTCACTGTACCCGTTTTTGGCAGATGAGGCTTAACTCAGCAAGATGCTAAGCAGGTTGATTCCATCATAGAAAAGCTTTTATACAAGTTCTTAAATCAGTGATTTCCAGCCTCTGTCATTTGTAGTATTTTCAGAAATACTGAAAATATTTCTGAATATTTTCAGAAATAATAATAATAATATTTGTCACAGAGTGACAAATCCTAAGTAACACTCATGGGCTCACATTTCTTTGCTGTTCCATGAAGTCTCTTTAGAAGTCACAGGTTTCCAAAGGTCTCAGGTACCACAGGTTGAAAATCACTGTCTTAAATGAAACAATCCTGTTTACCAAGCCATATGGTTATGTGTTTAAGTAGGATAGTTTTGGTAGTGCAAAGCATTCAAAGCATTTAGAAGATGTGTGTGCAGTGTCAGATACAATAAAGCTACACTGTATTTAGTGTGTATAGGAACTTCTGCAAATCTAGGTCATTTTTCCTGTGGAACAGGAAAGTACAAAACAAGTCTCTAGACTCTGGTTCATGAATTTAATCTTTTTCTTCATCTCAGCATTTGAAAAGCAGTCTAAACCACCAGTACAACATCACCAGAGAAGAAATAGAATTGAGATTTAAATGTATTTTTTTCTTTTTCTTTTTCTTTTATTTTTTTTTTAGTCTGGGGTGGCTGATGCCTATTGTCTGCATAGTTTTTCCATTCATTAACATGTCAACTGAATTTCATTTGTTGATCGCTAAAGAAGAATCTGGAGTTTTAAATTTTATTTTATTTAACTCTGTTTCCTAAATTCTCAGTTCACACCCCTGCAGTGCATAAACAAAATCACATGTCCTCAAACGATCTAGACTTTTATGGCTATAAAATACTGGGAAACTCCACAGTTTGGTGGCTACACTAAAATAGTGTCAGTTTCTATACTTCCTGCTCTCAGCCAGCTGAGTGTCTTTGTATGGAAGGAAGGATACAACAGAAATATATCTGAAAAGTTATTAATTTTGTTCAAGACACAAACAATACATGGAGGATTTTGAAAGGGCTCAGTGTTGGCCTAAAACATTTTCAGTTCTACAGAATTGAGTGGTAAAGCTCCCGCTGACTTCAACAATGCATAGTTTTAAAAACATCACCGTTGGCTTTCTTTGTAATAAGACAGAGTTACAGCTAATCCACAGTACATACAGTCTCCTAAGTTCATGGCTTTTTCAGAATCGTTTTTGCAATACAAAAGCCAAAAGTGTGGCTGCATCCCAAAGAAACAGAATTTTGCATTCTATATTTAGAGGCAATCATACTGTTAGTTTTAACTGCTTCATGATATGACTTTACAGCTCCGGTTTGGGCCTCCTTTTTTTCCAAAAGTCTCTGCATTGTTGTAATTATGAGTCTCTAGCAGACAGTCTTATTATCATTTTGCCCTGTTTCTATCATGCTGCTTCTGCCAAGGTGCTTCACACAGTTTCTAATGCTGTAAAGCACCTGGTTACACAGAATCACAGAATCACACAATATGCTGAATTGGAAGGGACCCACATGGATCATCAAGTCCAACTCTTGGTCCTGCAAAGGGCCATCCCCAAGAGTCATACCATGTGCCTAAAAGTATTAACCTACTTAACTAAACTTTCCATATAAAGAAACAAAATTTCATAGTTTTTGTCCCCAGAGACATTACACATAATGTACCAGAGTACATCATTTTCCATTTAGAGCATTGATGCCAGAATATTTATGGATAGCAGTCAAAAAGGTGAAAACCTGTGATTTCAATTATTACTGTATTTACATCTATGAATGTTTAGCTTTAGCTGCTAATGTTTGCCTGTGCACATGATATCTGGGCAATGAAAAGTAAATTCTGTGTATTTCCCTTGATGTAATTCACATCAGTTATACATAGCTGCCTTAATAGCTCAGTCTTCAGATTTATATTAATTTCAAGAGAAAAGGAATCGATTGTTTACATTTTGTCACTATGTTTGAGAAACAGAACCATTCACAGAAATAAAGAGAAACTAAATTTCCCTTCACTCTGGATTGGTAAGCTTGTATCCTCTCCTGACAGAGAAGCACAGTGTCAGGGGGCTAGACATTTCTGATAAACAAAGCTGACTTGCAGCTAAATACAAAGATTAGCTTGAACATAAGGAGAATCATGGCTTTGGACTGCCTTTACACATATGGAGTACTATGCTGGGGACAATTCTCTTTAAAAGTTAATTTTAGGTGTTCGAAACATCTTCCTAGAGAAACCCAGCCTTCTGAATACGAGGAGACTAAGCATCCTGAGGCTAATGTTTGTATTTTGAAGGCATTTTTAGCTTTGTTTTTTGTAGGAAAGCATCCATTACTGTCTGGACTCATAGCCATAAGCCTGTTAGAGCCAGGGGCTGTAGTCAGTCAAAGCATCTGCCACCTTCAGAGCAGCTTTAACTAGAGGTGACAACACTCACCTGCCCTGTGCAAAATCAGCTGATGTAGTTAAATCAACTATGAGCTGAGAGTAGAAGCGTGCAGAAGAACTTCCTTCTCTGAAGGGTTTCTAATTGTCTAAGGAAGTAGGCACATCTCCCACAGGGGAACTTCAGCCATTTGCTGTGACACTCTCTGCAAATGCAGAAGCTTTCCAAGTCCTTGGAAGCAGAAAAGAGACCTGATCAACTCACATACATCCTTTAAATCACAAAGATGTTTGTAATGGCCTTTGACAAGTGGGAGGCACAGCAGAGGGCACATACAAGGTACTGCACCTGGAGGCAAGATGTGGGCAGACACCTCTCTTGACACTGTCAAGTTTCCAGCACTTTCAAGATAGTTTTTAAAGGATTTAGGTGCTTATCAGGGTCATCAAGCATCAAATCCTTTTTAGATCTTTGCCTTTCAGAGAAGAGTCTCAGTGTATTTTCAGTAAGGAGAAAAATTGATGACTTTATCAGCAGACAAATTAACACTAATTTGAGATAAAGTTCCAGGGAACACAAAACAGAATGCAGTTTTGACATGTAGTAAATAGTCAGGAAATCTCTATGGGGGTTACCTCACATAATAAACTATTTTAAAACTTCACAAGTGCCTTTTTCTCACTAAAGTCATATTTTGCATGAATTAACAAGGCATGACCTTTCCTTCCCACTTCCACAGAGAGAACAGGGTGTGGAGGTTTGTAAGAAATAGAATAATTTAGGTCCATATTTTTTAATTTTACTTATTTTATAATTACCCTATAAAAAATTACTTCCAGCATGCTCCTGCCTGCACAGTTGGGTGCCTCAAAAATTTTTAAATGTGGCACTTTTGGAACTTTTACCATTATGAAATACACAGAAAAATTCTATTACTAATTTAAAACTGATTTTGGCCAATGTTTCGTATCAGCTTATGCCTCTAATATGATACTTCCCTTATGTTTTATGATATTTTCTATTTTACAACCTTTAGATTCACTTAAGAATCTCCCTTCCATTAATTTTGCTTCAATTAAGGGTAATTTGAGGGAAAATGTGCATTACAGAAAACAAGAACCAAAAAAAGGGATATTTGTTGCTTCTAAATGTGGCAGGCTCTCATAGGTCCTGCTTGCTTGTCTCTGTGAAGATCCAACAATAAGAGTGCTTCAAGACAACAAAATGGGTCTTGAGTGATGTGACTTTGGTCTCATCAACTCAGATGTCTTTGCAATTCCAGTTAAAAAACAGTGAAGGGCTGAGAAACATTTCCTTCATCATGTTTGAAACAGGGGGCTGCTGAATTGCTACACATGGCCAATCCTTTGCTATGCTTTTGGATGGCGTAGGGTGTAAATTCACCATTAATTCATCCCAGTGGAATAATCAGGGAGACAAAATAATCTGTGTTTTCTGGCTAAAAGTTTTGATCACTTTTTAAATATCCACAATTTGAGATTGCCATAAAAATACCCTCAGGAAGCACACTGTTGTGCCTCAGGTTGCCAAAGCCTTACAGTAGGCAACAAGTATTTATGGCCTGTTGTAATGGCAGCTTTCTGAGCAGCTCTGAAAAACATTGGTGTGATGGCATTGCATTAGGTTTCCTGTAGAGATTTCTTGCAAATTCTTCCATATTCTCAGTGTATTCCTCTGATTGGTAACCTGTTTCAGTTCAAGAACTTTTTCAACTCTTTTTTAACCACTTTTGTTAAATTTGCAAATGTTCTGAGAAGTTAGAACTAGAATGAGCAATGAACTGTGTATTTAGGCTCAATAACTGTCTCACAGGAAATAAATCATTGCTACCTTTACAATGATTTATTTATCTCATTGGTTTTCCATAAAAACTTTAGGGGAGGAATTGGATTTTCAGATATCATGGCTCAATTTCTTCCCTCTGCCAACACAAAAGGAAGGAAGGAACCAGGACTGATTTTAGATGGGACAGGCCATACTAAGCATTTTTTTTAAACTCCAGCCCTTGACCAGTACTCAGTTTCCAACCTTACCTACTGTCAGCACTTAAGCAGAAGTTGCTGTTTCACTAGTCACTTCAAAGAGATTTTTGTATGTTGGCATCCCTCTGTGTGGTTCTGGTTATCCCATGTCAGGACAGAATAAACACACTGAAACTTGAAAAAAATAAATGAAAGAGGAATGATAAAATTATGAAGTCTTTAATCAGAATAGAGTTGTGAAGGCAAATGGGTAATAGCTATTGTTTGTTTCCCTATGTACAAGAAGAGGATCATCCAAAGAAGTGGTGAGACAACAGGTTTAAGAAAATGTGATTATTTTTTTCTTTATAAAGTGCAATTGAAATGTCAAAGTCCCTGCCATGGGATATTGTGAAAGACAAAATAAAATAGCTTAAAAAATGAACTCTCCTAATAGAGTTTCATGCATGTGCTGTTTAAAAAACAAATTATGAGTCCTTATCAAGACTGGTAGAACTTACTGAGGCAGGATCATCCTCTACTTACCATGTTTTTGTATTTTTTCTATTGTATCCACAGTGAACCAATATTAATAGATCTGTTAACAGAAAAAAGATACAAGCTAGATGAACCTTTGTTTTGACCCAGTATGACTCCTTTTTTACGCTTATGACACATGAAGCTTTTGCTACTTCTGATTACAAAAGCCTTTCTTAAACTCCCATGGCTGCTCAGATTCAGATCGAGAAAAACAGCAGAAATTCTTTCAAACTGCTTTGAATACACTTGTGAGGTAGAAACACAAGTCCTTTCTTAGAAAAAAGCATAACTGTTAGTGACATGCAGATCAATGCCTGCATTATTTAAAATGTGCGTTTCCTCACTGCAAGTGTCAGCCTTGAATTTGGCCTCATAAATTCTTCTCTTCTAAAATTCCTATGTACTTTTCTCTTTGAAGTTTTTTCAGGCTAACAAAAATCTCGGAAAATTTGTTTTTATTTTCTCCCAGACTGCCATAAATTGATGAAAATATGAGAAGATATTTTACAATAAAAACCTGAGGCTTAAGCAGGGATGGCTTTTTAGACACCTTGTTTTCCACTTTTTTAGGAAACACTGACTTTGCTATAAAGGTTGTTGCCTACCAGTGACACGCGTTGACAAGTGGGCTACAGCAGCCTGGTTCTGTCCTTTGAGCTGAAGAGGAACATGATGGTAATTGAAAGCTCTTCATTTAACCCCAGCCAAGACAGTGTCAGATAAGCCAAAAAACAGACTCCTGCACTTATTGATGGTATGTTGTGTCCATGCAAGTCAGGGTAAAATCCCTCCATTTCTGTTACTTTTTAAGTATTTGAGCTTGTAATGTTTTTATAATTATACAGCCTGGGAGTTGGTTTCTTCTCCCGGTATTTGTGATCCTAATTAAGCCTCACATTTATTATTAACACTGCAACCTATTTTGTATGGGGGAACAGCCCCTAGAGATGCTGTTCTGTTGTGCTGTGACACCCGAGGCCTTGAGTCTCTCTAATTACTGAGGTCTGCCTCTGCTCCATTAGGATACTGTCCTGTTTAATCCTCTCTTGCTTTTACAGTCTGGGAATGGTTTCTTTTCCTAGTATTTGAAGTTCAAATTAAGTCTCATGTTTATTAGTAAGCACATCATTTCATGAGAGAAATACAAGGCTTCTGAGAAAGATCAGAGAGTGCTGTGCCACTTAGGGATTCCCTCTGTATGGAGGGGGTAGGGTCAGCAGCACCAGCACCAGCAGAATTAACTTTATAGGGAACAAACAAACAAACAAAACCCCTCACATCTTCAAATTATAGCCGAAGGCCCCAACAAAAGCCTGAAGCTTATTGAGGTGTTTTAAGTTTTGATAAGGTTGCAAAGAACTAGGAAGGCCTGAGCACAGGCTATCCATAAACCCAATAATCACGGCTTTGTGGTCTGTGCATCAAAAAAGAGGACAGGAGCAGTAGGTGAATGGCAATGACTATGAAACTAAGGAGAGAAAGCTTTTTATCCTGTTCTGCTCTGTTCAGGAAAGTATCAACCCCTGTTACCACTGTGACTACTGACACAAACTTGTGCAAAGCTCTCAGGACTTATCACTGCAACGTGATACAAACCAGGACAGCTGTGCTTACAGCCAGGTCTTTATACATATCCTGCTCTCAGGCCTCTGTCCATTGTAAGTGTTAACCAAGACTAATGCAACAGACTTAAAAGAGGCAGTGCTGTGAAGTGGTGAACATGAACTTTTATTGGCAGCCCAACCTCTACAGCTGGTTCTGCCATGGGCTCACTTTATGTCATACATAGAATTATATGAATGCTTTCTTTTCCAAAATTTGCTTGCTGCTTTTCTCTCTAATGCCTTTTCCCTGATGTTTTATCATGTTCTAATCAATTCACTCTGCTGCTGACTCTGTATCTGTATCTGGTATACAGCTGACTCTGGATCTGCTTGCAGCTCAAAGACACCAGCTTAAATGTAATAATGAGATGTGATGGCAAAAATAGCACATTTTCTGTGAGGAGTCTTCTCCCTGAAGTCATCAAGGTTTGGGCAGGTTTGTTTTTGTTTGGTTTTTTTTTGTTTTGTTTGTTGTTTTGTTTGTTTGTTTGGTTGGTTTTTTGTTGTTGTTGTTTTTGTTTTTTGTTGTTGTTGTTTTTGTTTTTTGTTTTTGTTTTTGTTTGGGGGGGGTTGTTTTGTTTTGTTTTGTTTTNTTGTTTGTTTGTTTTTTGTTGTTGTTGTTGTTTTTGTTTTTTTGTTTTTGTTTTTGTTTTTTGGGGGTTTTGGGTTTTTTTGTTTTGTTTTGTTTTAACTCACAAGAATATCATCCTCAGTCCTGTGAAATCCTGCTCGCTTTGTAGATCTGAATTCACTTACCTGTAATGAAACTGCAACAAAATTGGGAAAAAAATTCTTTAGCCACCTGAAAAAATCCAGCAGCCCTAAAAGGTTGGAGCCGTCTGCAGTCTAGATTGGTAGAGAATCAGACAAACTCGTAATGGCACTGAAACTGAATCACTTCAATTTTCAGTTAAGATAATGGAAAGATAATGGTCTTGACTACAAAGAACAAAGGCAGGACAGCCAGTGATGCTATGGAAATAATAAATAGCTGTATAGAAGCAACACTTAGAAAATGCAATAGTATCGCATCTTGAAGGACCAGATTACTGTCATCTGGCTCAGTGTTACAAGTCTAGCAGCAGGGAGTTTTAACTAGACTTGTGAAGTCTGAGGAACAATTTTATGACTGGAGCAAAGCAGGTAGGTATAGCTCATACAGCATATCAAGGAACGTGGAACTGCTGAGCTTGGGGCTGCAAGCCTCTTAAAGCAAGGCTGTAAGGCAAACAAAAAGCAGTAAAATGAAGGAAAGTGATAAATGAGGAAAACAGAACAGTTCAGCAAACATAGTCTGTGGCAGACTAACATGATAGCTCTCCTTGATAAGCTAACTGATCTTATAAACAAAAGATCTAATCTACCTGGAGTTAAGTAAATCATTTAATATATCCCACATGGGACATTATTAGTTAGGCTATATAAAATCTGAATTAGTACAACAACTGGAATACAGCTAAAATAAAGGAGACAACCGAATCGGTTGTTTCAAAAGGAAATTACCAGCCCTAAGAAAGGCTACCTGTGGGCTCCCACAGACATTACTTTTGGAAGCAGTTGCACAGGTGCAATTCACTGATGCAAAAAATCTAATCAATACAGGGTCTATCTGCATCATCTTTAACACCAAAAGGACTGTCCTCAGTCCAGGCTGTTGGGTATAGGTCACATCTGATCCAAAGCTTATTACATAATTAAATATCTGGAGGTTTGATATACTAAATGAGGGAATGAGAGCCCCTTACTCGTGAGAAGAACCACAAGACATTTGCAAAGGATCTGACTCACATTGTTGGGTTAGACTGTGGTTAGATCAAGTTCACAAATGTTTATTCTGTTATACTACAGAAGAATAACCAAGATGCAGGACATAAAGAGAAGGAAGACCTGTAGATTAACATAAATGAGACAAGGCACGAGGAACGTGAAGTCTAGAAAAATAACATTTTGCCAGAATTTGATTGTTATCAGTAGGAAATGCGAAATAGAAAAACCTCAGTGTATTATCTAATTCCTGAGATTACAACATAGATTCTAGTTACAAAAGTAGTACAGCAAGGGAAACACCCTCCTAATTTCAAACACAGCTATGTTACTGTGGAATGCTCTAATAAGGCTACATTTTATAGTATCACAGAATCACAGAACACGTAGTGTTGGAGGGGACCACAGTAGGCCATCTGGTCCAACCTCTCTACACAAGCAGGGCTGTCCTAGAGCACAATGCAGACGATTGAATCCAGACAGTTCTTGAATATCACCAGTGAGGCAGACTGTACAACCCCTCTGAGCAATGTTACAGTGCTCAGTCACCCGCATGGTAAAGAAGTTCTTCCTCATATTCAGGTGGAACTTCTTATACATCAGTTTCTGCTCATTGTCCCTTGTCCTACTGCTTGGAACCACAGAAAAGAGCCTGGCTCCATCTTCTTTATACCCTCCCTTCAACTACTTATAGGCATTGATGAGATCCCCTCTCAGTCATGTCTTCTCAAGGCTGAACAGGCCCAACCTCCCTCAGCCTTATCTCATAAGAGAGATGCTCCAGTCCCTTCATCATCTTTGTAGCTCTCCTCTGGACTGTCTACAGGAGCTCCATGTCTCTCTTGTACTGAGGAGCCCAGAACTGAACACAGTGCTCCAGATGAAGCCGCACCAGGGCTGAGTAGAAGGAAAGGATCACCTCCCTTGACTTGTTAGCAATGCTATTCCTGATAAACCACAGGATACCCTTGGGCACCTTGCCCACAAGGACACACTGCTGGCTCATGGACAGCCTGTTGTCCACCAGGACCTCGAGATCCTTCTCCACAGAACTGCTTTCCAGCAGGTCAGCCCCCAGACTATGCTGGTGCCTGGGGTTATTCCTCCTCAGTTGCAGGACCCTGAACTCGCCTTTGTTGAATTTCAGATGGTTCCTCTGTGCCCATTTCTCCAACTTGTTGAGGTCCTTCTGAAGGGCTGCAGAGACCTCTGGGGTATTGGCCACTCCTCTCACCTTTGTGTTGTCAGTGAATTTGCTGAGGAGGCATCAGCCACTTCATCCAAGTCATCAGTTGATAGATTGAACAATACTGGTCCCAGTATTAAACCCTGCAGGATATCACTAGTGGCAGGCCTCCAAACAAACCCTACGCCACTGATTACAACCTTCTGGGATCTGTCCTTCATTCAGTTCTTAAACCACCTCACTGTCCACTCATCCAGTCCACACTGTCTGAGTTTGCCTGTGAGGATGTTGTGAGAGACAGTGTCAAAAGCCTTGCTAAAATCAAGATATACAATATCCACTGCCCTCCCCTCATCTGTCCAGGTAGTTGTTTCATCATAGAAGGCAATCAGGTTGGTGAAGCATGATTTATTTTTAGTCCATCTGTGCTCGCTACTCCTGATGACCTTCTTGCCATCCATGTGGAGAAAGATGGCCTCCAGAATGAGGTACTCCAAAATCTTTCTAGGGATTGAGGTGAGTCTGACTGGACTGTAGTTTTCTGTGCACAAGCACATTCATGGGCACAAGAAAGGTGAGCACAGAATGCTGCAGATGACACTATGAGCGCTGCAGATTCTTTCTTCTGGATGATTTTTTTTTTGGTGACTTCACTACTTACATTGTTATGTCCTTATTCCTCATTTGCTTACTATGCATGCTGTTACAACTGGATTCTGTATAATAGGTGGAGCAGCGCTTTGCCTCCTTTTGGCTAATACTGAGAACCGGTAACATGAGCATTTGTACTTTGTTTCAAGACAAAGTCACAAGAGTTAATTTAGGCTATAACAGTGAGAGAAGTGCTTATTGAATCAGATGCTGATCCCAGCAGGGAGGAGGTAATTTAAAAATCCATCTGGTAATTTAAAAATCTGTTCCTTATTGTTTCTCAGCTGTTAGCTGTTGCCTCCCAACTGGGCCCATGCTTGACTGTGTGCTAATTGGACCCAACAAGCTTTGGGAAGAAGGGTCAAAGAACCAAAGCCTTGGTTTGGAACTTGGCCTGTGATACAAGGAAGTCATGCTCTGCTTAGCACATGGAAAATGAAATGCTTACATGAAGCAGAGGACAAGGTTAGGACAAGAAAAAATTGTTTTAACCTGGTCATAAATACATTTTGGCTGGAATTCTTTCCGAAATACTTCTACTGATCATAGCAGCGGGATTCTGGAAAATCCATTTATGGAAAAGGTTGCATGATACCCTGTCCAGTCAACACCAGAGCACAGGCCCAGCAGTTGTGGGCACACCTTCAAGTTCTTTGTTCTCTACCTTTGAGAGAATTACTAAGAAACTATTTATTAATCTGTAGCTTAGATCATAATACATGAGCCAGGAAAAAAAAAAAAGTGCTTGACTTTTGGTATCCAGGTGGAGTTTGCAGAATTTGCACTTACAACAACCATCTGATCTCATTAGATATGGAAGCCATCAAGAGATGTTAAATGTGGAATCCCATAGCACCATTTTTGGAGCTACATTTTAAGAGCTGAACAGTATGTAATGCCTGAATAAAAAGGTTCCATTTGAAATATTGCTGTCCTCGTGTTAACTTAAGGAAATGTGTGAGGATGGTACACACTCCCCACAGATCAAGAGTCATGCAGACCTAGTATTATCTTTTATGTAGGTATAAGAACACAAAGGGTGAATTAGAAGGTGGAATTTTGAAGAGATAATGGGCTTAAGACTCAGCTGTGTAGCAGCCAGTGGCAGGATGACAGTGTGTACATGTACAGATTCTAAAAAACACTTGGTGTATGTGAACTGCTCTGCAAACTCCTATGATTCAATATGTTTCTTCAGCCAGCTTCTTTCTGCCTGCCAGGTGGGTTTGTCTGTAGTCTCCTATTTCTCTACAACAATTTGGTTTTGCGCATGTGTTTCCTCTTAAGAATATGGCTTCAAGAAATAATTATTTTCTCATTAAAGTTTCAAAAGCACAAAATGCTGATACAAAACAGCTTTTGACATTTTCACACATCAGTGTAAACGTAAGCATAGGAAAGGTGAGCAGGTAAGATTTACTGTGCCACTTTAATTTGTATTTAATAAATGTTGCTCATAAAAGATAATGCTTACATTACTATAATAATATAATTGATTGAATGAGATGGTGAAATAAGAAGGGCCATTAATTACAAACACAGTAAAGTTTTATGTTAGTACTCTTCTTTAGTTTATTGAATGAGGGAATAGCTGCACTGTATACCCTTGGAAATCAGAGAGAGTGATTTGACTTTGAATTGTGTTGGGACCAGAGGACAAACTACAAAGTTCATTCCTACTGTACTTCTTGCCGGCCTAGGCAGGATTTTTTAAAGAACAAGTGCCACTGATTTTTATTTTTTTTTTCTCTTGTTTACTTCATTTAGGCGAGCAGTAGGTAAAGCTGTTAAAATAAACGGATATCACCAGACATATAAATGGTGCCTTAGCTAATGAGCCCTCTGTGTCTCACAGAACTGAGATATCTTTTATGATCTCAGTTATTGATGTGGACACAAGGGTAGAGCTGCAATACAAGCTACAGCAACTAGGAGTACAAGTGGGTAGACGTTATTTTCCGCTTGTTCTCTGAGGTCGAATTTGGGGTATACAATATATAAAATGGAAATAAAATTGATGGCGTTATACATATGTGATTATATGTGTGTCTACATATACATACATATAAAAAAGCATCATGTGAAAACTACAGACTGTTTCATCAAGTCAAATGTCTCTTTAAATATATTTTAAGACCCGACTGAATCATTACATCATCTGTTTGGCCTTCAGGATATCAAAGGACACAGCATTTTAATCTGAATTGGATCCAAGAAGTTATTTTGCATATCAGATATCCAGCCAATATAAATAGCATGTGTGAATCTTAGGAGGTTTTAAAATTTGTGTTGATGTATTCTTATTGATCTTCTCTTCTACATTCTCTCTCCATCGCAGGATCAGTGATTTCCTCCTATTGACTGGATTGGTCCTGTAAGAGAGCTGGGGGATCATCTAATAGATTCCTCTAAACCAAACAAATGAAACCATACAGGATACATGTTATGGGAAGGTATTCCTGGGGACAGGAACAACCAAAAATCATCGTGAAAGGCATTTGCAAAGGACCTTCTTGGGGTCAGCCACTCAGTGTGGTGTCTAGGAAACAAGAAAGAAGGTGTGTGAGGAGAGCTTCCCTGAACTGAAGGATATGGCAGAGAAAAAAGACGTGGAACTTCATACAGGGTGACAATTAAGGTATACTGACAACTGATATGGTGGAGAAGCCCTTACAAAGCCTGGAAAACCTTTCAGACTAGATAAAAATTTATGTGGACGTGTAACATATTATAACCAAAAGGGCTGTCTGAAGGTGACAAGTAGGCAGAAGATTTTGAGTAGCGCCTTATCCTGTGGAAGTTAATCACACTCCAAAGAGAAATAGTGTAAACAGTGCTTGTATTCATTGTTTAATGTGAGAGGGAAGGTTGAGTGAGACAGCACACAGCCTCTTAAGCAACACCAGGTAATTCTTCACTGTGTTCCTTAATTATATACCATAAATGTCAGTCGCAGTTCATGTTACCTGTAGTTAACTGTAATCCACCTACATGAACCCAACATAAATAAGACAGTTTGTACAACTTGGTGTTAAATATACTTCAGAATACGGTACATCTGATTACCAGTGGAGATGGGGGGAAACATCTGTAATCTCATCCCATAAATCTCACCTTCTTATCCTGGAGCTCTCTTAACCACACGTCTTAACACAAGATCTGCATCAGTGTAAATTTTTGTCCTTGTCTGTCTGTTGAATCTTCTAAATCCTCTTTGCTTGTACAGGGTGAAAAGAATTCCTCTTGAGGCAATGGCAGGTCTCTGCTTGTAAAAATGACAGACTATTAGAAATGAAATCAATTGTGTAGCAAGGGAACAGAACTTTTAACTCTAGATTTCCTTATAAATGAATATATTATAAAATGTGGTTATCAGCAGGCTGTTTATGACCAGAAATATTTTCTTATAACTTAGTGCTCCTTATATCTTTAGATTAGACGCTTGTAAAATAGGCCATTATGTGTAATAAAATGCTTTTAATGAAACTTTCATTTGGAGGACATTGAATTCAACAGACTTAACTTTGACACTGACAAATCTCTCACAAGAGATGATTTGCATGGAAACCACTGGGGTCTCATTTTAGTTCCTGTAACATACCAGAACAGTGATTTTATCATTTCAAAGTCATTTTTATGAGCCTGGAGCTACATGGCACAATGGCAATGCTTAGGATTGGAGCAGTACATCATCTGCATAAGTGGCATAACTTTCAGTGCTGTGATAATCATTCCCAGAGACTATATCGTATATATAAACATGTTTAAATCAGGAAAGAAAAAAGCCTAATTGATTCATTATTTCCCAGAAAGACTTATCGTCATGTAGCACATGTTTATCAAGGTTAAAAAAGGACTGAAAGGTATGGATACTGATTAGGTATGGTATGCTGATTATACCTTTTAGTAGACCAGATGCTTCTACTACAATTTTTCACAGTTATGTATAACAGACAAGTAAGAAAGAAATACAATTTGCTAATAAATTCATGACAGGGGATTTTCTTCACTGCAAGAAAAAAACAATTTGTAGGCTCTAATTAATATTCTAAAATGAAAACGTTATGTGTCTTGGACAAACTTTGTATTCAAAGTTTTATTTGGAAACTGCCTAATGATAGTCAAACAGACCCACCTAGCTAGAGTCACAAGCGGACAAACAAAAAGGACAAAAAGGAAAATCAATGCAAGTGTATAGCCTCCAAAGTAGAAGGATCAATACCCTCTGATGTTAATACTACAGGGTTAGATTTACTAACCACCTAGACATCTGAGAAAGAATTTATATAAATACTTAAACCCTCTATTATAAGGATTTATATTTGAAGTTCATCTTTGCAAAAGTCTATTGCAGTAGGCAGCCTCTTTACTTGAGAACACTCCCTAAAGCCATGACATTTCTTGTATAAATCACTCGTAACAGCTGCAGGAACTGAAATGGTATTTTAAGCTTATGATGACAGTTCTTCAAAAACATCCAAATTCCTTTGTTTAAGAAAATTTAGGTGATATTTTTAAAGTTATTTGAGGACCTAAATGTCACTTATTTCATAGGAGCCAAGAGCTTCCTTTTGTAGTTCAAGGTCTATTTTTTCTGCACTGGAACAGGCTGTAATTCATTTCTGCTGATGGACCCACTCTTCCAACATTATCCTAGCAAAGTGTGTGGCTTCACAAGTCCTTATCACAGGCCCTTCTGCTTTCAACATGTATTCACAATGCCATCCCATTAAGAAACTCAGGTAAGGGGTTTTTTTAGGTAGTATTCTCGGTATCTGGGCAAATAGAAAAATACCAGTTTTCAAAGAAAAAAAAAAATTGCCTCTAGCTCAAAGAGGAGCTGTGGGGACCAGAGGAAAATCCAGTTCTTGTAATGGTTTCCCTCAGGCTAAATCCTTCACTGATAGGGCAACTTCTTGTCACAGGGTTTAAGCACAGCTTTGAATGATGCTGACTGAGATAAATAAATAAGAAGACAGAGATAAATAAATATGAACCAGCCCACATTTCCACATTCCCCGTGTTGAAAACAAGCATAGTCACACAAAATGTATAAGGTCAAGTACCAGGCATCAGAGATGTGGCGTAGGCTGTTTGAAGAGATAGCAGAGGGAGAAAGAGGGATTGTTCTAACTATTTTGATTTCCCATTACTAACTCCACTGTTAGGTTCTCTCTATTCCATTTATATACCTTCAAAGCTACATGGATTTGAATGTATTAATTCTTCCTGGTATATGAGTCTCCCAAGTACTCATGCTGATCTCAGTGCTCTTAAATAGTTTTTATAATCAGTACAATTGTGATTTTAACAGTTCTGGTTTCCCCACATTAGGTTTGTTAAAATCACTAAAAGGATTCTTCAAAATTACTATTATTATTATGCCTTGATGCATGAGCATACATGTGAGCAGATTTGCCACTTACAACAGCCTCTGCTTGAAAGAGATGGATAAGCCAAGGTAAAACAGATGAGGGTATGATATGTTAGCAGTACTATCAGGGGAATGTTCCTCCTCTACCCATGTGTGTAATTTGCTTGCTCTAGCTATCAGTCATTTTTTCCTATGCACCATTCCACAGTATTTACTTGTAAAAAAAATCATGCTTTTTGAACCTGTTACTGTCAGTCACTGCCTCTGCAAACTGAATTCAGGGCTTTTTTTGATATTTCAAACCTATGCTGATTTTTACTAGAAACCAACCCCTCATTTGATGCAGCACAAACGTATCACCACAGCTTTTCTTAAGTATTTTCTTAAGGAATATTTCCTGTTTACTAATAGCCCTCAGCACTTAGGCAACAGTGCAAAACATGTACGACATATCAGGGAATCAAATAGAAGTATTTCTAATTATGTCTTTAACTAGGAGGTAGAAAGAACTGGCACCACAGTAACCACTGACTGTGGGGAAAGAACAGCTGGTTCTCAGACCCACACAAGATTACAAAGTGTAGCTTGAGACTTTGAATGTTTAAGTATTAACACCACTTATGATATTATTGCGTTATTCAGCAGGTATAACAACTTTCGGGGATAGCTTTCAGTCCTTGCTGAGACAAAGCTGTTTGTGAAGCCAAATGACACTGTGCCTGAATAAGACCCAAATTCGGACAGATAACTGTAATCCGTAGTTCATTAGTTTTTGCCTTGAGTGCCCATGCTATAAGGTTCGGTACTTATATTAAAGACATTTCATTTTGTCAAGGTGAAGGGTGTTCAGGCTGCTGAATATTTTGCTTAAGAAGGGATTTACTTTCTCTCTCCTTTCTTGGTTCCCTGCCATTTCCCCCCTGCTGATGGATGATCTTTCCATAGCGAAGGTATTTTTCCCCAGCGAAGGTATTTTTCCCCAAGTGTGAAATTGATTCCAGCTGACAACAGAGTGTGTCAATCACTTCCCACTTTTGTCATCTTCAAAGACTCCTCTTCCCCTTATTTAAATTGTATTTTCATAATTGAAAATTGCTTTCAGATGACTTAATGAATTCCTCCACTCTATTAAAGGCTGAAAGCAGATGAAACATTGCAGCTTTCAGATTAAGTGCATTTTTATAGTGAAGCTTTAGCAGAAGCTTCAGCAACAGCAGCAACTAATATTTGGCATTAAGACATGCCCACTAAGGAAGTAAATGAGAGTGGTAGAAATGGCGTTTTCCACCAGCACCACAGCAAGAAAACAAGCCATAAATTGTGTTTTGACCTTATGGATATACTTTTAAAGCTTGTGAATTGCTGGAGCTGCCATCAATACCCAAACAGCTAATGTGACCCATTGATCAACTGTGATTTGTATTCTTTCCTCTTGATATAAAGCTGCATCTTCCATTGTGGTATCTCTCTAGAATGATAAAGATGACCCTGGAAAGCAGAAATGCTGATAGCAAAATATACTGTGTAATCTCTATTATCTATCCACAGTTAATCTTATGATAGTAAGTAGAGAAAGACATAAATTGTTTTCTTATGATCATACCCCTGATCACTGGGGCTTGAAATGCAGACTTGCTCAACAAGGCAGTAGTTGATAAATACAGCTGAACTATTAAACCATTTGAAGTTTTGCTTCTGAGACACTGTAGTGCAAATGTCTGCTGGAATTTGTGTGTCATTTATTTAAAAGTAGCTTAATTCTTGAGATCTCTTTTGTACAGAAGTGTGAACTACAGTTTCATTATATTCTAAAAATAAATAGCAGTACCTATATTTGGAAATCAGAGTTTTTTAAATCTTAATACTGTTTCTTCTGATGGTTTGGTTTTTTTCTTAAAAAAAAAAAAAAGCTAGCTGGTGAGTTGTCATGTACTAATGGCTTCAACACATAGTTAAAAGCCAGGATGTCCTGGATTAGAATGAGTCAGACTGATTTACCAGGCCCACTTATCTATGTACTCATTCAAATGCAAATCTAGAATAACTCCTCTAAGGCAATGATGTTTCCCCAGTTTTGTCCTGGTATGCATGACCTCAGAAACAAGCCTACTGTGTTTGTATGCATAAATTTCCTTGCCCTCTTGATCACCTGGATTTGCATTTCGTTTACCCTTTGTTTGGTTGTAGAAGTATGGACAGACCATTTGTAGTTTGGTCCCTTGGCACAGTAGACCCCAGTAGTGAAAAAAACCTCCGCAAAAAGAGAGGGGAAAATAAAGTGTGTAGGTGAGCAGATAAGACCTAATACATAAGGCCTAACAGGAACATAATTTTGTAGGGAAGTTTCCACTTGGGATTATTTTACAATTTCCTGACTCAACAGAATTATATCTTTGTTTGTAATGTACGTTTTGGTAAATGTAGCTTTAAACCACCACAGCCTTCCCAATACATATCTCTGGTTCAAATTATCTGAGCTGTAATCACAATCAAGCGCAACGCACCAGCTCTATGAAACAGGGAACAGTAATAGTTGTTTATTTCACATTTGTCATGAATAATGATGTGATAAAAATAGTCTAGGTGCTATGATGCAAAGAAACTCAGCATTACATGCAATGCTTTTGGGAAAAAAGTTATTGATTTTTCATATAATATAATGTATATCGGAGCCAGGACATCCTTGGTATATGAAATTAGGTGTATGGATGATCTGTGGACCAAACCGAGGCTGATGAGTGATGACACACTGGCTTTGCATTATCTCCCATTTTATTGCAGAAAAGGTCTAAAAAACACCAAAAAAAGAATAAACCAAAACAAAACACAACTGTCTTTTTCTATTAGCTTTTTCCTAAATTTTAGAATTGAGATAATGTCTGAGAGGTATAGCACAAATCTCAAAGTTGAGAAAGCTTTAGTGGCTCCAGGCAATCTTTCAGAACATGACTTCCAAGTTGCACAGTAGTATTATTTAAGGCTATCCTGTGACACCCTCCACATCAAAACATATTTTTAAGGGAATGTTAGAGCTGCCTGCATTGCCAGAGTCCTTTTCTGCTAGACCTAGAACATTAGCAACATTTGAGACAAGGGGTGATATCCTACTATAGATGTGCCTTTCCCAGCTCTTGATGAGTTTTCTATTGCCAGTGCTTCAAGTTAAGGAAAAACACATTTTAATTTTGTGCTTGTGAGCAAGGCTGTAGCTCATTCAACCAGTATACACCCAAATGATATGAACAAGAACTTGTCCTGCTTGTTAAAGCTCTTCCCTGCCAAGACTTTCACAGCTCAAGGTCTAGTCCTGATTATGTGTTTCTCATAACTAACAAGGATGGTTTTCAGTGGCAGACATCAGACACCCATGCAGTCATTAAGGGTGAAAAATACCTTTAAGGTCATCAAGTCCAACCTATAAACCAACACTGAAAAAACCATCACTAAACCATGCACCAGAGAACTGCATTTTTGTCCTTTAAATACTTCTAGGGGTGGTGACAACCACTTCCCTGGACAGCCTGTTCCAAAGCCTGACAACCCTTTTCCTGAAAATTTTTTTCCTAATATACGACATAGACCTCTCCTGGCACAACTTGAGGTTACTTCTTCTTGTCATATTGCTTATTAGCTGGGAGAAGAGACCGACACCCACCTCACTACAACCTCCTTTCAGGTAGTTGTAGAGAGTGAAAAGGTCCCTCCTGAGCCTCCTTTTCTCTGGACTAAACAACCCCAGCTCTCTCAGCTGCTCCTCATCAGACTTGTGTTCCAGATCCTTCACCAGCTCATTGCCCCTTCTGTGGACATGCTCCAGCACTTCCATATCTGTCTTGTTGTCAGGAGCCCGAAACTGAACACTGGATTTGAGGTGTCGCCTCACCGGTGCTGAGTACAGAGGGGTGGTTACTGTCCTGGTNTGCTCCTCATCAGACTTGTGTTCCAGATCCTTCACCAGCTCATTGCCCCTTCTGTGGACATGCTCCAGCACTTCCATATCTGTCTTGTTGTCAGGAGCCCGAAACTGAACACTGGATTTGAGGTGCTGCCTCACCGGTGCTGAGTACAGAGGGGTGGTTACTGTCCTGGTCCTGCTGGCCACATTCTGGCTAATTGAAGCCAGGATGACATTGGACTTCTTAACCACCTGGGCTCACCTGCTGGATCATGTTCGTCTGCTGTTGACCAACAATCCCAAGTCCTTTTCTGCTGGTGAGCTTTCCAGACACTCTGCCTCAAGCCTGTAGCAATGCATGGGACTGTTGTAACCCAGGACTCAGCAGGACTCAGCACTTGGCCTCATTAAACGTCATACAACAGGCCTCAGCCTATTGATCCAGCCAGTCTAGATCCCCCCACTGAACCTTCCTACTCTCCAGCACATCAACACTCCTGCCCAGCTTGATGTTGTCTTACTGAGGGTGCACGCAGTTCCCTCATCCTAATCATGCACGAATAGTACAGAACTTATAGTATAAGCAAATCTCTACATGTCCTTGCTGTCAGTCTAGTCCTTTTGCACAGCCATGGAGCAATTACATCAGGAACAACAGTTCTAACTCATGCCTTTAATGCTAACGTTCTGTATGGACACATCAAAATGTTAGGAAGCAGCTCTTTTAGGTTGCTTCTTCAAGAGAGATCCTTCTGACCAGGAATAACCACAAAAAGCAAGACACTTCTTCCTCCAGCAGTGTCATTTTAAGTGCAGTGAAATTCAGAAATGAGAAAACCCGGATTCCTTAAAACTCTCCTCTATGCATATGTCAGGATTTTGGAAACTCCTGTTAAGCCAAAACTGTAGACTTGCCTGGAGGTAAACCAGAGGCTTCTGAGAAACTCCTGTTATTGCTCTGATGAATGGACATTTGACTCACTTGGCACCATGTTAGCAGCTCACTCCGTTCAGCAGCACACCCAAAGTGTGCTGTACTATGCAGTAAATACCTGAGAAAATAATCTCTGCTAATCCCAGCTTTCCAGATGTGGTGTCCTGAGCTACATATCTAAGCTCCATTGACTAAGAATTGAGAGACATTTTGACATTGTAGTGATAAGCATTTAAAGGTATGATTGTATGAGATGTGATGAGCAGCCCATTGCAGCAGAAAGTACAAAGCATCAGAATAATCATAGAATGGTTTGTGTTGGAAGGGACATAAAAGACCACCTAGTTCCAGCCTCCCTGTCATGTGCAAGGACACTTTCATTGGACAAGGTTGCTCAAAGCCCCATCCAACCCAACCTTGAACACTTCCAGGGATGTGGCACCTACCGTTTTTTCTGGGCGACCCGTTCCAGTGCCTCACCACCCTCACAGTGAAGAATTTCTTCCTAATATCCATTCTAAAGCTACTCTCTTTTAGATTAAAGACATTCCTTACTCACCTTTCACTACATGCCCTTGTGAAAAGTCCCCCTACAGCTCCCTGGTAGCCCCCTTTAAGTACTGAAGGTGTTATTTGTTCTCCTGGAGCCCTCCCTTTTCCAGGCTGAACAGCCCAGATTCTCTCAGCCTGTCCTCACAGGAGGAAACACTCCCGTTGCTTTTCATCCCCATCCCAGACACGTATTCGTGTTTTTTTCCTTGCAGTGGCTTTATACTTAAATGTATCTTTAATTTTTTCATTAAACTGGAAATAAATGACAAGTTCTGGATGTGGTACTGAGTACTTTTTTTGAGGGAGGAAATAAGATTAGCTGTTAAGACATGTCCAACTCCCTCTGAAACCAGTGTCTTAAAGTACTTAGGCAGGATGAATTACCCACTGGAAGGACCTGTTGCTTTCCACAGACTCTGAATCCAACTTACCATGAGTCATATGCTAATACAAAGAAAGCTACATCAGGGTTAACCAAACCCGCTAAGTATTTCACATACCGGTGCATGCATGGATCCTGGTTCAAAGCAAGCAGAATCATGGGGCTTTCCTGTTTTCACTGTGTTCTTACCAGCTTTTCAGATGCACGTTATGTTGGAAAACAGGAAAGCTGATAGGAAATGCTAATCAGACATTCTACAGTAGTATCTGGTAGATATAGTTCCTGACCCTGAATATGTTATTTGTCACTGGAGAAATAATTTTCCATATCTTGAGTATTTTGTGCCAAAAATTATGATACTAAAAAGAGATTGTCAAGAAGGAAACCCTCGAGTTGTGAAGCAAGGAAATCAAGTGGTATAAAGTGCTGTGTTATTGGGGCAGTGTTGCCAAGATGAAATGGACTGTGCACATTTTGATCTTTAAATTGTTACTTCAGAAAAGTAGCCTCATTTACCAGGCCATTAGCAAAAAAAGTATGTAAGCATTTTTGTAAGTCATGTTTCGTGTTGAAGCTTCGACAAAACTTTAAGAAACTAATGCATTTAACAGAATCACCGTGGGGGAAAAAAAAAAAACAAAAAAAAAATTGAGGATACTTTCCTTGTCAATTCATACATTGTTCTTGCTATTGTAGCTGTGGCATTGATTTGGGGGATCCTCTGTTCTTCTACTGTAAAAGTATTATTTTGAAATAAAGAAAATTAGAAGTTAAATAATACTGGGTAAATGACAGTTAATTATAATATTTTTTACATTCTTTGCTTCAAACTAGATAACGCTTAACTGGCTTCCTATGTTCTTGGAAGACTTTTTTATTCTACAGAAGAGTTAAATACTGAAAAATAGAACTTCTGTAACAGTTTCATTTTATTTAAAGACTTCCTTCTGGCACCAGAGAAAGAAATTTATATAGGCATGGATGGTCACTTGTTATAGATATGAATTTGAAGCTAGAAAGGGCAAGAAAGATTATGATGAGAAAAAGCTTTTAAAATAAATGAGTGTGGAAAACTGGGACAGTCACAAGTCATGGATTTTCTTTTGGATTGATGTGCATTGATTTTTATATTCTGAAATATTACTTGCACCTCTAGAGAAGAACAATTATAATACAAGTCGCAATGGATGTAACTTAATTAGTTAAATATAGATTGGACTTTTTAAGGGAGCTAAGGAAGGTAGAAGGAAATATATATTAATATCTCTAAAGCTTTTCACAATCACTTATAGGTGGCTAAAAGCCTCTGGGTGGAACAAAATTTGGGGTCTTACTGCAACATGGGAAATGATACTGTGGCTAACATTACTACTTACCTCCTATATTTTATCTTGAGCTGATGTCTAGTTCAGGTACCTTGAATACAAAGATAAATCAGACCTATACAAGGGAAATTTCTTCCTAACCCCTAAGTAATTACTGGTAGCTATAATTTTAAAATCATATCACTTTACACACTTATCCTACAATTACCAGAGCTACATTCTGGATTTACACGACCTATTAAATTTCATTAGATCTTTTTAACTAGTCTTTTCTTGGCTATTACTTTATTTCCCTTACATTCTATATAGCATGTACTTCTTGGATGCTGAAAAATAAAACCTGGGAGAAGTTTTCAAATGGTACAACAGCTTTCAAGCTACATAGCTTTCAAGCAACTTTCATCTACTGCCATGATATCAGTGGTGAGGTCTATTAATAGCATATTTATGTTGAAATATATATACCAATATTAAAAATATAAATACATACTATACTTCCTATGTATTTATATAGCATCATTTTTAAAGGAAATTAATTTAGAAGTGAAAGTTTCATGATTAAAATTCTTGTATTTACTCCAATTTCTTACATTATATGTGAAACATAAAGCCATTGAGCTGATAAAATGTTTTGAATCATCATCTTTTCCTAAATGAAGAAATAATGGCCAAACAATAGGAAAGAATTATCCATGATGCAATAAAATCTCATTGACATTTAATCTGCATCCTTTCTTGCAATAAATGTATTCCATTTTCTAAATCAGCAGAATAAAAGAGGACATATCTTAACTGCTATCTAATTTTAAGGCCATGCTTAGATGAAGATAACATTGTTTTAGTATCCTTCTATGCATCATCAGCAAACTCCCAATAAAAGCCTCTAGGCATTTGGAGAAAGATTCTCTTTTCATTTACATCACAGCAAACACTATTCATGAAAATTATTTGAAAGGAGAATTTAGTCCACTGAGAATAAATACAGTTTATGAAAGGCCATTAAACCTGACAATATGAACTACCTTCAGGATGAAATTCATTAAATGATATTTCAACTTGATACAGATTATTTATAAATTAGTTTTTATCTCTTTGTGTTGTATTGTTTGTTTAGAAAATTTCACTAGAATATGGTTAGTTACTCTAGAAGCTAAAGTCATGTCTCTATTCTGTCACACTGGCAAAGGATACTCTGCCAAGTAAGTTTAAGAAAAGGCAAGTAATGACATAAATGTTCATTCATTCTCTGAGAATATGGTATAAAAAGCAAAATTATTCCCATCTATTATTTTTTGAGCATAAAATCTTTCATTACGTCAATTTATCTTTGAATTCTCTTGTTTGAACATTGGATGCATTGTATCTGGTTTTAGACTAGGACTATAACTTCTACACAGCTAAGCTTTAGAGTCCCTTCCTTCAATAGAGAGAGAGAGAGACAGGTACGTCCCAGAGATGCTGGCTGATCCTACCACAAATGTGTTGTGTTTTTTAGCAGGGGCTGTACTACCTTTTAGAAGTGCCTGTTTCTCTCTACTGTGTGCCTAGATAGCTGGCTGGTTTAGAATAAACACCTTACTAAAGTCAAGTCAGATTAATCTAACTGTTAATACTTTTTTCCCTGAGTTTGCATTCTGCAGCAATTACAGATTGCATCAGAAACATGAAATTCTTATGAAAGAAAAACCAAAATGATCTCTGCTTTGTGACATGCATGTGGCTGCAAAGATCAGACATCAGAAATCAAATTAAAAGGTCTTTTAAAAGACTTTCACGATTTCTAAATTAGTATTACAGTTAATTTGGTTTTGCTCTCTGGAGCTTGATTTTCAAAAGAGAATTTTCAATATGATTAAAATGTGGGATTGACAGGATAACAGCTTCCAACCACACCAGTTCTAGTAGCTAGATGTTGGCAGATTTATCCAAACTTTCTCTTTTGTTTTGCTGGAATATTACAGAAAAGATATATTGTGATGGATAATTAACCCTGGCAATCTAGGAACTTCAGGAAGACTATGAATCCTCTGTCTAGTAATTTTATCACCATCTGAAATCATCGATTTAACCCAAAGTTTGTTTGTTTTTATGCTTGTTTGTTTGCCCTGTAGTTAATTCTTTGCCACTGATAACAGGTAAACCACAAGAACTGATAAAAAAGAGTATGAAAGGGGATTTATATGTCTGTAATTCATGCCACTGAAAGCACAGTAGAGGAGCAAGAGCTTCTCTTAAGAACAGATATAATTGCATGTGTAGTATTGTAATTGACCACACATTTACCCTTGTTTAATGAAATTTGGACTGGCACAGAGTGGCACAGGTGACTGTATGTACATGATGGAGTAATTACATTGGAGAGAGTAAATGTAAGTCCAAAATGGGAAGTAAAGAATACAGAGTATTTAATTACACTGTAATCAACCACATTAAGGCCTGACAGGAATGTGAAGGTGAACATTTGGATTCAGCAGGACAGTAAAATTGAAAGTGGAAAGTGTAGGGGATGCACAACTTTTTGACAATGAAAGAAAACTATTTTTAACACAAACTCTTAGGATCAAAACTGTGCATCAGAACAACCTATGGATAAATTATATATTCTACATTTATCCACAGTCTTGCTAATTAAAAAAAAATTGCCTCTGACATTACTGGAAAATGGCATCTCCTCCTGTTTTCCATTTAGTAAAATTATATTGTTTTTAAGACACTGCTGCTCTGTCATGTTTGTATTTCCTAGGTTGAGATTCACCCAGTCTGAGTTCCAGGAATTCTGCAATTGAGTCACTACCCTCTTAATATTTAACACTATGAATTACTTTTATGCCCTCTCATGTGACAGCAGAGAAGTCTAGATGTGTGTGTCTTTAGAAAGCATGAATGCCAGAAACTTCTTATTGCCTTAAGTTAGCTCCGATCTTCCTATCAGTTTTCATTTATGAATCTGAATTATAGCCTTTTCCTGTTTTAAGGCCAAGTACAAAAGTTTAAAGGGATGAAGGAGGAAGGGTGAAGCTGCAGGTGATGGTCTGAAGGGAAATAAGAGTAACCTACCCAGAAAGTAAAAAATGAGAGAGACTGGGTAAGACACAAGACAAGAAAATCTCTTTGGATTAAGTACGAAATGAGATCAGGGTTCAGCCACAACCTCCTTTTCGGGATAATCTTTAATTTGTCTCTCTCTTTTCCCTGACTAACCTAAGCTAAATCTGTCTGCAGTTGTCTTCATACTTCCTCAAAACTTGTTTTTTCTCTACAGTTAATACCAAAATTGTGCTTGTGCCTTAGGTTTAAACCTACAGCTTACTGCTCTTAAGTCCAAAATTTTGCTGCTAAATTAATCTTTCTCATGACTTTGTTGGTTTTAGAGATGGTTGGGAGAAAGATAAAAAAAAGGGGAAGAAATCTATTCATCAACTAAGTTGGTTTCCCATGACCTCCATGATCTCCTTTAGTTTTCAGCGATCTTGGTTCATGAAAATCCATAGATCTATTGAATGACAGCAGATGGGTCTGGCCGGAGTCAAATACAGGAAAATTACTGGAATTGTGTGGTTAAAGGAAAATGGATTTCAGTTGCAAAGTGGCACCCAATCAATCTTCTCAATTTTTAGATGGCCATGAAATCACTGAAGTCTTTAACATTTCTAAATAACCCAAACTCAAAAAAAAACCCTCAAAAGACACTTCTCACAGATTTGGATCTTTCCCAATGACAATTATCTCCTGAAACATCCTTCACACAGGATGTAAGGCTAAACTACATATTCCCCTCTTTGAGACATGGGACTAAGAACTAGGCAGACCTGAGTCCTGGTCCCCAATTCTGCCACTATCAAACTGTGAATCTTCATCACCTCATGTCTCTGAACCTCTTCTGTATTTTAATTACTTGTCTTCTTTATATCTCTATGAAATCTGTTTGCAACAGTGACCTGCTGAAAATGCCTTAAGCATGTAGACAATGGTCTCTAGTGGGCACTTATGTGTAACATAATGAAATAGTGAAAAGTGTTCCTCAGCTACCTTGTTTCTGGGAGCTCTTGAGCACCAATTTTCAGCCCTAATTTCCCTGTGAACCTTAGTTCACTGGGGATGGAGTAATTAATTTCTTAGGCACATGTAAATATTCTACATGCAAACAATGACATCTGGGTGGATTTTTCTGAGCTGGCCTCTATCAATGACATTGCAAACAATATTCTGTCTGAGTTAAACCAATTGTCCTCAGATTAATCCTCTTTTGAGCTATGTTTCATTGTGAAGTTTTTTTCTCAAAAAAAAAAAAAAAAATTGCAAATACCAAGCTGTGGAAAACAGACACTTTGAATCAAGTCAGTGGTGATATGTCTTATTTTTCCGAAGGATAAAAACCATCAAACGTGTTGCTTTCTCCTACAATTAATTTATTATTATTGCAAAATGTTTAATCAGATTTTTGAAATTGTTTACATTGCAAGGAGGTTTAATGGTATGAGAGTTATTTTCTCGAGGTTATTGTAAGTATATCATCAATAACATTCATGCTTATATAAACAACATTGATTTCAGCCTCTCACAGTGGTAACTATTCTAAATCCACCTTGTTTTTTTTTTTTTTTAAATACAGTAACATAGTAACTCTTAAGATTTTTATAAAAGCAAATAGAAGCCAAACACTACTTACAAAATGAGGACCTTTATATTTACTTGGCAGTCTGGAGCATAATGTCTGAAAATTGTGAGAGAAATGAGCACTGGGAAAGGAAAGGAACTATGTAATTTGAAGGATAATTCTGGAATGAGGATCACATATTTTTGTAAACCTACTTATTAACCTACTTATTCTGTTCCTGCAATGCCTCTGTGATTTTCTCACAGGCAGAGCAGTAGTAGAGAGTGAAAGACAAGACACACAACTAATTGCCAGTTATCTACTGTAGGATTATCTAGATTGCAGGCAGTTACGGATGTTATGGTGCAGAGACATCACAACTGGATAATTAACAGTGTTACTGGCTTGTTGACTATGATTAATCATAGCTAGGTTTATGGATAGTTTGGAGAAATTGGCAAAGCAGTGTGAAGAATTAAAATTACCAGATGTATTATCTAGGTTAAAAAGGAAAATTTTTCTTTTAGCACACCTTAAATTTAATCCTTGCTTTGAAAATAACCAGGAGACAAAGCCTGTGAGAACAATTAAATGTCAGCAACAGTTAACATATCCCACCTTAGATTTTTCTGTCCCATATGGAAAAGCAAACTGAGATTCTCCACAGTAAGAAGTCCTTCCAACACAGCACTGAACCTCTTTCTCAGAACCTGTAAAGACATCCTTTGTTGGGCTGGCCCTCCAGACCCCAAACCTCCCAACAAACTGGTGTGTGGGTAAATTAGATCTGTTACAAGTTTAGTCCAGGCCAGAGATCAAATGAAAAGCTGATTGTCTGAGTATAAGGTGGGAGTGGCAGAAACCTGGATACCCATATTACCCTCGCAAGACTTCAGGGATTTTTTTTCTTGTGCCCTGTGGTAGTCACATATTTCTGTGAAGGAGGGCTATCTAATCTAACTCCATTTCTGATGGAATGGTTTGAACAACAGCTAAGGGTTAGAGCTTGACATGTCAGAACTCAAGTACAGTATCATAACAGATAAATTTGCTCTAAGTATATGTGTGGGCAGTGGGACAGGTAGAAGAGGGGAGGCTTTCAGTTCTGGAAAAATTACAAGACAAGTGTAAGCAAGTTACTCTATTAAGAAACTCAGTTTATAGATGTCTCCTGTATAGCTCAGGAGGCAAGGATGATAGGTATATTTTCCAAGAGTCAACAATCCATGTCTGCATAATATTCCTTGACTACCAATAATTTTGAGATTTAGAGATGGGAAAATAAGGACTTGTATTACTTACTGATCACTTCTGAAATGTCATTGTAAGTCTAGCTCATAACAATTCAAAATATTTGCTATTGATTTCATAGTCACCTGTAAGTGGTATGAAACATAAAGAAGAGCTTACTTGCCAACATGTTCTGGGTTTGTTTTCTTTTTCTTGGCTACTGTGTAGCCCAGCAGACTAGACTTCCAGATTGATTTTTGCTGAGGTCCATAATTTATACAAGCTTTTCCAATAGGTATTGGACACCTGTCTGGGGTTAATGGTTGAGTTAAATCTTATAAGAAAAGAAACTGGGTTGCTGATTTTAGGCCTGAATCCAATATTTCCAGCAGAGAACAGAGTGAGCTTTGTTTCATGAAAGTGCAGGCCTTGCAAAAGTAGCTGTAGTTAGAACTTCTAAAGGTCAGTATTTGAGTAAGACTTTAAGAAGAAATAATGAAGAGTTGACTCTATTGCACTTAGAATCTAGGTTAAAAATACCTGTATCCAAGTAAAAAATATACCTGGAATAAGGGCTAATCTCACTTAAAATTTACAACTTTTTCTTACGGTTTGGAAACAATGATTGAAAATGAGTATATTTACATAGTTGAAACTAATTTCACAGGCCTTGACATTATCTAATAGATCAGAAATTTAATATGCTGAAGTCCAACAGATTTTGAAACAGTCTAATGTTGGAGATATTGCTTCACTGAAGTTTAATCTACAGCTATATGGTGAGTTGGAAAACTGGCATGGTGGTAAAACTTCATGCCCGACAGGCAAATATTCCTTTGTTTGAAAGTTGTATTTTGTATTACCACAGGGAACCTGTCATATTTTGAGCTAATTTCAGTGGTCTGAATGTTAAGAAATCCATCTCAATAAGACTTACAGCTGTGCAGAATTGGCTGCAATAGTCTTCAAGTATTTTTTGAAGAAGCCCTCTGAAATCAGAGCGCTTCCTATTGGTCTGAAACCTGGATCATGTTCAGTGTACCCTCAAAGACTATGTATATCAGGCCATGAAAAACTGTCAGTATATTGTTTACATTGCAGTAGCTACTACTTTTTTAAATAGCAGCTTTTTTAAGCTGCTATTTTTTAAGCCATGGCAGGAATTTCTTTTACTTTCAAGGATACCTCAGTTCCACCATCCATTTTCCATATCTCCAAGCTGAATAATGTTGCAAAGAAAAATCACAAATCATTCCAGCATCACTGACCACAGCGGGGACTAGAAGAAAACAAGAAACTGATATGTTCACAAAGTAAACAGAATCTGACATTGTCATGTATTGGTTTGTATAAAAATTCTAACATTTATCACATCTCACACCACTGTATTTCAGCTGGATTCAAAGAAAATCTTCTTGTGGAGGAGCTGAAGGCAGCAGGTCTCAAGCTCATTTCCACTGCATAACTGAAATGTTGATGTACTCTGCTGTGGTGCGTCTGCATATCCTGAATTTATATTCAGATTTATGACAGAGGACATTTTGTATATCCAGTCACAGGCCATAATAAGGCTTCATATATTCAAAGAGAACTCCTGTGGCATCCTCATAGAAAATTCAGTTCTCCAAGGGGCTAAAAAAATCAAAATAAAGACATGCAAAGATATCTTAAAAAAATCACTTGCTATTTTTCAAATTCTTGACTGTGCGTTTCTGAACATTACCACATTTACTGAATATTTTCCAATTTACACTGTAAAGTCAACTGTACTGGCTCATATCAAGAGTTCATCAACAGTGCCCACCGTTCCATGGATGACTATCTCTATGAAGCAGTGTGTAGAGGAGTGCTTGCGGAACGGGCGATGGGATTGCCATGGGATTGCCTTCCTTCTCCTACACACACCTACCCCACACAATGTTCCAAGGGCTTTCAAAACAGAATTGAGCTATCTGTACTGAGAGCTAGCGTCTTGTTCTGTCTCTGTGACCTGCAGTGAAAGAGTTAGGTCATCTCAGATGGAAACTATTTTCTTTCTCTTAATTTTGTTGGTCTTTCCTACCTTTTATTTTACACCACGGCCAAAGTTGCCATAGAAGTAGTCACAGACTTTAAAAGATGGAGAGGATTAGTCCTGAAGTGTAAGTGTAGGTTGAGTTGAAAGCCTAGATGTGCAAACTGCATCAGTTATGACCTCAAACCCTTGGGACCTACAATATTACAGGAAAAAATAAAACAAGCCACACTGAAAATTCCTTGGATTTTACACATGGAAATAAAATGGATACAACTGCTATTATCAAAATGAAGTGCAAGTGGACAAAAATGTGTGAAGACAAAGGGAAAAAATTAGCTGGACGGTGAGTTGTGAGTTTATGTTTAAATTGCTTGAGTGAGTTGTGAGTTTGATGTTTAAATTGCTTGAGCATTCTTCACAAGGTAAAGAGTGATAAAATCTCAAAGACACCTATGGTCCATTACCACTAAGATAAAAATAATCTAGGGACCTTATCATATAAATAGACATATTTTGCAAGAAAAGAAGCAATGAAAGCTACTCAAAAGATAAATTTCTTGTCAGAAAATATTTTCAGCTGTTTGACTGAATAAGTAATTGTTTCTCAATTACTGCATCCTGCATTAGGAATCATCTGTTCTGTTCACATTCCCATATATGTAGCTTCCACAGCAAAGCACAAGTTGGAGTGAAAGAAGAGATTATCTGCAGAACTCACAACAACATTTGGTTTTGACCCATGTGCATATATGACAGACACTCTGAATATATATTGGGACCCACTAACCTAAGAAAACTTATCATCTTTTGCTGATGATAGAACCACATGGTATCTAGCATGACAACCCTCTCATGCAAGAATTAAGAGATTTAACAATATGTATATAATTCCCTTAACTACTGTAATTATTCATATGTGAAAACTAATGTATGTGTAAACACATGCGCAGAGTAAAGACAGATGTCATTTATTTTTTTTTTTTAATTTCAAAGTCATAGCCTAAATACTGGAAACAGAGATTTATGAAACTCAATTATGAATTGTTCTACATTTTTGTAGTTTGGAAAGGAATACAGCAAATATTTTAGTTTGGGAGGGAGCTGAAATCCATCTGTGACTGGGAAATATAATTGCACTGCTTCACCATCAGAGTAACATCCCTGGAGTCTGTTGCTGGCACTGACAGCAGAGTTGAGCTGATGGCGCTTGCAGTACACAACATGACAAACACCACTTACCTAGGAACAGCCCATTTATTTATGAATAATGCTGAAGCAAAACCTAATTCTCACTTTCCCACCTCTCCAGCAAGTATGCATTTTGCTCATTATCTGACCTGTGAAGAAATGAATCTGTCTTGCCAGTTTTCTTACCATGGCAGATTTCCTGCCATGATCTCTGCCCCACAACCCATCTCATGAAAACAAAACTAACAAGATGCAGAAACAAATGTGATTTTGGGCCTCACCTGAAACAGGACTAAGAATCACTAAAATATAGAATTTCTATTACCAGGGATTATATTAAACTCTCAAGTGGGATATATAACTTCTCACAACAGGTTTGAATACAGCTGAGGGAAGTGATGAGCTATTAACTCTAGCAGTGATGTATCCCACCATACATCAGAAACATAACCACAGAGTTGGTTGTGTAAAACCCATGAAGCTAAGTGAAACCTCAGACATGTGGAATGCAAATTGCTCACCTCTGATGAGCACTGTATTCACTTGATTGATTTTAAATGGCTTTATAAGTGTTCTCATACATGTTGAACCTGTATAAAAAAATGAAATAACTCCCAGTGGGATTTTTCTGGTATTACACTCTAAAATTGAACTTAACTTGAACAACAGAGTTTAAATACCTTGGGATGTAGCTCATCATAGCATGATTGTAATTTTAATTTAGAACCATAAAAACTGAAGAAGTGTGGATGACACAGTCATTTTGAATAGTGTCTCATCTAGGGGATAAGCCAAATTCATTATATCCAGTATTATTCCACTGACTTCCATCAAATATAAAACTGGTATGGTGTTTTCAAGTGACTCAAGTACACGTAATTTTGGATTTTAAATTCCTGACAGTAATGCATAACCAAATGACCATTTTGCATCTCTTGGCACAGTGGATATTTTTAACATACTTGTCCTTTTCTTAAGTAACCTTCAAAAGAAGAATGCTTTGAACTTTCTCCATTGACACTCACTGTATTTGCTTTACCTCAGTGTCTGGATTTGAACATTAAGGTCTTAAATAGAAGATTACTGCCACTTCCTCCTTATTTATAATCTTACGTGTTTATATATGGTTAAGCTCACTAAGCCTGCTGGACCTTTGGTCTTTCTATTACTGAACTCGGCCAAAATACCTCTTGGTACACTGCCTCTCTCCACATAGCTCATCTCCACTTGATCTAAAGCTTATTCCAGTTTAAGCAGAACTTGTTATTCTGTTGCTCATTTAAACCACAAATTGATTTTTTTTGTAATTTCATTTAACTTTCATGCTTCAGTTCTTATTCTCTAGGACACAAATGAAATTGAGCTTTATAAATCAAAAGTCAATATGATCAAGTAAAGTTCAGAAGTTACCAAAAAAATCTGTAATTTGATGCCTGTGAAACTAGAAGCTTGGAAAGATCAAGCTAAATCAAAGGCATTTCCTGTACACAGAAACACAGGAGAGTCTGGGCTACCCTCACTCACTTCTGCTTACTTCACTCATTGATATGTCAATACCTTAATGCAAACCCAGCAGAGCTGATGGCTGTCTGGCCCCACGTAGAGTCACAGAATATTCTGAGTTGGATGGCATAGTTTCTTCAGGTTTTAATATATAAATCACTTTGTTTTGCTCCTCACAATCATCCAGATATTTTCACCATGTTGTATCAAGTAATACCAGAAGAGAGGGGAAAACAGAAGAAAACAAAACAAAACACACACACACACAAAAAAAAAAAGGGGGGGGGGGAGGGAGGTTGCAGATGAGTTGTGATATTTTAAACCAGATGGTAATTACTGTCATATTTTATATCTTTGCTAACTTGAGCAAAAAAAAGGTCATAAGGGTCTCAGACTTGCCTCTGCGCCTACCTTTTTCAAAGTTAGAAGATATAAAAAGAATTTTGTGCTCTGACCTTAAGTGAAAACTATAATAGAGAGGTCAGCATGTGAGTGAGTGCAATTTTGAAAGCTTGTAGGGGAGAACATTCATTGAATTTCTAGTCAAAAGCTCATGATTTAACAAGCATTAAATTCAAAGTAAGAATTGCCAGCTGTTGGAAGAACTTAACCCAGTGCTATTCTCTTTCTTGGACAATTTAAGTCTTCCCTCTTTGGCCATCTCTCAAGAAGCTGGAACTGCCTGATTCTGATGCAGGAATTGGATTTTCTCCATTATTTTGCTAACTTTCTGAGATAGTTTCAAGAATACAGCCTAGTACCTCATTATTTCCTTGAGCTACCAACTGAAATACCTGTAAATAAATGATAGTCGCTACCACTAATCACAGAATAATATTGATCATTTAGAAAGTGTTTTAATTTTTGAGACATTATTTAAGACCCTCTGTACATATGGAACATACTGTTTGAAGAATGGAGAATTGTTTTGTTGTTAATTTTTAAAGAAGATAAACCAGAAGTGAATAAAAAGTAAAAAAAAAAAAACAATGCCATTGAAACTCAGAGCACCATTAGATTGACTTAGGATGGTTTGAGATCATGACTTGATAAAAGACTTTGCACGTTACATGCAGCCTTTAATTTAGAAATTTATCAACATATAATGGATATAATAGGGGCAACAGATGAATCATTTTGCTCCTACTGTATTAGTGGCATTACAGGACCATCCCCACTTTGATAATGAAGAAGAAAATAATTGCATTTTCAGCTGGGAGAGAAGAATAAATGTTGCAAAAATTTAGGACTGCAAAGAACCTAAAATTTACAACTTATGAAAATAAGAGGTTTCAGAATGTGACTTTATTCAACACTGCAGTAGGACCACAACAATTTGTGTTACTTTAGGTGGTGTGAGAAATTTCATCTGGCCTTTAGTCACTACTCCAGAGCAGGGCAGGACTGACATAAATGCTGCCCTGTAATGGTTTGCTCTGTGTGGAGGTCTTGGACATTCCATGAGCTCCTAAATGGCACTGGATGTTTTTCTGTTAGGAAATGAACACTCTCAGGACAGAATAATTCAAGTGTTTAAAGTTATTTTTCTAGAAAACTTTAGATATCTTGGGATGTCTGGCCTGATCCAGGGAGGGCTTCTGTGTTCATATGGCAACTCTATGTCATACAGGAATTGGGAGAAGTTAAACTGGGAACATAAGGTGTAGTGTGGGAGATAATGTTTTCATTTTTGTCTTTGATTCTCACTACCCAACTCTACTTTATTTTGCAATAAATTAAATTATTTTTCCTTAAATCTAGTCTGTTTTCCTTTGATGGTAATTGGCAAGGGGTGTTCCTGTCTTTATCTCAACCCATGAACTTTTTCATCTTATTTCATCTGTTCTCTGCTGTTGGGCAGGTATGGTAATCAAATAACCTCTGATTTTTTAAGTGTTTATTAAACAATAATGATTTTTTAAAGCATATCTTATCTGTTGTAACCCATCTCCTTGTCATATATTCACAATGGAAGAAACTCCCCAGGGTAGACAGACAGTATCAAGTCAAGCCTCTCTGTAATGCAGCAGTGAGGATGGAAAACCACTACTGGACTTCTGAAGAATGAATAGGTATTTTGCTTTTCAAGGCAGCAAAGATATTCTTGTGCTCACAGGTCATGTGTGCAAACTGGTCCTACAACATAGGCTGTGACAGATGTCTGCAGTGACCTTGGGTAAATTTCTTATAGCTGTATTTCTAAGAGTGTAAACACTTCATGACGTGCATAGAAACTAACTTTAACCACAAAAACAAAATTTCATCTTCATCTGCCTCCTTAGGCTTCTAAATGGCTTCTAAAATCTGATCCTAATGTTTTCTGCTTCTATTCACCATCTGGTAAATGATGATGAACATTTTTCTTCCATCTTTTTTTGGTTGATAAGGCTATAATCAAGTAAACTCTTCTGTTTTGTATTCAAGCTTGAGCTGAGACAAGTAAGTAAATTCTGCATGATGCAAACTGATGCTCATCTTCTCTTTTACCTGCCTTAGCCTTAAACAACATTAGTGTTTTTCAGAAACTCGTCACTTATTGTCTCTTCGTTCAGTGGCAGTTCAGCAACCTGAATTGGGGCTTCAGGAAACTGTAAATTAATCATAGAATTACCATGATTGAATTAATTCATGTGCATTCTGTGGGCAGGGATGCCAAATTCTAAAATTGCTTAGTGTCAGGTAATAATAATAATAATAGTAATACAAATAACAACCAACAAGAATAAGTGTCATGGGTGGATTCCTGATTTTGCAGTGCTTGGACAGGGTCTTTCAGCAGACCCAGTGCTCTAGAGCAAAGGATTTTTATTTAGTTAAGGAGGTATAAAATGATTTTTTTCCTTCTTCTTCATCTTTTTCTATGTTTGATATAGAATTCTTTCACATAGATAGAACTGGTGTGTCATTATCACAGAACCATAAAATGATTTAGTTAGGAAAGGATCTTAAAGATCACCTAGTTCCAACCCCCTTGCCACAGGCAGGGATACCCTTTACTAGACCAGATTGCTCAGAGCTTCCTCCAACCTGTGAATTAAAAGGGTAAAAAAGAAAATATCCTCAGTTGAAATAATATAAAAAGCAGTGTGGCATATACCTCAAAACAGTACTGTGTTATGGTAAGGGTCTTCAGATAAGTTTAAATTACATTTACATCCATTTTAGGATCCTCATCCAAATGTTACTGGAAATGACTAACCACTCTGTTTTATAGTAAATCACACCCATTTTGTGCAGGTCAGAACAACGTCTGACAAGGCAACGACAACTTGTGTGCAGAGCAACAAAGAACCAGGCTGATGGTATAAAAATATTTCAGCAGGTTGGTCTCTAGTGTGGCTGAATTGTGAGCAGAGCATGACTGGAAAGATTCAAAGAGCATGTCTGAACTTTGCAATATGGATAGATGAGAAGATCCCCAAGGAACTGTCCCAGGCACTAGCTCCTAGAAAATGCATTTTAGCTGCACATTGCCTCATTAGCAAAGTTAAGAAGCAGACCTAATTGTATTAAGTCCAGTCCGTGGCTAATGCTTCTAGAAACATAGATTTTTGTGATACAGCACACATCCTTTTCTGCAGTGTTACATCAAGTAGTGCAGAGACACCAAAAGATGGTGTTTTACACAGTTTGTAAGCAATGGAGCAAAAGGCTATGCAAGCTATGAATCAAACAGGAAATTTCTATCCTGTGGGCAGTGTTGAGGGTTGTCTAGGGTTTAATTTCATCTTCTTTGGAATAAATGCAAATATTTTCAAGGATTCCTAAAAAAGTCTGCTTTAGCAAGAACTGACAGCTTAATCCTTAGGTTGTTGACTTCAAGAGGCAGCCAGAGAGAAAATATCTGTGATCTTCTTAATGGAAAATTAGGATAATATTTTTAAAGCCTGCTACTGCTAGGAAAGCCTCTCTGACAGGTTCTACCTTCCCTAATTCCTCACTTCCCTAAGACTTCAGAGAAGTTCCTAAGAGTAACTCCGTTTCTTCAATAAGACAGAACAGACCATTCTAAACATAAGTAAAAAATTTACTTTAATGAAATCAGAATGACAAAGGTAGGGGAACACATTTTTTCTTATTTTTTTAGTCCCATTGACTACTTATATTAAAGGAAACCTGCCACTCATAAGCTCCACAGAAGAAAACAGGAGAAGAAAAATATATTAAATGCTTTTAATGTTCATAACTAGTTTTATTCATGTTCAATTTTGCCTTGAAGTTGGGAGGGGTACACGTCAGAACTATGGGGGAAAACTGTATGACATCCTGCAAACATCATTGAAAACTGCATAAAAATGTGCCATAACTTCAAAATTTTTAAACAACTTAAGCCAATCTCCATGGCCAGTCCTAATTTGTAAATTACATATTTTATTGTACTATATATTGCAAAGTTTTCACATCTTGAGTCACAAAACCCCTGAAACTGATTGATACTGGGGACTGCCCCAAAGTACAAGGTCCTACACCTGGATTAGAACAACCCTTGGTATCAGCACAGGCTGGGAGATGAACAGATCAAGAGCAGCCCTGACAAGAAGGACTCGGGGGCGCTGGTGGGTGAGAGCCTGGACATGAGCTGCCAATGCGCTCTTGCAGCCCAGAAAGCCAAACCTGTCCTGGGCTGTATCAGAAGCAGCATGGCCAGCAGGTCAAGGGAGGTGATTCTGCTCCTCAGTTCTGATCTCATGAAACCCCCTCTTTTGAGTACTGTATCCACCTTTAAGACCCCCGACATAAGAAGGATATGGATCTGTTAGAGCAGATCCAGAGCAGGGTCACAAATATGATCACAGGAATGGAATACCTCTGATGTGAGAAAAGGCTGGGAGAGTTGGGGTTTTTCAGCCTGGAGAAGAGGAGGCTCCACAGAGACCTTTTATGGCCTTTCAGTACTTAAATGGGGCCTACAAGAAGGTTGGAAAGGGACTTTTTACGTGGCTGTGTTGCAATACAACAAGGGGTAATGGCTTTAAACAGAAAGAGGGTCAATCTAGACTAGAAACAAAGAAGATATTTTTAACAGTGAGAGAGGTGAAACACTGGAACAAGTTATCCAGAGAGCTGGTGGATGCCCCATCCCTGGAAGCATTCAAGGTCAGGATAGACAGGGCTCTGAACCACCTGATCTAGGTGAAGATGTCTCTGCTCACTGCAGGGAGAGAGATGGACTAGATGACCTTTAAAGGCCACTTCCAAACCAAACTATTCTGTGATTCTATGATTCTATGAAGCTACTAGAGGCAATTCCAGGAGTTTCTCTATGTCTGGGTTTGGGGTGGGTTGTTTTTTTTGAGAATTTTAGAATTCCTAATACTTGCTGTCCTCACATGTATAATTCATCTTCAATTTACAAAGTGTATGGAGAAAGAAACAATTTGCTCATCTGACAGATTTAACAACTACAACAATTATATATATACATACATGAATATAATATATATATTATAATATATATAACATGTATACGTGTGTGTATATATATACGTGAATATATTCACTTGATATCAGTGTTTACTTTTAAGAGAAAAGTATACACATCACAATAATTATCCTATCTGAGCAATGAGGCTTGAAAACGTCTGCTGCCAGTTTTTCAGTTAAAGTTGCTAACTTTATTAACATGATAGCATAATCATGGACATAAAGCTGAAGAAAAGATCAAAAAACTGAGCTACAAGTGTAATTAAAACAATGTTGCAGTTGTAAGATCTGAATATACTTTTACAGCTTGAAAATGAACTTTCATTTCAATTCTAAGTTCAGAGTTTCTAAGCACTTGTGTAAGTCCCCACCTATCTCTCTCACAATAATAAGATAAGCTTAGAATCTTGGACAGAAATTTCTCCGATTATAAATCTATGTGACTGGAATGTCTATTTCTTAGCAAGTTTTGGGGTCTTCTTTTTGGTGTGGGTGTGTATATTAAAAAGGACGAGTGGCAAATCACTTGTAAGGACTGGTATCAAATTCTACTGGTAAAGTTTTCGTATCAAAACTGGCAAGCTTGAAAATTTTGTTCAGAAAGTTTAGATAATAAATGTGCATAGTTGCATAGTAAACTCCAATTTTTTTTTTCATCTGAAAACCATGCTTAATAAAGATTTAACTCTCTATGTTTTCCCCTTTTTAAATCTCTTTTTTATTCTAAATTATTTCCATGTGAGGGATAAAACCATTTTCTTATAATATTTGATAACTTCCTCAAAGTTTCTTCTACTGCTCTTAATAACACTGTTTAGTAGTGAGTTAGGGGGCCTTGACTTGACTATTAGAAGAAAAAAGTTTCTGAAGTTTCCCTAAACCACTGAAAAGTGAAACTTTAGGCTTTCATTAAGAGCTTTGCAAAACCAAGGGGTTTTGTTTGCTTATTTTAGTACATATGAACTGAACAAGCATGGTTCTCTGCTGCTTTGGGGAACTCAGTGAGCTGGCTGGCATAACTCAAATAATTGTGAAGCCAAAAAAAATCCAAACCTATGCTCAGTCTGCAGAAAATAATAGAGAAATTCCAGAGTGTTCCAATACCGTATGGCAAATAGCATTTTCTGCTGGTATGCAGCACATTTTACCTCCTATGAATTTGCAATTATATTCAACTAATTAACTTCATTTATTTTTTTTACCAAACTGCCTTTTCTCTTAAAAGGAAAGGAGACTCAATCTCCACACATTGCAACTACCATTTTTATTATGTGTGTAATTGTTGGGAGAGGAAAAGGGATTTTAAAGACTACCTAGGAGATATGCACAACATATATCAAGAGAGGAGAGGAGAAAGAATGCCAAGCAAACTTTTGTTTAAATTCCCAGTTTCTGACAGATACAGATTGTCCTATTATCACCTGTGTTTCCTTTCAGGGTCATCGGAGTGCTAAGTACATACTTAAGGAGATAAAACCTCCTCAAAGAGCCACAGTATGAATGCAGCTGTTAGCGGGTCCCCCTTCCCATCCACTATCGTTGACAACATCCGAGGTCAGCACTGTGTATGTGAGTATGTTTTGATGTCAGCTGCTATTCAGGTGCTCCTTTTTTTTTCTTCTTTCTCTTGCACTGACAAGAGAAACTCCTCTTCCCCAAAAGTATCATGTTCTCTTTCTCAGAATGATGCTTTAGGTATTTAGTTGCATTCATGGACCTAGTGTTAGTCTGCTCTTGACATTTCAAACTACATTATTAAAAAATTATCACTGGGAGAGTCTTATTGTGAGATATTGAGTATTAGCTTCCTGGACTCCCTGGGAGGAAGGTAAGAAAAGCTAATAAAGCAATGGGAGAAGGAGCCCTACTAAGGCAAGGTGTAAGCATAAATTTTATGGCCCCCGTAAGTCTCTATTTCCTAGATTAGAACAGATTTAAAGTGAGGAAAAGAGGAAAAGAACCATGCAGTGGTTGTGTAGGACTGAATAGGAGGCATGTTGAAGACTGTGGAGTGCCACTATCGTAGAGAAGTCAGAAAGTTTTCTATTCTCTTGCCCGTAGGAGTTGTCTGACTGCACAAATCTATTTTCCCAAAGACACAGTTGGATGATTTTCTAATTGTCTACAGTGAGGTAAGGAATGGTCTGTCTGTTCTGGGACTGTGACAACTGCTTTTGCAGAATAAATACAGAATCTGAAATGTTAGACTTCTTTGGCAAGTACATTCATTTTTGTTCTTTTATTCCTGTTTATTATTCTTTCTCACATATAAAATCCCATGTGGCTCCTATTTTCAGAAGCAATCAGTTTTGAGAGATGACGCCTCCAGTTTGGATGGCCCTCCTAAAAGGAGACTGCCAAGGTCAGAGACCTTCTGAACAGCTCCTATCTTGTCTTACCTAATTAAGGGACTTTGAAGTCAGACATTTGCTGATAAGATAGTTATCCCAGGTTCTCTTTATAATCAAGGCAGAGATATAGGCAACTCCAGAGGGCAATTCATCTGTTTTATATTTGAAACTGATTTCAGGAAGAAAACAATCATTCTCTGAAATTGTCAACTTCTGTCCATTGACTTTAAAGCTATAGTGACAAGCTCAAACATAAAAGTCTAACTATTATTCATAAGTTAGGGTAATGGCCCCTATGTTAGGGATCAGTAATGCTTATTCAGACTGAGACCTTTGTGCTCTTAATAAGGCTGCCTTAACAATGCCTATTTTTCCTTGATCTTTCTGCATTCCCTGGGAACTTGAGAGCATATTATATATAACAGATAATTAAGGGACAAGAATGATCGAGCCAAACCGATGAGATACTTGTACCTGTGGCTAGAACAGGGAGGTTGCTGCAGCAGGATCTTGAGGACATGTCAGGAGGACTGAAGAGTTCAAAAACTCAGGACTGAAGACTCCATACACATCACTGAACAGAGATTTCTTCTCACTGTCTGACCTATGCAACTCAGGTGATACAACCCATCAGTGTGACAGGTGATGGGATCAGTAAACAGTCCCCTGAGAGGATCTGTGCTGGGATACAGCACTTGGCTATATTGTTTCAAAGCCTAGATCAGTGCTTTATCAAACTGCATTGGCCCACATGAACAAACCTATCAGTCTGGGTGAATTGCTTATGCCCATTGTAAATAGGCTCAAGCGAGGACTGTGCAAAGATAAACTGAAGAGCCTGAATTCTTAGCTTGCACAGCTCTCAAATACCAAGTCAGTGAGGAAGGAAAAGGAAATCTAGTGTCCTGTGGTAAAACTGGAAATTTACAGTATGATTTTTGTACTGTCCAAATACATCTGCATATGTATTAATACCAATTTTCAAGTGAATTGTAAGAGTTCCTGTACTTCAGTCTAATGAGAATGTCTCCTCTGCCTTGAGCTACAGAGTGCTTTGGCTGGCAGCCTGTCACATATGCCTGCCAGGAGAGAAGTACTCTTTGGGGGATAATGATATCGTTTGGGTAATGGACACTGGATGTAATTTAGTATGCTTACTTAGCATGCTGGGTACTGAAAAAGGAGTCTGCACATAGTTTGCTTAAACTATTTAGCTGTCTTCATTTGACTCATTAAAATCTCCACAGGCTGGCTAAAATCATAAGCCCATTATGATTGGTGGCAAAATGTCCGTAGATCTCACTCTCTCCTTTCCAATTTCATTCTTCATCACTCTTTCTCAGTCTTATCCCCGTCAGCACTTCTGCACTGATGGAAACAGAGCTGAAAGCAGCAGGACTTTTTTCCCCTGTTTCACCACTTGAAGTGATGCACAGAAGGCTTTTGCTTTTCCTTTAAATCCCTCCCTCCCCATGCAATCCCAAAAGAGTGGCAGGAGGAGGGCTGTATTCAGTCTGCATGTTACAACACTTAAAATGGACTAAGGACAGTCACAGTACCTAAGTTTAAAATGAACGGCTCAGATTTTGTGCCGTGCTGGGACAGTTAGCCCCTAATTCCCTTCAGCATCACAGGAAAGAAATAGTCACAATGGTTAACTTATGAAGCTCTTGCTGGTGGTTTAAATATTGCCTCTACCTTGCTCCACAGGCAGTATAGGATGCCAGCCCTTAATAGTCAGGGGTTTGAATTGCTTATTTCTCTTCTGAATTTAGACACTGTAATTGGAGTTTCATTTCATATAGAAGCCAGAAAAGGCAGTCTAACCACAGCCCTAAATCACAGCCTGAGCTGTTCATTGCTCTCCTGAGGTTATTAGATGCCATAGCAGATGGCCTGAGGTACCAGAGGAGGAACTCCAATTATACCCTTAGGGCCTCTGATAAAACTGACCTCTCATACATTTCATTAGACCTTCACATTAGACTGTGTAACCTTAGGACTGTCTCAGAAATATCTGCAAAAATTTTTTTTCAATGCAGTTTTGCCTTGAGTCAAATTGGGAAGAGAACAATGTTCCCTTAAAATATGAATAATCTTGTTTCCATCCCAAGTTGACCAAGTTTGCTCTAAATAAAACCAAGAATTAAAAAAAAATAATATTGAAAGACTGAACCCAATATGTGGAAATAGTAAATAGTCCGCTTTCATCAGCTGTGAAGTTAGTGGGGCTGAGAAGGAAAGAGAGAGGCCAGCAGTGCTGTCCAGAATGGCACACTCACCATATGCTACTGCTGGATGTCCAAGCTGCCCCTAAAATTAGGGCAGGGGGTTAACCATGACTAGATTTAGCAGAGTGACAGCTGACATGACTTCATCAGTGATATTTATTTGACTCTTGAGATATCTATTTCCTTATGGAGTTGTGCTGCCCTTCATGCATTAAACTTTGTGTATATAAAAGCTTGCTCTAACAGAAGTTAATTTAATAAAGGGTGTAGATAGCTGCTAATTCTTCTGCAAGGAGTGGGTAACTGCTGAATAATGTGGAAGCCATTCCCCAACTCCCCCCGTTTCCTGGTAGCTGTGATGACCCTTATATACAATGGAATATTACATGGGAATATAATTCCTTCTTTGCCTGACACAATAAACTCCTCAGGACAATCATTTTCAAACCGTTACCTGAGCTTTCTTAGGATGCAACAAACTTGAGTACAAACCATCTCCAGAAATGTTAGTACTGTTCTCTGGTCCATAATATTCAAGAATAAGAAAGTTTAAGAGGATGGAAGATACATCAAAACATATGCAATGTTTTGCTGACTGTCACTTAAGTGCACTACATGAAACATGCCTCCACACTTTTGAAAAATACCCATTTTCTTCTAATATTCCTGGAAAACAGTTTATAGCAAATGATCAATATATAGGTGTTTTTCATTGTTAAGTCTTTACCATCAGATTAAATTACTCAAGAGATCATAGAATCACAGAATCATAGAATCAGAAGGGTTGGAAAGGACCTCTGAAATCATCAAGTCCAACCTTTGATCTAACCCCACTGTGGTTACTAGACTGTGGCACTAAGTGCCATGTCCAGCCTCATCTTGAAAACCTCCAGGGATGGAGAATCCACCACTTCCCTGGGCAGCCCATTCCAATGGCTGATTACTCTCTCTGTAAAGAATTTCTTTCTGATATCTATCCTAAACCTCCCCTGGCACAGCTTAAGGCCATGCCCTCTTGTCTTACGGCTGGTTGCCTGGGAGAAGAGGCCAACCCCCACCTGGCTACAACCTCCTTTCAGGTAGTTGTAGAGAGCGATGAGGTCTCCCCTGAGCCTTCTCTTCTCCAGGTTAAACAACCCCAGCTCCCTCAGCCTCTCCTCACAGGACTTGTGCTCAGGTCCCTTCACCAGCCTGGTTGCTCTTCTCTGGACCTGCTCCAGCACCTCAATATCCCTCCTGAACTGAGGGGCCCAGAACTGGACACAGCACTCCAGGTGTGGCCTCACCAGCGCCGAGTACAGGGGCAGAATCACCTCCCTGTTCCTGCTGGCCACACTGTTCCTGATCCAGGCCAGGATGCCATTGGCCTTCTTGGCCACCTGGGCACACTGCTGGCTCCTGTTCAGCTTCCTGTCAATCAGCACCCCCAGATCCCTTTCTGCCTGGCTGCTCTCCAGCCACTCTGTGCCCAGCCTGTAGCGCTGCAGGGGGTTGTTGTGGCCAAAGTGCACGACCCGGCACTTTGCGTAATTCACACCTGCATAATTCAGTGATAAGCACTGTGTAAAAGATCCCAAGAACAAGGCAAAGAGGTATGTATTTTCGTACTGAAAAAAAGCTATGGCTCTTGAAGGAAGCAAATATTACACAGAGAGCCAAAAAGTGCTTGCCTAAAAAACCCCATGTTTTGACTTCAACAAAGTGAATTTGATTTTGTCTCAACAGTTTCACACTTCCTCAAAGTGTTGAGCTGGAAGCTGACTGAAATACATGGAAAAGTGTATATTAAGCAAATAATTAAGTCTAACTGGGGAATAGGGCAGATTCCTCAGGCAAACCACCAAGAAGGTTTATGTTGGTTTTAAGCAACAGCTGCATGGGGGAATTACCAGTTTAAATAGAGGCTATTATCAAACTTAACCAGTAAGATCTTCACAGAACCACAGAATATGCAGAGTTGGAAGGGACCCACAAGGATCATCGAGTCCAACCCTTAGCCCTGCACAGGACCATCCCCAAGAGTCACACCGTATGCCTGAGTGTATCATCCAAATGCTTCTTGAATTCTGGTGGGCTTGGTGCTGTGACCACTTCCCTGGAGAGCCTGTTCCAGCGCCCAAACACCCTCTGGGTGAAGAACCTTTTCCTGATATCCAACCTAAATCTCCTGTGGCAGAACTTCAGACTATTCCCTCAGGTTCTGTCACTGCTCACCATAGAGAAGAGATCAGTGCCTACCCTCTTCTTCCCCTCACAAGGAAATTGTACACTGGTATGTGGTCTCCCCTCAGCCTCCTCTTCTCCAGGATGAACAGACCAAGTGACCTCAGATGCTCTTCATACGGCTTCCCCTCCAGGCTCGTCACCATCTTTATTGCCCTCATTTGGATGCTTTCTAACGGTTTAATACCTTTCTTATATTGCAATGCCCAAAATTGCACACAATATTCAAGGTGAGTCCGCACCATTGCAGAGTAGAGCAGGATCTTGAACTCATCTGACTGTTCTGTTCAGAGTGTGTTTGAGTATGGCCATAGTCAGGCTTGATTTGATTTAGTTCCACCATTTTGGTTCCTTCTTATCCAATATCCTGACTGACTCTGGCCAGTGCAAGATGCTTAGAGGAAAGGGAAAATAATTCATCAAAAAGCAATCGTGGACAATGAGCCAGTTTGGGATAACACAGCTGAACACATCATCAGTGTTATTTCTTCTCAAAGTATGCACTGCTGAGAGTGCTGCCTTCTCAGGCTGTGTGTGCCAGAAGATTCTGATTTCTTGACAGAGCTCTGTTTCCAAACCTGTAGGTACATTCTTTTCCATTTTTTGCTTGAGATGTGGGACAGCTGCAGAGGGTGGTAAGTCAGACCAACAAGGACATAGGCACATGTCACATTCTACTGACTTTTGGATCTACAAGGATGAGAGGCAGCTACAGAGAGACAAGATAAGCAACTTGCGGCAGCAACATATTAAATTGTATTAGTACGATTTGCCAGAACGCTTCCATCCACATCTTAAGCCAAACGTGAAATGACTCCACACACCTTTTTGAAACATTATTTACTTTTTATCTAGTAGAATAAATCCAAGAAACAAGCCAAAACCACTCAAACTTATAATTGCTATCAAATCTATCAAATCAGGTCAAAGTCATTGGGAATTTTCCTTCTCCTGCCTTTCATAGGTTCCTCTGAAGTCCAACTAGCTCACTACTAACACAAAAACTCTTCTCACATCCAAAAGGATCATCCTCTGTAATCTAGGCTTTTTCTGTGTCTTTAGGAGCCTCCCCTACTTCCTATGCCACTGGCCCAAGAGCCATATCCGTTATATTTGGGAATTTGCCATGTAACATACCCTTGCCTCCTGCGGACATTTGGAACATGCTGGCTCTTCAGAGTTTTAAACAGCCACATTAAAATGTATCAGAGATGCACATGTACAGTCATTATGATTAATTACTCTAGATGTTTCCTCAGGGCAATTAGATCAGGAGGACTCCTGCACAAACATATTCAGGACAATTCCAATACCAGAGACAAGACAGTCAGGTCCTGGCAATCCTGGCATATATAAATACCATAAATCAAGTAGGCACATGCTAGAAGCCTTTTCAACAAAGGCAGAGGCACATAAAGGCATTCTTGTAGAATCATTGCCCATAGTAGCAATCAGAATTCTCTCATGACTTCTTAAGGTGCTAAAATTTTTCACTTTATAGTTTATCTCAATTGTTAAAGTTAAGAATTATACCACTATCCCTTAAGCTGATTTTAACACAAAGATATCTTTGTTTTTGGACAGAGCCCCAAAACATTATATACAGTCTTAGAGCGTAGAAGTCTTTGCTCTGAAAACTGAATAATTTTTGCTATATATACAACAAAAACCCTCCAAGAGTGCTGAGATAACAACACATATGGCTTACTGAGAATCAAGATTATGAATAAAAAAGGATTAGTCTGGCTGGCTCCCAGGATTATTAACTAAAATATGGTTGCTTATCTTTAAATGTAAAGTAGCAGTGTATCCCACCATGGCCCATTTCCAGAAGCAATAAACATTTTTCCTACTATATCCGCAGTACAGTTTCAGGCATATACTGATATTTGAAATTCAAAGATATCTTTAATTTTCCAGTTAATGCGTTCAACCTCTTCTACGTGGAGAGTGCTTAAATAAAATAAAATCACTGGAATAGTCTACAACTGGTCAAGATCTCAGATGAATGTCATTCACTGCTAATGTTCCTGCAGTAAAGCTGGACTGCAATTATTAAGATCTCTAGTCAGAAACAACAAATACTTTGAATTTTGTGTGCATTTATCATTATTAGGGCTTCTATATACAGGAAAAAAACATGGTAATCTACCAGATCTATCCAAGTTAAATGCATATTAAGTCTGGAAAATAAAATCAGTATATCACTAACTATAATCTGTTTATCTATCCAGAACTGAATATACACATACCAAAGCAAAAGGGTAATATTTTCCACTTACAGACAAAAAGTCTCCTGTCTATTTTCATGGAATGGAATAGAGCTTGGTAGAATAACTTTTCACTTTATTTTGCTTCAAAATACTTCTTTAGTTGTGCATAATGTTTTACAAACAAAGATTCATACATAGGTTTTTCCCTCCCTCCAGTGACATTTTGTCCTGATTCATGGAGAAATTAGGTATCTTTCTAAAAGGTATATAGAAGGTCAACCACAGACTTTGAAACCAGATCTTACAGCTCTTTTGGCCCATAATGAGGGCTAAAGTCAGCAACTGGTGAGCGTTGATGAGAAAATACTCTGCTGATGTAATACACTCTTCCTCCTTAGTTTAGGTGCATCAAAGCCTTCTAAATGTAGCACTCACATGTAGGATTTCACGTGAGAATTGTACTCCACTCACAGTTATTAATTCATTGAATTATGGAATGATTTAGTACAGAAAGGTCCTGAGAAGGTCCTCCAGTATAACCCCTTCTCTAAACGGGGCCGCCAATGATTGGATTGCTCAGAGCCTCGTCCAGTCGAGCTTTGACAATCTCTAAGGATGGCAAGTCCAAGAGTGTTTTAGCCAACCTGTTTCAAGTGTTTGTGGTTTTGGTTTTTGTTTTGTTTGTTTGTGGGGTTTTTTAATGTCCAATGAGACATTGTATATGCCTTATTACAACTTGCGTCTATTGCACCTCATCCACTCTACCTATAAGCACTTCAGTTTTAACTTCCCACAGTTACTAAAGAAATACGTTTTGGATCAAAAGAACTCTGAATTGTTGTACATGGTACCTGTATTAGAGATGAAACTCATGTGCTGTAAGGGGTTGGGTTTGGACAGAGCCAGGACACAACATGAGGTAAACCATGACCTCAGATGTTCACTGTAAACAGATGTCCTGCTTTAATCCCAGCTGAGGAAGAGAATTGGTAAAAGGTAAAACCTGTGGGTTAAGAACCATTTAATAACTGGAAAAAAGTAAAATATAAGAATGATTATAATAATAACAATAATAATAATTGCAATGAAAACAAAGATAACAAAAAGAGGGGAATAAAGAAAGAAGAACAAGTGATGCATACAGAAATTGCTCACCACCCACTGACCAATGCCCAGCCCAGCCCTGACCTGTAAGCAGCTTCCCCCAGCATACTCTCTGCAGTTTCTACACTGATTGTGGCATTCTATGGTATGGAATATCCTTTTGGTCAGTTTGGGTCAGACACCCTGCACATGCTCCCTCCCAGATTCTTGTGCACCTGCTCACTGGCAGAGCATGGGACACTGAAAAGTCTTGACTTAGGGTTAACACTCCTCAGAAACAACTAAAACATCAGTATGTTATCAACATTATTCTCACACTCAATGCAAAACACAACACTGTACCAGCTAGTCGGGAAGAAAATTAACTCTATCCCAACCAAAACTAAGACAACTAAGACAACAGAGTGTCATGGATTGTAAAGACTTAATTGGACTAAGTTCTGCTTCATAGAGAATCTCTGGACTTCATTTCTTTCTAAGGCAGAAGAAAAATAGAATTTTGATGTTTTCTGTGAAAGGGCATGGAAATGGAACACCAGCTCAGGGGATGGTCTGCCTGGTGAAATTCCCCTGAGGTTATAGTAAATAGGAGCTTAATGTACTGGGAAGCCAGAAGCCTGAAAACAGATTTTCCAGCAGCTCATTATGCAGCTGGTGTAGAGTCAGATGAGAAGAAAAACCAAACAGGCTCCGACAATTGCCTAGCAGGCAGGGTTTCACTAGACCTGTCTACTCAAAACCAAATGGTTTCCACAAAGCAATTCGATTCTGAATAAGCAAAGTTCCAAAAAATTCCAGTAGCAAAGAAATAAGGGTTTGGGGTTTTTTTCTGAGTGACAGAATCAAATGGCTAGGGGGGATCTTCAGCTATATTACTAATGGGAATGGACTTCCAACTAGTCCCTGAAGGGGTTTTTTTGTTTGGCTTTTTTTTTTTTTCTTTTTTTTTTATACCCTTGACAAACCATGACATTCTTCTCTCCTGATAGAAACAGGATTGCTATTCATAAATAGTCATTTTCCATCAATAGTAGCTGCCAGTATTAGCAAGGAGATTCATCAGAAAATATCCAGGATGGGTACTGTGTTCTATGGAGTAGTACCACCTTGGAAGTTTTGACTTAGTGTCTCCACAGCACCTTTTTTATTATAGAATCATAGAATCGTTAAGGTTAGAAAAGACATCGAAGCTCATTAAGTCCAACCTTTGACCAAATACAAGCATGCCCACTAAACCATATTGTGAAATGAAATGTCACGTTGCATCTTACTACTGTATTCCTGCAGCAACACTGGTGCAGTCCGTTTGAAGCAGTTGATCTTTTCAAAGTACAAACAGGTACAGACCCAAGAGTGACTGAAAAAATCAGACCTAAGGATTCTCAGAAAAAAAAAAAAAGAGTTTAGTCAAAAGTATATTTATTAACTACAATTGGATCTCCACTACAGTAATAGATGCTAGTAGATACAGACAGTGCTCTACAGCCTCAACAGTGTTGGAGTGAAATATAGTAAGAAACACGTTCAGTGACTTGTCCAGACATACAGTTGAAAACATTTCTTTCAATTAAGAGCCAGTTCTGCAGGACTTTCCTTGTGGGAACAGGTTAAGGAAGCTGATGAGAAGTGGGACTGGTGATGTTTTAACCTGTCATTTATCCTCACAGGTAAGAAGATAGGTAAAAGGCTCAGTATTACCCAGTGGATGGCTCTTCAACATCACACGAGATTATAGTACAGGGATATAGAAGTGAAGCTACTGGGCTGAGGATGACAGATCCTCAATCAGAGAGGAAGGAGGTCTATACAATCTAGGAGACCACACACAAAGCCTGCATAAGTGTGTACAGAAAAAAGACATTGCTAATGAATCCTGCAGACAGTGGAATTTTAAAACTGCAATATGAAATGAATGGAGAAGGCAGTTCTGAAAATATGCTAAAACATAACCTCCATAAAATGGAGTCTTACACGGTCTAAAAGACTCTAATGATAGCTGAGACTTAGAAGGTGTTACTACCTTCAAGACTTCCCGCCTTCCCTGGAAGAAAGGACTGGTTTTAGCTCTGTGCTAATTGCAGGATGTCTTCCCACTCCAGAGAGTAGGTAATTATCTCTGTACACAGAATAAGTTGACTATATCCAGATAAATAATAAGACATTATCTTTCTTTTCCAGGCAACTAATTAAACAGGCTCAAGCTGTAATAATGTGTGTACATAATTTCTACATTATTATAGTCACAAAAATTAGTGTCAGGTACCAAAAGGAGCAGGAATAAAGTATGGATTGTTGAAGGATAATTAGGTAATTATTACCTAAATATCTAGAAAAGTATATTATGTTTGCATGGTAAAAATGTTCACTTACAGATCAGCTATTTCTCCCACAGATTTTTATCATCTCTCTCTTGTTGCTCTTTCCATCTGACCTGCTTTATGTCATTGTGCAATACTCGGACTCCAAATGAACCAAGTTAGGAATACAAAATTAGTGCGTACTTTCCCAAATAAACTTCAAAACTTTTTCATACATTTGCAAGTCAAAGAGGGAATGCAAAATTTTGGATTTAGTGTGTTTAAATTGAAATTTACTACTCAAAATACCCATGTCTCCCGGAATGAATTGCCAGGATTCCTCAGTACAATATAGTGGATATATCCAACCTTAAAAAAAAATGAAGTTAAAGAATGAATAAATATCACAAATAAATAAATTAATAAATCTAAACACTTAAAGGCACCCTGGGCGATGGTCCAAATCATTGTTTCATTATCAGATAGAATGGCTTTTTGAAGGAATAGAGCCTATCCAACCTTTATTTAAAATGAATCACAGACAGGGGCAGCTTTGCCCCTGCTTTACAGTCCCTGATTGCATTTGCTTCAGAAACCTTCACTTTCTTTTGTCCCCTTTAATTTTGAACTAATATCTGCCAAACAGGCAGCTGTTCAAAGAACAGTGATCCATAGTAATTAGGAAGACGTTTGAAACATGGACATACAAACAGTTTTGTAGGAGAAATGCCAGTATCCACTTTCTCTATCCTGCATCATATAGTCATGTTCATAAACACATCTCTGCAGTACCTTGCAAAGGAAGCAAAGATTTATCCATGTAATTAATGTATTTCCTCTCTTATTCAGCGGTCTCAGCACAAGCCAGTCATTGTTTCAGGACTGCTTCTTCAAACTACCAGCCGTCAGCTTTAAGGATTACATTGGAGATGCCTCACAACAATAACTGGACAGCAGGCTTGACAACATCTACCCGATGACTTGCTGACCTGAGACAATAAAAATCAGCTTTTAAAACAGATTGATTCTATATCGGTAGGAGTTTCCACATTCAAGTGATTTAGTGCTAAAGAATTCAGACTATCTCTGCATGGAAAGTTTTGGTAACTTGTTGTGACTTCCTCAGTCTTCCCAAAAATGCAACTTCCCTACACTTATTATTTTTTTGCAGAAGTTGCACTGTATGCCAATATACTGTGAACACTTTGTTCTCATTCTTTCTACTCAACAGTCTTTCCACATTTCAGAAATTAGTCTAGTCTGGTACATGGACATTTTTCTATGAATGACACTGTAAATGCAGGCATGAAGTGTGCCACTTCTAAGCTTTTGGGAGAAGAGTAATGTGCTGGAAGAGGTGTGAGCATATGCTGAAGGAATAGCTGTTCAGATAGAACCGTTTTCCCAGTTTAAATCACTGTAGTTCCATCACCTTTGATGGAATTATGTTAATTTATGCCACATCTATCAGCAGAAAGCAAACATGTTTCATTTTAGTACAAAAGCATCACCATCTTTTATATGTCTTGGAGTCTGAAAGTGCAAATGAGCACATTAAAGGGATGATTGTGACCAAGCAAATCAACAATCAGTATCAAAAATGCATTTTTTACAGTAATTATTGCCGGAGCATTAAGGACTTAATTTCTCATTTCTCCCTCACTATGTTAAGTCATTAAGTTCTCAGTTCACATGAATAAGATAATTATATTTGGAAAAATTTTGTTTGATGCTTCATCTTGATGCACAGAAGCAGCTTCTCATTTAATGTTTTTTTCCAATTAAATAAATATAATGCAAATACTGATAAAAGTAGTGAGTGAATTCTTACTTCAAGTTGAGGCTCAAAATTGTTTAAATACCTGTGGTCTTCTTCAGCATTGCAGAAGTGGAAATTGGTACAGAAGTTACCAAGACTGGAAAAATGAATCCAAAAGCCCTCTTCCTCAGAGGGTGGTTTCCATGCCAACCTGTAACTTTTATTACAGGATAGGTCATCTGCATAACTGTTAAAAAGTTAGGAGGTCTAATTTTTATAATAGCTAAGTAGTTTTTCTCCTCATTTTATAAAATTGTTGAGCCTTTATTAAGTATATGTTCAGCAATAAGGCCACTCTTGGACAAAGCCTTGACAATTTCAGCTTCAAAAAGTTGTGGAACAGAAACTACTAAACAATCTGAGCTATAAAAGGCATCATTATTCCTACTATAGCTGCATCTGAACCAGTTTTGTTGTGGCCAGTAGGGGTTAGATACTGTTAAATCCTGTAAGCAAGGAGATTTAGAAAGAGGAAAGGGAACTAACTACGACTTTATGTCCCAAATCCACAAAGGTAATGGGATACCCATCCCTCAGTGTAGTTGCTGGGAATTAGATGGCTACATTATTTTGAGTCAGATGTACTTAAAAACAAATTTAGATTGAAAGTCCCCAGTAATCCTCAAGGTCTCTACACTTTGGTAAGTCTAACAAGTGCTCAGTTAGAGGAAGAATTTGAAGACAGATGTGTCTTATTAGCTCTGTCTTTGCTAAGAAATAATACATTCTGCTGTCCCTTGATATTTCTTGCTGAAGGTTCCATGAGTTTTCTAGGTAAGCAGAGCAGGGGACATGAAGCTAAGTCTTCCACACCCCTGCAGAGTGAACAAACAACTGAGCCACTGGGCTTTTAGGGACTTTGAAGGGAAGGAAACAGTTTAGTTTGAGAGTCAAAGTTCTGAAAAAAGCTTCTAATGTATCAGAAACTCCTAAACATATATTTGTTGAGGAAGAATATTAGATTATCATTTTGAAAAGAGAAAAACAAGTCTTAGAGATGAGTCAAATGAAAAATAAATAATCAAAAGTGTTCTCTTTAAGATAGTTTAGGCCCACAAAGTTTGGGAAGAGCTATGTCCCTCGCCCTAGTGGGTGAATTCCTCCGTGCATTTTAAAGGGTACCGCCCTCAAGCAGCATTTGCATTGCTAAGACTTAGTCACTCCTCTGATTCTGTCTTCAGAGAATTTATCAATTTATCAATTACATTGTCAGGAGAGTCTTTGAACAAGAGCTTTTTGTTCAAAGAACACGAAATTTTCTTCAGGAATAAATAAATACTAATACTAATACAGGTGTAATTTCTGCTGAGAATGAGAAAGATAGCTCTACCAGTCCTGAACAGCAGTTTGCCTAGTACATGGGGCACTCACCCAATACTGTCCAAGGTATGCTTTGAAATTTCAAGACAATTCTGAAGCAGAGGAGAAACTCGAATTTTTCTCCAGTTGGAAATCATAGAAAACATATGTAAAATGAACAGTTTTTAAAATTACAGTAGGTTTTCTTTGCATTTAAAGTTCTAAAATTATTTAAGACTGAATTGTATTATTCTATTCTGTTTTCTTCTCTTTACATCCTTACCATCACATTCTCATCCATCAGTAACTGATCATTATTGCAGCGAGCCTCTCATTTTGTCCCAAGTTGCACTCCTTGGAAAGCTGTGCTATTTTTCTCTAGGTCACTAGTTCCTTTTCAAATTCAAATCCTGTGTTAAATTTCCTCTCTCTTTATGATCTGATCTCTCAGTCCTGTCCTCATCTGCCCTCCACTTTTATTGAGACAACTTTGTGTTCAGAACTACTTAATTGGTTATTGACTATTGTGGAAACACTGAAGCTTTGTATTTAATTGATCACACTATATATCCCATGCTGGCAAGTTCTCTTGTGCCTCATGGAATTCTGTTTTCATCACTTAAAAAGATTATTAATAAAACAAGAACCACTCAGTGCTCCTGTTTAATATATCCATTGATGTTATTTAAAATAGTCCATATTTTATATGCATCAGACAATATTTCAAAAGATACCTCTAGTCTCAGGTGTTCTTCACCCTGGACAGTCAAGTATTGTATTAGGACACAAAGTTACCACCAATTTAAAGAGTCCTATGGCAACAATATGGCAATCCTATAACAAAAGAAAGGATTCTTCCCAAAGAAATGGTGCTTGAAGCATTTGGCAACTTGCCTATGTGAAACCATCCATGGCTGGCACTCCTTGTCCCAAAAAACTGGCATGCCACTGTGTGTGCCGGCATCACACCATCCCGGCAGGTGGGCGTAGGTATAAACAGCCAAGAGACCATCTATGAACATCACATGTGTTTTCTAAGAGCATAGTTCACAGCCAAGAATATTTCAGTGGTTATCTATTTTATCAGTGTAGTCAAGGAAAAGAGCAAGCCAAGGAGAGGTAAGCTCCCTCAAAAAGTCACCGATTTTTTTAAATGACAAAACTTACAGTTCAAAGCAGTCAAAGTGAGTTTCCCCTAGCAATTTCTTGTATTCAAATACAAAATCTGAGTACAAGGAGTTTATCAGGGATGTCACCATCGCAAACCTTTTGCAGTTCAGCAAATTTTGCAATTCAGTAAATCTTCTGCTGAATTGCAATAGCACCCTCCAAGACACTTAACTCAGAGGCCCTCAGCTGTGAGGACACCCAGTTGAACATCTGCAACACCAGCTCTAGTTAAAACAGAACCAGCACTGCAGGACCAAGCCTTTGAGAGGAAAAGTCTGGAATTTTCAGCGCTTTCAATTGTATTTACTTTTACAAGCCTATGTTGTAGTCATCCACAGTTTGTGGTAAATGTGATTGTTATCCCGTTAGAATTGTAACATTTTACTGTGGAGCTCTGCTTCTCTTACACGGGGAAGACTTTGAAACAGGAAAAGAAGAAAGGTATATAGTTCAAGCATCATACTAAACAAGATAAATCATGTCTTCACATCCTTAAGCGCTTTGCTGAATCAGCACTTGAGTGTATATGATCACTATCATTGCTCACAGGAGTATTGTAAAGATATAAAAGGATGGGTTGTATACTAAATGGGAAAGAGGAACAAGAGATATGACAAGAGGAATTTTTCTTTACTAATGACATGTGCATGTTTAAGCCAGACTCCAGCACACAAACCTCTGAGGTGTAATGTGTATTGTGCACCCATACCTGAAGTCCTCATTTTGTATTGTTTTAGGTAATATATAGCTGTGCCAGGAAACACTGGTTTTTTGAGTTTGTTTTGTCCATTTCACGACTCCTGATATGACATGTGAATTGCTCTTAGGAGGTTATTTGGGTATGCTTGGAAAGAATTAAAAAAAACCTACCAGGCTAGTAGTCTCACCCTTGACAATCAAAAATAGAATTCAGCTTTAACATCCTAATAGATTACTAGGTTTATATACAATACTTTTTCTTCTGCTATTTAAAAATAATTTAAAATGTACTTTAAATACATTTTATTTGTATTTTGTAATCAAGTCCTCCAAATCACTTCAAAGAAAATTAAAAAGTATATAAGTGTTCTCTATCCCACTTTCCTAAAGCACGCCAACAGAAAAGCTACCCTACTGTAGTGGTTGAATATGCTCACTCTTATCCTAACTAATCAGATATTAGGCCCATTCTCTTACACATAACAGTCACAACTACAGCCCTCAGTCTGCATTATTTCAGTTCATCATATTACAAAATGAAATCATCTATCATCAAAATTTCCTGTTAGTTTAGACCACAGTTCTTTCCCTTAGCAGCAACAATCAGTCTGGAATAAAGTAATGTCCAGATTTCAACTGGGATACAGTTAATTTTCTTCCTAGTAGGTGGTACAGTGCTGTGTTTCAGATTTAGGATGAGAATAATGTTGATAACTCACCAGTGTTTTAGTTGTTTCTGAGCAGCTCTTACTCTAAAAGGTCAAAGACTTTTCAGCTTTTCACCTTAACCCACCAGTGAGGAGGCTGGAAGGGCATGAGAATCTGGGAGGAGACACAGCCAGGACAGCTGACCTCAACTGGTCAAAGGGATATTCTGTAACATATGTGTCACACTCAGTATATAAACTGTATATATACTCAGTATATAAACAGTATATATATAAACAGTATAAACAGTATATATATAAACAGTATATATATATACTCAGTATATAAAAGGGGCAAACCTGGCTGGAGGACACTGCTCAAGAACCGGTTGATCATCAATCAGCAGGTGGTGAGCAACTTCATGGGGAATCATTTGTTTTATATATTCTCATTCTACTACTATTATCATTATTATTATCATTA
>VXAY01005705.1:0-55222 GCA_013399855.1 Oxyruncus cristatus
GAATCATTTAGGTTGAAAAAGGCCTCTGATACCATCTGAGTTACACATCTGTACAACCTAATTTTAGCTATTTTTACTGTTTACCACATAATTACAGTATTTCAGATAAATTCTGTTTCCCATACTGGCTAGAGTATTCTTGTTCCTTAAATACCCTTTGCTTACCAAATCCTTATCACAATCTTTAAACATCTCACAGACTTAAAAAACATCTGACAGGCCCAAATGGCTTCTATGTCCTTTGTAGTGAGATGAATTAGTTAAACTGATAGCTGATAGTCATTGTCTTTTCCACCACTGTGTTCTTGTACTTTGAGGAATAAGCAGATATTCTTGAAATCTTTAGGTAGACACAGAACTTTTTTCAACAAAGTTAGAGGGAAAAAAATAGAATGGATTAAAATGGCAGAATATTCAAACCACAATGTACCTATCTTTTTCCATATTTTTTTTTATACTGTAAGTTTGCAAGTACTTCTAGTTAGTCAAGTATGAGTGGACTCTGACAATGCAGAAGATAAATATGTTTGCTTAGTTACCTTTACAGGACTATGTCGTCAGTCATTGACTTTGACAATCCAGTTGGAAAGGAAGTTGGCAGGTTTTGGTGAGGAATGGGACATCAGCATTTTTGAACTGTGAATAGTGAGAGAAAGATTTAGTTTTTGCACAGACACAATGTAACTCCATAACTGAAGTTACTGTTCATTATACTAATGTATTCTAATCTTATGGTTGCAACACAAATATTTTTTATTATTTTGCACATAGATTTTTGAGTAATGTTTATTTCTCATTTATTGTAAACTCTGCTGTCATGAACATTTGCAGTCCAAACAGGTGTTGGAAGTCTAGTGTTTCATCTGTGTTCCACAATTTTAAGCTCAGTGAATTTTGGTCTATCACTAGTAAGGTGCTGTCAGTTAAACTAGTCAGGAGGGCAGTTCAGGAATATATCTTATTCTTTATCCATTCTCATGAAAAATTTTTCTTTCTCTTTCCCTTCTTTGCATTTAAATAGGAAGACAGCTGCCTTCAGATGATACAGAACTCACTGACAGTTGCTGTTGCTTCAGTCCTACTTCATGAGAACTTCAGAAGATACTAACTGAGGTATTTATTTGTTCTTTTCATTTTTAGAATTTTTACTTTGCAGAAATTAGATGGCTAGAAGAGCAAGACAAAGGATATCATGAATCTAGACCAAGAAGAGTAATCATATGTGCAAAGTAACACAAAGTTCTGTCCACAAAGAGAGCTACTGGGTGATACAGTCTTATGTTTCTATAGCTGGGCACTATGTTAGTCAACTTTTATTTATAAGTTCAGAAATCAAATAATTACAAATATACCAAAAAGAAACATATTAAAATGCAGTGTTAAATGTTGCTTTTTTGAGGGTCATGTATCCAGTTTTTTTTGATTCTCTGATTTTCTCCATGAATGAGCAAAAGATTTTGCAGGAAATGCCTAGACATGAATCCCAATCATCTAAATAATGACTAAATAATGAACCTTTCAAGACTATCTGTTATTTATAGATTTCTTCCTCTAATACTTACAAGGAATTTCAATTAAATAAGAGCTTTGGTGTTAACACAACATAGAAATGCTTTCCTCACACTTTATCTTTTATAAATCCCAAAGATTAAATATCAAAGCAATTTTAAAGCTATTGTTAAATATTTTATTATGAAAAATATCTGTCTTTTTTGTCAGATACCAATGAATTAACTCCTTTGTATAGAAAGGAACTTCTCCATTTGTATATGTAAACAGAGTCTGATAAAGGAGTAATGGCCACTGAATTCATAAAGGGAAAAAACTACCTTGTAAGCCTGAGATCAGTTGGATTTGTGTCAGTCCTAAATTTATGATCTGCAGCTGTTAAATGTCTGATAGGAGCTTCGTCTTCTGAAGCAGGATAACAGTGCGAGATCATGGCTGGAAAAAAGGAAAAAAGGAAACGTGCTTATTGAAATGAAGTTGTCCAGACATATGGATGATGATTGCAGTGCTTTACGTAGCACAAAATTTTTATTCTATAAATCTTACCAATGTATGTTTTAATGCTTTTTAAGTTGTGGACAGCTACCAGTACAGATTCTAAAATACTGTAGGTTGAATGGAAAGTCTGTTGGTTAGCGTTGTGTAGTCAGTCTAATGTAAGCAGTGCTGGCCTGGAATTCTTGTTTCTGCGTTTGAGAACTCAAAGCTTTAAATGATACTGAAAAAAATATGTCTCATAATTTCTCTAATTTCATCCTAAAATATATAATATATGCAAGTTTTTTATATATATAGCTCTTAGTATTTTTGTGTGTCTGTCTTCTGTACCAAGATAGGCTTAACTTTTTGGAAAAATTCATAATTGTTAGTGTAGTTCTTGTATAAAATTTATATGTGCTATTATAGGTATATTGTAATATATGTATTTTCTGCTTTTAAAGAGACTTTTTATATGCCAGCCATTTTAGATTATAACTAGAATTATGCTAGCAAGAAAATGAAAAATTTTCAAAAAGTCAACTGTTAAAATTCAGTTGAAAGTTACATATGGATTCAGAGAAGAAAGCAGAAGACTTTTTTGATTCTGACTTTATGTGCTGTTAGCAGCAAACTCTGGTAATAGCTTTTACATGCAGATTCTGTGAAGTGCTGCATATTCTCAGACTCTCATAAAGCAGCTGGCGTTACGTGACAGGTTGAGCCATTTCAGTGCATGTTATGGATTGGTTATGTCTTGCAGCGGGGCAGTTCATTTCTGGAATCAGTACACAACCATTTTAGCAGTAGAATTAGCTGCTTATGTCACAGATTATAATTAGCTACATCTTTGTGCCAGAGCAACAGGATGGAATGCAAAACACAGCCAAACATGTGAACAAATTTTCTTCCAGTGATATTTGGCCAGGCCTAAAATATCTTCCACTCCAGATTTGAAAGTAGTGGAAAAGTTAGACAATTCTCTCTTGGAAAGAGACTGTAGTTTATTCGGAAGAGCACATTGTTTCAAATCCCTACGGTATGTAGAACTTTTTAGTATTTATTTTTATATCTGTATGAAAATATTAACATGTTAATAATTGAGTTTGGTTTTGGTTTTTCTTTGCTTATTACATGGTTGTATTGAGCTTCTCCCCCATCTGATTTGCTGTGCAACACTTCAGTCTGATTTTGTCATTATATAAGGATCATTTTTGATGCTTATGTGATTTATTTTAGAGCCTAAATTATGTGTTCATGTTTAATTACAATTATTTTCAATTCTGATAGTTTAATTATACTTGTTTTTACAATTAAATGCAGTATGAAATTGCATATTTTAAAACTGCACTTCTATAGTATTAAGGAGCTAACTCTTAGTACTTTTTAAATCTTTTACAATATCATATTACTGTACTTATATAAATATATCATTTGCAGCAGTAAACCTCTGATGTTTGGGGCTATAAATTTTTCTCAGTGTATCTATCACATGCTGAAAGTTAAATTTAGTCAAGAATGGATCCATGCTTCTGCTGAACACTTCTTTTTGGCTTGATAGTGTGATAATAACCTTCCACCTGAGGAATTGTGACCAAAATCAGTTCTAACTGCTGTGAAGCATACTTGAATTAATATAGGGCTTATAATTATGTGTATACAGAACTCCTTTTACAATTCTGTAATCTCCTTGAATTCAAATACGTTTTCTCTTGGATAATTTCACTGCATGAAAGAGAATTACTAACTGGGTATCAGTGGATTACTGACTCATTATCAAATGATTTGTTGGGTGATATTTGGTGTCTTGCCACCAACAGGTGGTTGCACTGCATACTTAATCATGAATCAGAACATAAGTTCCTAAAACAGGATATTGCAAAGCAGTAGAAATGTGATTTTGCTGCATCAACACCACTCAACTAGGCTCCTTTTATGGGTGTTTTTACTATTTCTGTATTAAATCACCTCTTGCTTGAGGAGACGGTGATTCATGTCCCAGAAGTGTCCGTCTATCTCCATTTTCTGTGGAGGGGGCATAGGTAAGTATGGCTGATGTTACCTGTGTTTGGAGAGATGAATTCTGACCTGCATAGCCACTTCCAAATTAGTAATCCATTTGAGTGAACTATATTAACTTTGTGCCATAGGATTCTGAATGTTTGTCATCAGTTAAGATTTTGGAGGTTTTGGTTGTGATGCAGTCACAAATGATGCCACTTAGGCTGAGATGAATGTCTGTCTTCTAAACAAATTTGCTATTCGTTACAGATCTCCTTTCAATTATGTAATGAAGAAAAAAGTGGTCCTAGGATACCACCAAAGGATAAAAAGCACTGTATGGAGTTAAATTAAAATAAAAGGATCTAAGTTAAGCCACCATTAGAGGGAACCAATTAAAATCTCTTTTCTAAACCTTTATACTTTTGCTAATAGTGTGCAGTTGAAAACTCAGTGGTTTAAAACACATTCTATTTTGAGTTTTGTTCATAATCATGAGGTTATAGTAACAAAGTGAAGATTCAATATTTATATTTACTGTAATAGGTTTGTAATTATACAGATATGTTATTATACATAGTGTTGAGAGTACTCACACAAAATGTATGGTTTAAGCTAAGGGAAAAGTGTTTTGGAGGAACAGTTGAAAGAAAGAAATGACTATAGTTTATCATACAAACCCAAGCCTCTGTCAAAAGGCACAGAAAGTTGGATGTACAAAGATCCTTTTGCCTGAATAGCCTTCTGAGATTTATTCGTTCCTGTGGAAAGTAATGCCTTTTACGTGAGATAAAAATCCCAGGTCCTGACTTCTTATAGTTTTTAATTATTTTCATGACTTGGAATTAAGTAAGATGGATTTCCTTTGGTCTTACTTATCAAAGTTGATTGTCTTACATGTTTAACGAGTGCTGACTGAAGGGTTTTTGTTGCAGAGACATTTACAAGGTCTTTCTCTTGTACAGGCTTTTTGATATCTAATAAGGTCTTCTTGCCCATTGTAGTCTCACAGTCGAGACATAAATGGCATTTGTTATTTTTCCTGTTGTCTCATTTTCATAAAGTTTGTAGGAAAATAGTATTTCAGATCTCTACTTGTCTGTTGAATTTGGTTGAAATTGGCCAAGAAACTCAAAAGCTGTTGAAGGTGGGAAGGAAATGAATGGGGGACAGATGATTTAGATATTAACGTAGGATTTGGTTGCTTTTAATTTTTTAAACCAGGATAAAAGCATCATGGCAGTTTGGATAACAGGTTAATTCAATATCCTGGTCAAATTTTCAGCTCAGGTAATAATATTCTCGTTATTTAATTCATCCTAACTTTGGGTACCTGGGCCAGTCTTTTCATTAAACCTTTCTGTATATTTGCCAAAAGCTGTTAAACAGCTGCTGCGCTTCGTGCCATGGTTGGTCATGTTTCTGTGGTGGATGAAGTACTATGTTTGTATAAGACTGTGAAGAGAAATATAAACTAAAGTACATAATTTTTTTTTTTTAAAATGGACTGTGGTGTGTGCTGGAGTGTTGGATAACTGTGCTGGTATTAGCCATAAAAGGCATGGATTTCAATAAGACATGTTTATTTGTTTGTGTGCGTATGTGTATCCTGAAGGTATGTTTGGAAGAGTCACCTATATATGTATTGTCAATAATGGGATGTAGAGGTGGAATCATTTGTAGTAATGACTGTTAAAAATCTTCAGTTCCTCCTTGTTTACTTGCTGTGATGTCAGTGGAACAGCAGTCTTAGTACCTCTGCTTCACCATACCTTTTCTCATAGTGCGAGAGGCAGATACTAATTTTATACAGATTTCTTGCATCATTGCTTTTTTAGTTCTGGATACTAGTGGCTTTCAGAAAAAGCTGACTGTCTAGACTACAACAGCCTCTGCTTCATGTTAAAATTTCATGGAGGTCCTACGTTGAATTTCCTACGTTAGACCTGTCTGTGAGGAACATGCAGCCTTAGGCAGAGTTGGCTGCTGATGGAAGGCAACATGTCTGCAAAGTTCCACATCACCCCATTTCCTCAGTTTTGAGGAAAAGGAGTTTGAAGCGAGGGGCAGTAATAATTAAATAAAAAAAATGTTCTGGTGACTCCAGACTGCTGAAAGCAGAGTAAAGTGGAAGAGCCTCTTAAAAAATAAATGCTCTGGAATGAAGATAAGTCAGCAGAGCACAGTTATGGTAAGGGACCCTAACCACGGACCAGGCTATATTAGCAAAGCTGGAGACAGCTAGCTCCATCCAAAGGCCTGTTCCAGTCCAGATCTGAACTGGCATAGATAGTCTACATATATCCATTGCAGCCTAATTTTTTTCCTAGGTTTCTCAGAAATTGTTCAGATATTCTGGAATATTCCCTGTACTGTTATTATTATTTACCTCCTGATCTTGATTAGTCCTCTGGTTGTCTTACTAGCTGATCCAATTTGCAGTATTTCAGATTTCATGGAGGAGGAGGGCATCACAGTTTAATAAATATGGGAGACTGGTAGCTAGCAGTATTCTTTAGCCACATAAAGTTCCCATAAATCAGTAAGAATAAACTGTAATATTTGACTTGAATTTTACTTGGAAATACAAGGAAGGAAATAGGCAGATTCAGAGCTTAAAGCCAAAAAAAGTAACCTTATTATTTTAATATCAGCATTCAATATGACCTGAAAAGTCATAGGAGGATATTTGGGAGAGTGGCAGAAAAGGTTGTGGTTATTGATTGCCTGAGTGAGAGTTTTCACAGTAGGGATAATAAAATGATTAGACAGATTTCAATATGTGAAGGAAGAAGGGGTTGATTTTTGATTTGACCTGAGTGTCAAACAAGAGAGTGAGCATGGGAAACAGTCCCAAAAGTCAGCATGGATGAGACAGAGAAGGCACTGTTAAGTTTGGTTCTCTCCACACTCATGTGATAGTATCCTGATATGCATTGTGCCTTCATACTGCACCCCAAGACTTCTAGCACATATTCAGGTTCTGATGAGGGCTAAAGTGCTACAAGTTCACCCAGAGCCAAGTTTTATGCAGTATGTGGCATAGAATTTTGTAGAGGCAGAGCCTAAATTTTTGTAGGACAGGCAGCAAGACCAAGGTAGGACATGGTAGTCCTATGTTGTCCACACTATTTTCAGGCTATTTTTCTAGTCTCAAATGCTGAAATAGATCTGATGAAGGACCTATACACCAAAAATCTAATTTTCAGCCCTACTGGTTGGTATAGTAAAGGATTTTTCTTTTAGCCCAAACACTTTTCTTCCCTGTAACATTCTGCTTTCAGTTTTTTCTGTAATGGTAGGAATTTTCTATTTAATGAGGAAGGCTTCTGAAAACTGCTATCTTGCTTAAACACAGAACTGCATTACAAAGTAATGTATTTCGTTCTTCATTATTTCATGAGTCATTTAATAATTATGTTCGGTGCATGTGTGAAGATAATGCTTCCAAAACCAGAAATGCAGTTCCTATATTTACAGTTGTATAAGACTATTAATGTATTGTCATAACAGAGAGGAAACCATTTGTAAGCTATATTCAATGAAACCGCTGTATTTATCTGAGTACCCCACGTTCTTTATGAATTGTATATTTCATTGGTATATTTTATTAGTTTTGCTTTTAGTTTTTAACTAATAGTTTTAAACAAATAGGTTTTTCTATTGAAGTGATAGTCTTGTGATTCACACTTGATGATTTATTTTTCTTGATTTTAGTCATTTTTAAGGAAGACAGAGCCATATCCCCTTATTGAAAACATCTAAACTACTATTTAAGTTAAGAAAATTAATATGACTGTCTTCCTGTATGAGAAATCCTCAGGTACCTAGTAACATACAGCTTTAACTCAGGAAAAAATTCAAAGCTAGCATTCAAAAAACTATCCAGTAATAAGCTTTGATTTAGGATTGTTTAGGAAGGGAAGCATATAAATGGCTAGAATGCAAAATAAGTAAAACAAAGGCAGCAGAAAGCAAATTAACCTCTATTCCTTTGCATTATCAGAATATTCCATCTTTTGTTACCTTTTCCTTTTTTTTTTTATTTTCTTCAGCGTTCTCTTGCTACTTTCTCCCCATATTTTACAATCTCCACTTATTTATCTCATGTTTTGTTTACTGAGTGTACTCTCAACTTACCACTTTTCGCTTATCCCCGAGTGTCTACTTACAGTATTTATTTTACTGTATTTAAATTATAATGTGGATATTTTTTCCTTTTTACGTCTGATTTCACATTTTTTTAAGTCACAGCTAAAGAGAAATTAGAACGCTTACAAGACAGTTTTCCACTACCAAAAGAGATTTCAACATTGTGATAGATTATTTTAAATTTCAGCTGAATTTACCCAGCACTTTTTTTAAACTGAAAAATAGATTCTAAATTCTTGGGGACACTCTTTGCTTTTGTACAATAGAGGCTAACAAAAATCTCTCCGTTGCCTTTATGTTGAACTAAAGCTCTTCTGATGCGTGATTACCTTCCAGAAATGTCTAAGATTGTTCTTTAACTGCCAAGTAAGGAATCAAAATCTATCCTAAGTAGAGTTTAGTTGGCCAGATGGTACAGTCCAAATCCCCTGCAAACCTGGACTAGATGAACCTGCAGAAACTAAGATCTAGCATCATTTATCTTTATTTTGCCATTAGACACTGGCATACATTTTGAGAATTTGAGTTTAAGAAAGCCTAACTTGCAGCTCTTTTTCTTCCTGGAGAAATCTTTACATGAGAAATCACCACCACTGTTCTGGTATTAGTGATATGTCCATTTCTTGTAGGGAGAATTATCAGAGGGCTTTAATGAAAACATAAAAGCTTTGCTGCTTGCCTCTGACCAGCAGTGAACCTCATCTGCCAAACATATGAGGATGTTTTTGAACATATGTGGGACTTCTTATTTATGCTGTTGGGAAGTTTACTTTTGCGAGTAAAGGCTTTGTTAGACAGTAAAACAGTTTTCAGGATTAGTGATCCCTACACAGTGAAGTAAGTTTTTTCTTGAAATAGGGCCCTAATTCATCCTACAGTGCATGTAGTAAGTGATCTGAACACGCAAAAAAGACACAAAACTGTGTATCAGAACCAGTACTTCAGCCTGAGCTGCAGTTTTCTTTGGGCCCACAAGGAACAGTCTAGGGAATTATTCTTAATGGCTTTAATTTGTTTTCACAAACCATGGTTAAAGATTTCAAAGCTCTGGAGCTAGTCTCTTGCTCATTATTTATGGTCGAAATTGCAAATAATACTGCAGTGGATGCATAGATAGCAAATAGGATACTGATAGTGTTATTAGACTTTCCTGTTACAGTATTCCCCTTTTTAATTTTTTGTTGTTGTGTTTGGGGGGGGGAGTGGGGTATGTTCTGGGTTGCTTCTCTGGTAACATCTCAGGCAATAAAAACCTGATGTGTCAGGCACTACTATCTAAATTTGAGGAACAATGTCTAATTGGAGTTTAAAAAGGCAAGTTATACTTGTGCTCTATGAATATCTTTTCCTGTATGCCTAAAGAATAACTTTAGAAGCTACAGACATACTTTCTGGTGAAGATAATGGAATTATTATTTGATCCAAATAGGAATTGTTTTCCAGTTACTCGAATTAGAATCTTTAAAATGAAGAAATATGCCGAAAATAAATCCTACATTTCAGATTACACCATTTGATTTACATCAGTAAACCAACTTTCATTGGAAGTTAAGGATTTTAGTAATATCTGCTGATTTCCATTTTGGATTAAATACTTTGTATGAAAAATTCTACTTTGAGATACAGGGAGTGTATATGTTATGTCCAATAAGAGATCTTGCTTCTAATTTATCTTAGAGAGCGTGCATACTTAACATGTACTTCAGGTTTTGTTTGAGCTTCGTTTGTTTTTACAGCTACCTGAAAGATCAGCTATGTCTTTCCTATAGATTTTAGTCCAAGAAGTGTTATACTGATCAAAAACAGTATTTATACATTTTTCCATGTTCTTCATCTTCTGTGTTTCTTACATTGCATTATTGCTTTGTCACGGTTGCTGAAGAAACTTAGAATCGGTTGCTACCTAAACAGCTGCAGTCAACATCACCAAAAAAGGCTTCTGTAGTACATGTCTTTTGATGATTTCCTTATGTGTCTAATACATATTTAAATTAACTGGGTTTTCCCTCATGTAAGTAAAAATGAGTAATGAAGTTGTTATGACCAGGACTGCAATGCAACAGAATCACATCAATTTGTAGTCATTGACACTTATAATTCATCAGAAAAGGGCAGAGGTTTAAAGTATGTAATGAGACACAGTATACATAGGAAAGCATTTTGCTTCCCTTCTACTAAGAAGCAAAGTCAATTTGAATTCTTACTTTACTTTCAAATGACTTGTCAAAAAAAGTACAATTATTACTTTCTAGATACAAGGTCAAATTATCGTATTTTTTAAAGCACCCATCACTTGAATTAGGAAGGGAAAGCATGAGGATTAATTTTCATCTCTAGCCTCTACGTGTAGTTCTATTCTTTATTTCTTTTGTGTATTTTTATTTCACTATTCAAAAAAAAAAGAAGCTTCACAGAATAGCAGAATAATTCCATTTATTATGTAAAATCATTTATCAAGGCTAAATAAGCTGCTTTTCAAGGTCCGCAACCAACACAGGAAAACCCCACAAAAAGCAGTTACCTGTTTTGTAACTGGGCTGAAGTCTGCTGTATGAACTGGAAGTATGTCTCTGAAGACATAACAGCATTCTGCCTGGAAGTAACACTTTCATAAAAGCTGCAGCAAGGCAAGGAAAAAGAGAATATGCCAATGCATATGATTTCATGTACTTAAATAGAGCTGTTTCTTTTTGCTCTCACAGAGAGTACCTCTACCCAACAGTGACAACATGAAATCCTTTTGCTGTGAATAACATTGGGGATAATGTTAAAGGACTTTTGCAAAAATCTCTCTCATAGCAGGACATGCATTAGGAACAGTATTTCTACAAGATAAATTTTGGCCCTGCTGTGGGTAATCATTGCTGTGTGATAGGAAAATTCTTCTATTACACATATAGAAAATAAAAATATGTCCTTTTTATTTAAAAAAGTGGTTTTAAACAGAATAATATGTAGTTGCCTTTTTTTTTTTTAATTATTGAAAGTTATTCTTTGTCTGGTAAACATCCACACAAGATTAGGACAGCAGAGATTCTTTCATGATTTATCTCCATCCGAGGGATTGCTTTTTCTTTACTTTTATAAAGAATTTCAAGTCTTTTGATGTGTTCAGCAACACCAATGAAGATTATTTTTCCATTCCTCCCCTGAGTTAGCTTTGCAATTTTGGCCTGTGTGTCACACTTCTAAGTATTTAAACAACTAGAAAAAGCGTGACAAATGAAAAAAAAATTTTAAAAAGTGTTTAAACCAGTGTTTTGAGATTTCTAGTGTTGTTTCCAGTGAAGGAAAATTGAAGGCCACAAAAATAATTCTTACCTGCATTTAATGGCCTTTAAGAAATGAGATTTTGTACGCAGAAACCTAATTTTCACCGCAACTCAAACTGACAAACTACCAGATCCTGTTGTCTGCAAAGTTTAACTTTAGCATGTGTTAAAGGAAAATTTTGTGAATCTTTCTTCTCTTATAGTACTGTACATTGACAATAAAGGAGGAATGGAAGGTAATGGAGAGCATCCAAGTCATACAGTAACAGTACAAAACAAAAAAAAAGTAAAATTGAGAGCAGCAATTTAAATGGCAGTACAAACATGAGATGTATCAGTTTTGTCAAATACTCAAATAAACTTTTCTTAGTGTCCATGACACCCGGAGACATACAAACCAAAGGAGTCAAAATTCTGCTTAATCACTCAGATTAGGAGCTGACCTGATATAATAAAAGTTTGAATGTGATGACTTAAAGGGAGTTCTTTAATGTTCTTTCCAAATAAGCTGTGTGCTTAATAAATACTCCTGAAATAAATTAAAACTGTATACTGTGCAAAAGTATATTGATTTATTCTTTGACCTATTCATCCAGATTTCCTATTTCTTAAAATTATTACATTGTTTTTATTTCTCCTTTTATGAAGGAATATTTTTTCAAGTGAAATTAGTGTGACTTTACTATGTTTAACTAGAGACGATGTGGGTTTTAAGTATTATTAGAAATACTACAATGGTGCATATTAGAACCAGTTAGCTCCTTTGAAACACTTTAAATTGCACTCAAAAACACAGCAGATTCTGTTTGTCATTTGGAAAAATAAGTGAACTGAAGTTTAGAGGCAAAATAATTTTTGTGAAATCACATATAATATGTATTAGCTGTTCTTCAAGAAAAGATGTTATTGCAATACAAAATTAAATATTGGCAAAACTTAATCTAACATTTAACTTAGGTTCATTCTCTTTCCAGCACAGAATAAGGTATTTGATTATACATGGCAACAATGTGAAATGTATTCAATGTGTACATTTCAAGTCAAAAATCCACATGTAAATTGGGCTTCGGTTCAAAGATAACTGTATAACAATGAAGGTGTTGGCCAAAAAGTAAACTGAAAGCATCCCAAAAATATTTAAGAAAATTATGTTGGAAGTACAGATGAGGGTATATTCTCTCTATGAAAAAAAAGTTTGAGAAGGCAAAAGTAACTCAGCATGGCAAATCAGGAGATTAAGGGAAACAAGTAGAAGAATTTCCCAAATCTGAAGTTGTGTGCAAATTAACAAAACAGAAAAGATCATGAGCTCAGGCATGTTAAATCCAAAAACAATACCACTGGGGAAAAATGTTTGATGGACAGTGAACAACATGATAGATGAAAAGTCTTTCCTCAAACAGAAGAATGGCCAAAACCTACCAGCTAGTTTGTATGGTAAATGAGTAAGACTCTTTTTAGAGTGGTTGGAGAAGGATATAAGGACTATGAAAAATTAATTTATTTGTGTTTGAGTATGGAAGAAACTAGAGCACTTACTGTGATATAACTCCACTTTATGATTACTCATCAAAGGATCTATTCCTGAGTAAAAGGACTATAGAAGGAGCTTATCTATAGGTGACATGTAGATAAAGTATATAGTAATATTCAAAATCAGAAGATGTTCAATAAAGACCTCTGGAAAAGAAAAACAAAATAGAAATAAAATAAATTAAATACTATTGGTGATAACAGGCCAGCTCTAAAGTCTGCAGAATCCTGGAATAATTTAGATTGGAAGGAGCATCTGGAAATCACTCAGTCCCTCCTGCTATGCTCCATCAGGGAGCTGTAGGAGACACTTAGCAGAACAGCACTTCTCCTTTGGTCTTTCTTATAACCTCCTGAATGTCTCCATTTCTGTTTCAAAGCAAAACTGTATGCATTTGAGTCAGCCCCGTATACACACAACACAACCTTCTTCCTCCTTGCCTTACCAGCCCTTCTTTCCTCAGTACACATATCCATCCATTGCAGCAGTCCAGTCATACAGGCTATGCAATATAATTTTGTAATTCCAGTGGGATTATTGGTCTGCAGCTGTGCATGAACTTCTAATTGCTCTCGTTTTCTGTGCAGTATTCATTCATGAACAGACACTGCAGATGGGCCACAGGGTTTATAAGGAAAGGGAAAGAGCTTTCTCCATCATACAGTCATCTGGATGCTTCTTTGCTGCCCCCAACTGATTCACTTCCCTTAAGGCTATAGCAACCCTCTCCTGGTGTACCTAATTTAATGCTTTTCTCTTTAAGTTAGCAATGATGCTCTTGCCCAGCTTGGTCAGATCGATCCCATCTCTTCTCAATAGTTCTCAATTCTTAACAACGCTCCTGTGGTCATAAAAGCCAAAACTCTGCCTGTGACACCAGTTAAGTATTAGCTATTAACATGCAGGATACGTCCACTCCTTTAAGAACTCCTTTTCTCTTTCCCTGGAAGGATTGAGGGGAAAACCAGCTGGTCCTTAAACCCTTTACCACTCTCTCAGATCTCTATAATCACTCTTCATTTGCTGAGCCATAGGAGTATCGTTGCTGCTCATTACAGGAGTATCATCCTGTAATGAGCAGCAAGGGCTTGACAAGTCTCAGAAGTCTCTGCAATATCCTATATCTGATTACTCATCAAGCAGCAGAGCTTCCAAGACATCAAAGTCAAGTCAGCAGGTGGGTGTCACTATCTCTTGATAAAGGAACTCTCCACTGATCATCACCTACCACTTGCCCATGCAAGTTGCATCTTTTTTGACTTTGCTGAAGGGTAGTTCAAGACTGAGCGATCAGAAGTGAAAATGGCAGATCGAATTCAGGCTAGGTAGTCGTAAAGTTTTGCGCATGGGGCAAGAAAGCCTTCAAATGCAAAGTGATGGTATCTGAACTGTTTACAACTTCATAGTGAGATCCCGGAGTTATGACAGATTATGCATTGACAACACCAGTTCAGTGCCCACTAGTTGTCGTAAAATGAAACATTCAGAATTCATGGGGAAGCAGTAGAGTTCAGCTCCGTAATTTATTTGGTTTTTTAGTCCTGTATGATGTTTTTTTTTTCCTCCCCCATATCTGAACTGACTAGGTTAAGAGAAAGATAGTAAGTGCAACAAAAGGAATAGTGCTGCTTTCACACAAGCTGGACAACACAACCTAGGAAAGAAATTACCAGGATCGGAGAGAAAACAGTGTGATGGAGATCTGTAAGAAGGCTTTCCTTTTTTCATCAGTATCACCTTTTAGTCACCATCAAAGAGAGGCTATTGAGCTAAATGGACTTTGGTGTAGTCACAATGTAGTCACAGAAGGACAATGTAGTCCCTTTTATGATTTTAAACTCACATATAAGAGAATAAACATAAAAAATATTCTTTGATTGTGTAGGTCAATTTGTTGTTATCAAGTGGGATCTAGTAGAATAGATTGATCTAGTAGATATCCTACTAGATCTATATAGATAGTTATATAGATAAAATGACACAAAGCATCTGAAACAAAATTAAAAAGTAATTCTGACTACATCAGTCATTATGTTTTCTGTTACTGTTGAATATTCCCTGTTGAATATTGGATCTTGGTATTAATCAAATGTTTCATTCCTTTGAAAAAGTTATATGTTTTAAAATAAAATCTGTTTGTAAAAGCTATGTCAAATATTACTCTGTAAATTGTTGCTGTCTGTTGGTATTTCATTCTGTTTAAATTTTCTTTTTGTGAAAAATTAAATGGATAGAATTCAACTTACTGCTGTTCACCTCAGAGTTTCTACGCTTCCCCATCTTTTGACTTTGCAGTCAAATATGAGTATGATAAAATAAAGGCATAGAGGTTTTAAGGGTAATGAAGTTTTTTTCAATGTTAGTGGAAGTTTCTTATGAGATCATGCCCTCATTAAAGGAAAACTCTATTCTGGTACATTCTGTTGGCATGTGAATAGTATCTACTGGGTCAGAACACACAATTCAAGCTAGCTAGTACTGATGTGTGTTATATTTGGCTCAGGAAATTTTTATAAAGGACTTGGAGAGAGCAAAAGTAATAAGATTACTGCGCAGATGTCAATACTTGAAGAATAAAACCTACAAATCTGTATAGAACTAGGCCTCAACACTACTTCTGTTTGTAGTAATTCATAAGCTTTCACTGTTTCTTTGCTGCTTTTAAAGGATTTTTAGACACAACTGAAAGCAATAGCAAACATACACAGGTCCTCCACCCTTGTCTCTTTTTTATTCTCTTTTGTACCCTGTTGCTAATTTTTGCTGCTGATTAAAGTGATGAGCATGAACTGGGATTTGAGTTTGCTCTTTCTCAGCAGTCCTCCTAGATGAAACAGTTACCTTCAAATTCCAAATTTGTTTCAGAGTACTATTACTGTGTTCATAAAACATGTGCTATCTGTTCCAATAATATGTCTGACCTGCTTCATGATTAGATGTAGTGAGGACCTGTCCCTCATGTCTTGTGGCCATTTGTAGCATCTAAGAATTCCTTTGTTGGTTCATTCATTGAATAGAATCATTTCCCATAAGCTTAGGCTTCCAAAGGTATTGTGGACATCTTCCTAGTCCATTGTAATGCAATATGAAACAGTTTTTCTTAAAGAACAACGGCAATGTCTTAAAAATACTTAATTTCTGCAGTTGTCCCCCAAGTACTATAATTTTCTGGACTTGCCAATGATATTGTAAATCCCATTGAAAGAGGTTTTTTTTGGAGGACAGTATAGAGTTTAATGTGTAATTGAGAATACAGGAATTGTTCTGTACAGTAGTCCTGGAAATGAACAGTAGACTCACATGTCCTTTTTTTTTCTCTGGCACTTCCTACCAGGTCTGAATGTTTTGCTTTCGAAGGTACAACAGCTTGGGGTGTAAAAATATGGTATTAAGAGTAAAACTTTGAATTTCATTGAATTTCTGAAATGTCAATTTTTTTGCTAGGCTTTGTTTTTTTTTTGTAACTTCCATGTCAAAATATATTGTTTATTGATTAAGAAGGGTATTTATTATTGTGGGATTTTTTTTAAGAGTGTATGATATATTATCATTCGTGAATATATTTGAGGTGTTAATTATAGAGAACAAGCTTATTAGCACTACCAAGAAAGATGATTTTTTTAACACTGGCATTTTCTGCATTCCTATTTCATTCTTATTTCTCCTCATTCTTATTTCTGCTCATACATGAGAAAAAGTAATGTAAAAGCAATGGATAATCATCCCTCTATAATTCATTCTAGTATTTGAAAGATACTGCTAAGGTGCAGAACTGTTACAATTTTTATAAACATAATATAATTTTTACAAAAGTAATATATGTATGTGAATTACTATGTTTAACTTTCAGGCCTCAGTTTGTGGATAAGGTATTCCTAAGGTACTGACTATTGGAATCCTTCACTTAATTTCAGGCATACCTTCCCAGAATAAGCAACAGGAGTTGCCTTTTCCTCTTACCCTACTAGCTGTGTCACACCATTCTCTCACCATCTTTTGTTCTTCTGCAGCAGAAATCTTAATTCTTTCCTTATGGACCTGTTCATCATTATGAGTAAGGGAGGGGAGAACATGCACCAAGTCAGGGAGTGAAGGCTAAAAATTACGGCATTGTCAGTCCCTAAGTGCTCACTGCTATGAGTATTTGCATGACTTCTGAACCCGTTGTGTGTAACTACTGTAGACTGGAAAATCTGAAAGTAGTTTGAAGTTTGAGAGTTCACTGGAATTCACGCTTTCAGTTGAGCTATTGCTGTATGCTGAGGTAAGGAGTTTTTGAAGAAAATTTATTCCTAATAAAGTGTGGTTGCACCTTTATTTCGAATAAGTAACCAATTCTCATGCCGGTTAACCCCACTTTGAACAGAGAATAGGACTAGATGACCTCCAGAGGTACCTTCCAACTTTCGTGTTTTTTGATTTTGTGATTCTGTTCTGAGAAAATCATTATATGATAAATCAGAGACTATCTCACATCATCTCATGAAGAATTGAATGCAGTAACATAGACACACCATCATTTCATAACAAACTCCTGTTTTCTGCCACTGTAGAGGATCAAAAATACAGATTAAGCAGTCTCTTTCTACTTTCTCTGTTTATATTAGTTGAAAGCCTTAATTAAGAATGTAATGACTCAAAATTTGAGTAACCTAATTTATACCTAGCCTAATTATAAACACTTTGTTAAACGCGCAATTAAAGAAAAAGAGGGGTCTAGTGGAATGAATCTACTCTGGCTTCAGTTTTAGAGAGAGAAACTTTATAGCCAGAAGGCTCTGCAATGATTTCTGTTCCGATATTGACTGTGGTACATTATGTATCTGGTGCACTTGCAGTCCTTCAAGGAAAAAATAAATCATCTTGAAGAGCAACTTCTATGGGGGAAAAATGTATTGGACTTCAGAGGGCAAAATTTATTTCACAATTAGGTTCATCAAAGCAAGTTGATCACTACTGCAGTTTTGTCACCTACTCAAAGCCCCTACTCAAAGGGATTGGAGAACAAAAACTCTATAACTAAGAAGAGATTAATTATCTGTTGTAGGTTTAACATTTTAAAATGTCTTTGTAGTAATATACCCTGTTGCAAAACAATGACATTCAACAGGACAGGACAGTGTTTTGCATACTGAACTATGGAAGTTCATTACACAAAGAAGAGTAAATAAGGAAACACTTAAATGACCTTGACGCCATTAATGTATATTAGTCTTTCATTGTTAAGTGAAAACAATGGCTGTACAGACTGCTCTTTTCTCTCTTCTTAAAGGGTTATTTCAAAAATCTTGTAGCAATAATGAGAGCTCCATGGTGTCCATGGGAGTAATTCGTTTTTCTTTTTAATCTGATTAATGTTTTAGGAATATGTTAAAAAGGAAAATAAATCAAGTTGAAAGATAAAAAGCAAAGTTTAAAAAAACATTTTTACTGTAAATGATATTCAAAAATAGACAGATATTAGACAAGAAATAATTTCAATATAGCTTATTAGAGTAATAATATTGATAAAATAATATTTATATAATTGTAATATAATTTTTATATAGTTAAATAATATTAATAATTACATACCCTAATCCTATGCTGTCAGTGACTACCTTTCAGCTGTTGCAGTGGCACCTAAAATGTGCAAAGCTGTTAATTGTGACTACGTTATAGTTATTATGTAAATGTGCACTGCAGGGTATGCAAACAGTTATCTAGGCCATATGAATTTCTTTGCTATTTTCCACAAATTATACTGCAGGGACCCAGCTCTTTTTAGCTGGTGACACTAGTTTACAATTCAAACTGTAACATTCTATATAATACAAAAATTACAGCAAAGCAAGGTTGGGCAAGATGAGGTACAATATGATGGAATGAGGTACAATATGATGGAATGAGGTAGGGTTGAAAGGAATTGGAAAATTTTCATCTAGTCATGGGAGTTTGAATTTTCCCTGCCTTTCTGTTTTTGTCTTGAAAGCTTTTCCATTTGGATTCCAAAGGTTTTCCATCTTTTCCTTTGAACAATGGGATTGCTGCAACTGTGTTTCATCTGTCAGGAAAATACTCCAATTGCACCTCTTTCCTGTTGGTTAATCAGTTGACTTGATTCCCCAAAGACAAAAGGGTGCATGCCTGAATGCCACCAGAGTGTGAAGTGTTAGTGTACTGCTGATGTTCATACTACGTAATAATACCATTAATGAACATAATATTCCATGAAGATACCATATGCAGATCGTAAAAGTAGTTCTCACTTGCCTGAGCTGACAGGTTAATTTCAGTTTACAGTTTGTTTATAATGGCACAAGAATTTAGTTTTAGTGTTTAAAATGGTCTTTCTACTGATCTGTTTTAGTATAGCTCTATCACCTCCTTCATTGTGAATTTTCTTGCATGTGAATAAATATATTTCATGTTAAGAGAGAAGAGTAGAAATACTGATGACTGTTCAGAAGAACAGATGTAGTATGAGCACCAGGAGTGCAAATTTCTCCAAGAAATCTCAACAGCGCTTCTTAATTCTGACTTGAAAAGGTTCTATTGAGTGCTAAGGTTTGTGTCTCTGCTGAAAATCCCAACACAGTTGAAAACAGTCCAAAAATATAAAATGCTAATAATTATTTAGTTATTAATGGTATTTCAGCTAGTTATTAGTATTAACCAACTAAGTAGTTTTATATTTAAATTATGTTTTCTAATCTAGTATTATTAATATTTGCTTTATGACAACATGACAAAGCACTTGAGCAATACAGTTCTGAACTGTGTATTAAGGAGAATTTTATTAAAGTTCATGAAAATAACACAACAATTTATGACCAAAAACAGTGAAAACATATTTTGCAGTTGAAAAAAACTTAGATTGCTTATTTTAATTGAAATAGTATTCGATCTTCAGTATTTCCTACAGATAAGTCATTCCTGAAAATATGATTAACGAGCTTCTACTCAGGCCTGCTTTCCCAAGCAGGCTTACAGATAAGTTTGCAAATTCCTTTTTCAAAACAAAGCTCTCTTAAATGAATATTCCAGAGCTGTCAGAATAGCTTTTTGAACTTGATGCCCAAACTAACCTACATCCAACAGTAACATTATTAATGGGCAGTTTTTCAATATCTAGGTATTAATAAAAAAATCTCCTGGACCTCTAAGTCATGCAAATGACACTGGCTAGTTTCTAAGTCTTGAGTGGAAAAAGGTAGAATAGAGCTGAGGAAATGTACTGTCATGGCTACATATTTTTAGAGGGCAGCTTTAATAGCACAATGCGAAGAAAATACAGCTCTTTCATCAGTGGCTCATATATATTACTATAGGCATGAATTTCATGTCTTACATGCCAGACATACAAGTAATGCCTGAACACATGAGAAATCTCACATGGTCTCAACATCTACAGTGTACTAATAATTCACACTTTTCATTTATCATTTAAAATCTTTAATAAACCTTTTGACAGCAAATTAGCGTTCAGTATCTGGTTTAAATCAGCAAAGAGACATTTAATTTGGATTTAAATGGATCCCAGTAAAATAGATTACGACAATTAGAAAATACTTCTAAAAAGCAAACTATCATGATAGAGCTCGATTCCATGAATTATGGCCAAATCTAAAAAAATCCATAAGAAATATGCAAGTAATTGACCTTAATCTTATTTGACTTCTGATTGTGGGGGCCCTTGAATGGGAAGACCAAGAAATTCCTCTTCCAATTAAGAAGCAGATTTTTGTTTATTGTGGTACTGCTGACTCGATGCAAATAAGATGTTTTTGTGGCCCATTTGAAAGATGTAAGAATTTCCATTCTGAAACTAAATTGCTGTTTTATCTTCACTGTAGGTTTTCAGTACTGTTCTTACTCTTAGTCACTGTGGGCTGCTTCCTTGTAAAATAATCTAAGGATGACAGCTACCAAAGTCATTGTTCATTCTGAGGATTTCTTGCTTCTTCAACTAACTTGTGTACATCCAGGTGTCTAAGTAGCCGCTTCCTTCTTGGCATCTGTTTACTTTGCTCCTGGACAACCAACTTACAGTTTCATGGTTATTCCATTTACAAATCACATTTTTCATCATAGTGCTTAATATCTGTTGTTTTTCTTCTGAGAGTCTATCTTGAATCCTGGCAGACTTCACAAGCCAACTATGAGATCTGCCTATGTAAGACTTTCCTGTCAGCCCAGCTTTGTAAAACATCCCACACATATAAAATTATTTCTCTCTGACTTCTCCAGACAGGTCTGAGATTATTTTCCTGTGTGATTTCAGCTCATGACCGTATAAGTCAATAATGTGGAAAGCTGATTCTCCCAAAAGAAGCAGTCCAACAGTATCAATTCTTAAAGGATTTCTGATGTAATTAGTTGTTTCTGGGCCACTCATTCTCTTAAAAATCATGAAATATTGTATTAAGGAGAAAAACTTAATCCTTTTCAAAGCATTCAGTTGTCTAGGCCAGCATTGCCCATTTACTAGGACCAAAGCAATTTTTTGGCAGTATTAATAATGCTCAGGAACAGCAGAACTGTTTTCTGTTAGTAAAAAATAATTCATGCAAGGGACGATGCTGTGCTGGGAGATGTCCCCTGTGGAATTTCTCAAGGGCTGAAAACAATTACAAAACTCATAGGCTTTTTGGTGAAATGTGTAATGGATTTTGACCTCACCTCATTAAACAGCAGTACATAATACATTATGTTTAAAACCCTCAACTTGCAAAATACACATTTTACAACAGGCTAAAAATGGAACAGAGAAGAACAGGAATCCTATCTTGTTGTTAAATTCCATGCTTCTGGAAATCATTCTGATTGGAATGTCTAAAATATGCAGGTATATACATATAAGAAAGTCGTCCCATGCTTGCTTTCTTTCTCTTTTGATGAAGAGAAGTTAAACCCATCTAAGGTGCAGTTCATTGCATGTCTAAAATTCACCTCTAAAGTAAGTCAGACAAATAATTCCCAGCAGGGATGTCTATCTCCATTGACCATAAAGGGAGTCCCAGTTGACTGGCTCAGATATTCAATGCTGAGTTGTGAGATGAATTCCAATGTCAGAGACCACTGTGATGAAGCTCTAGAAAACTGGAAGATGTGAAAATTAATTGGCAAATTCTTTGGCAAATGGTGCTTCTACTGCAAAATTTACCTTGAAGATGTAGGAAACAGCAACACAAGGAACAGGCAAAGCAGTCTGTCTTGTGATGAGGGCTTCTGTTACAACAGAAATTTCTGTAGCTGTCATCTATCTTGGTTTTTGTTCAACTGACACTTAACAGGTATGTGTAATGAAGAAAACAGTAAGAAACTGGGTGCCCTGTGTTAGGGTATATGTAATTTGTCATGGTTTAGGAATGGTATCCTCGAATTTAGTGTTCCCACTGATACACTCCAAAGCACACACTGCTTGCTTACTCCCTCTCCTTCTTCCCCCTGCAGCAGGCTGGAGAGGAGAACTGGAGGTACAAAACATAAAGACCATGGCTTGAAATAAGAACAATTTACTAGAAAGGACAAGAAACTAACAGTAACAGCAACAATACTAGTAACGGTGTACAAGAGAGGTGGACGATCCACATGCAAGTGCTCACCACGGGGAAACCAGCAATAGCCTGTGCCCAGCACAACCACAAGGGACCTGGTCTAACCCACTGCCACCCCGGCAATGATGTGAGGTGGTATAGGATAACCTCAGGGTCCTAGCCGTGCCCCTCCTGGATAGTAAAAAAATTGGCTGGAACCAGGACATAGTTGTACTATACATGTGCAAGAACTGCACAGGTTATTTCTCAAAGTATATCTCTTGGTGTTAGCAGGTAACAGTTAACTGCATCCTACCCTGTAAGTTATGTGTGGAGAAGTCTGTGTGGAACTAAGAGTAAAGGTTTGTCCAAGCATTGTATGAAACCCATTGTATGTATAAATATCCCCATATCTTATGGCAGAGCATGGCAACAGAGGTTTAAGATAAGGGTCAACTTCTATGTGAGTAGAATGGTTTATTATACAACAATTATGTGGAAAACAGAAAAAAAAATAGTATCAACTCAAGTTTATGCTGTATTCTGTAATCAGTACTATGTGCTTGAGTAATACACAGAACTGAAATACAAAATCTGTTTTAAACAAACGTAGTTCAAGTGGTGAATATTAAGTAACATCTTGTAAATCTGCAATGTTTTGCAGTAATATTAAGCCAAGATATTTCAGAATCTATGATTCCTCACTATTAAATCTTTACACTATTTTCAGCAATGAAAAGATTTATATAGACAGTCCATGAGCAACTGACACTGGTTAACAGAAAAAAATTCATTACAATGTCTTGTACATTATTGCACCATAATGCCAGTAGCATAGTTACATTATGATTTGGTCTAATTTTTGAATATAAATAAACAATAAATTAAATTTTTTTTTGTGGAAATGCTGAAATAAGGTCACTACTGCAGATATATATAAAGAGATAATACATGAACTTCTGTTCAATTGTAAACTTACATTGCATTCTCTGTCTTGCTAGGAAGCTACAGGAACAAAAGATGACATCTTTTTAAAATGAAGGGTAGAACTGAGAGCCACAAGCTTGTTACAGATACAGGATGGCTCTGCAGAAAACTTGAAAAGAGCTTCTGCAACTTTAAGTAATTTAGCAGCTGAGCAAGGATGTAATTTGATCATGTTTTGAAAGTTGTGTGAGCAGAGCATGGTGATCTCATTGATAGGAGAAAATTCAGAATTGAGAGAAGACCTTGTATGAAACCTTTCTGAAGGCACATTCATTTGGGAGCATTTTATTGTAGGAAAGTAGACCGGTTTTTGGATGTAAGATGCCTGTGGACATACCTGGCTCATGAAAAGGGTTTGATCTTACAGTACCTATTTTCTTTTTGACATCCATGATTGGCTTGGGCTTTTTTTTGCTTTCTATCAGTGTGAATTAGCAGATATTACCCACTGTTTTTCTGGATTAGCAGCTTCAGCTGCTGCATTTTTATTCTTTTGGCTGAAACTGTAAGCTTTAATGAATGGTTTGAATTGTTGGTGATCTCTGTGCTGTAAAGGTGGAACTTAGTGAATATTCTCATGTTTTAAGAAAGTGCAATCTTTTAAGATTCCTTTAAATTCAAAGAATGCTTCTTTGAGAACTGTAATACAAAGTTTGTTTAAATCCAGTAATGTTTTTATTGTTGATATATCTCTAAATAAGAATATCTGATGAATTGAGAAATCATTATTTCTTGTACGTTGTTAAGAACCATTTCATTTCTTTACATACATATTCTGAAGCTTAATATATATTGACATTCTAACTGATACACAGTTAAGTTTGGCAACACAAATAATGCATTTTATTACTGAGTGAAGGATAGAGTATGGAGAAGTCTTTTTAAACCTGTGCTTCCAAGATACCATTACCACTTGTAACTATTTTTACAGTAAAATAGTATTGTTCTATGATCCACAGATTATAATATGATCCCATGAAATATTTTGTGCTGGAATAATTAGAATATTATGACAAATGGGAGGAAAAATGTTGCCATTCTTTATAGGATGAAATAAATTTAAGCCTCCTGAAAACAGCAGTTGATGCAGTTCATATGTTAAAACATCACATTGTGTGTACCAAAAAACAAAGATGTAAGTTGAGTGGGACATGATGAAAATGCTTTCCGGGTAAAACTTCATACGAGTTTCTAGTTTCTAGTAACTTGCTATTACAATTATATCTTTATATTTTCCTTGGAGTATTATACAAATATTTTCATTTAACTCAAGAAACTAAGCAGTCCTTTTTTTTTTCCTTTACATAGCAGATGGTACGTGAACAATACACTACAACAACACCAGGCACTAGCCTAGAGAGACCGAAGAATGAATATGTCTACAAAATTGGAATTTATGGCTGGAGAAAACGTTGCCTCTACCTGTTTGTTCTCCTTCTGCTTATCATCCTAGTTGTGAATTTTTCTTTGACAATTTGGATTCTTAAAGTGATGTGGTTTTCCCCAGTAAGTGTCCTTTTTTAATTTTCCGTTCCTTTCATCTTCTCTTCCTTTCCCTGCCTCACCACTTCACTTATTTTGTATGTACATCAGCTTCTCTGTATGTAATAGATGTTTCTTTTTGCTTTCTTCTCAACTGTTATTTGTACTTTGGTTGAAAGTATGTCAGAAGCATCTATCTTTGAACAAATTTCCTTATATGTAATTTCTGTACTGAGAATAATTTTGGAAATCCTGAGGTTGTTGATACCTTATATTGCAATGAATTCTAACTATTCTATGAGAATGTATTCTACTGCTGTCTCATAGTCTCTGCTTAGTTGATATTTTATAAATGTGTTTCTGTTTAGTTGATACTTTATAAACATGTTTGCTGTAACTTTATCTCATACAGAATTCCTTAGTGTTAAAATATTGCAGACAGTTCATGGTTATTTAGCTTACTTCTCATATTTGTCAGCATCTAAAATTTAACAATTTATTTGCCCAGTTAATTTCAACTCAGAAGTAATTATCACTGTATCATACTTGAAGCTAAGCAGCTATATAATTCGGAAATAAATTTCATAGGTTTCCACTGTCATATAATGTAATTTTGCATGTAGTAGGTTAAAGGATAGGTTTTAGAAGTCTGCAAGGTATGGCTTTAGTCATGCAATAAAAAGCATCAGTGAATATTGAAGTTAAGCTAATTTGTTCCTAACATGCAGTTGTGATACACAGATGATTTGAATAGACTTGTTACAAGAAAAACAATAATAATAAATTTCTACAGTCTGCCTTGGCTACTGAAGAAAGTAGCTATAGTTTCCATTACCTATTGTTATTACATCTCTGTCACTAAATGAAGACCAATTCTAGGGAAATAACTAAGTTTCTGCTAAATAGCAACTGTAAATTTATTTGTGCAAAGCACACGTGTATGTCACAATCCTCAAAAAAGGTACATGTGACACCATTACAAACATCCTTGAGAACTTTTTTTACTGAGTATTGTTTCAATAACTATGTCTGTCAAGACAAGAATTAACTCTGAATGTACCCAGACAATCACAGAGAAGCACTGCTAGCTGCTAAGTCTAAGAAAGAGTATAGATGTTAACTGCATGTTCAAAGTCTAGAAGTATAATTGAAACATCACAAACCTGTCCTGTGTCTAAATACCATTTGTAGAGAATTAGTGTAATAGTCACAGAAATTACCTGATGGAATTAAGCACTTATGCCTCTGGGTTTTCTGTTCCTGTTTGAAAAAGGAAAGTATCAATATACTGTCAGAATTAGATGTTTATGATTTGTGAGTTCCAAGCTTGACAAATATTTGCTATTTAGGAAATGAGTTGATTCATATATATCCCACTTATCCAATTAAGCACTCCCATTATTGAAAAGAGTTTAAAAGTAATTGTGAATTATTATCCTATGTAATAATCAGTTATTTAGCAAATACTAGACTGTCGACCATGATAATGCTTCTGATATTTACTATGTGTTCTAGTATATTATGTAGAGATTGCAGGACTTACTATATTTAGGATTCATAACAGATATTGTATTTTTAGCTAATACTTTAAAAATATTAAATGGTCCTATTTTTAAAAAAATACAATAAAATGTTATCCCTCTTACCAATGTTCAAATATTGATAGCTAATAAGATGGTAACAACTTTTTTCTCTAAAATAATACAAGAAAAAAGTTGTAGTCTCACTACAGTTGAAAAACATATTTAGAAAAAACATGACAAACACTTTAAAAGATATTTTTATCGTACGGTTCTGGAGAGAGTTTATGCTCAAAGTAAACTTTAAACAGAACGAGACTGTAGTATGTAGTTTTATCAGGAAAACAGGTTTTCAGTATTGTGCGTAGGAGTGTTGCTTTAGTGGTTGATCAACCTGGTTCTATAGCACAACCCTTTCATGAGCCCACTCAAAGTTGATCAACTTGTTATTTTGACATTGAGATTTCTTTTATAGTATGAAAATTGTTCTCTTTTCCTGTAAAGCATCCTTAAATCTTTCATTAAATAATAACTTGCAGTATACAAAAACCTGATGCTTTTTCTATTCAGAGATCCGAATTAAAATAATGATGAAATTATAAACAGAGCTACAACAAGCTCTGGTCCAGGATTAATCCATGCACACATGTCCTGTCTGAAGCCCCAAAAAATCAGACAGTGTGATAAATACTAGCCAAGAAGCTAAGCTGATAAAGGAGAACATGAATCAGACACAGATATGCTGCAAGAGGAATAGATTTTCATCTTCTTGTAGGAATTTGGAAGAATAATAAAAGAGAGAAAATTTTCTAAACCCCATTGTTTGAGAGGCAGCATTAAATGAAGATAAGTTAAAGAGAATTGCATTTCATAAAATCTAGACTAAAAGAGAACAACCTGAAAAGAGAATATATTCCTTTTCTCATACTGCCCCACTTATAAAACATCTCCAAATTTTGCACATTGATTCACAGTTATCAGATATGTCTCATTCTTTTCTTTCCTTTTCTCTCTTGGAGTTCAGGGGGACAGAGTCTCAAGTTTTTTTGTGCAGATGAGAGAAGAAACCTGTGAATTCATTCTATTCAGTTGTTTCAGAGAAAAAAGAATCAAATAATTATGCCTTGAGCTTGGTGAATAAGGTGAAATAGAGTAATTTAAAAAGTAGAATTATTTTTGCATGAAAATCCGTTTGAAAAATGGTTGTTTTTTTCCCCCTGGACAACATGCCAAATATTGCATGTAATAGAAATTCCAGATTTCATTCTTAACATAATGAGGCTTTTTGAGAACTAAAGGAGACTGCTAGCTGTGAAAGTTTAGAAACTAAGAATTATAAGGGATTTAGGGCTGCAACAAGGTGAGGATGTCAGAAGTCCTGCAGACAATTTTGAAGGGTCCAGTAAGTCTGAAAGAGAGGAACTTTAATGTCTCTCATATCTGCTGAAAGGACAAGAATGGCAGGATCAAAGCAGTAAAGATTTCTAGAGGGTGTCAGCAGTAGCCTCTGGATAGGACAATTAAAGGTGGCACGCAGCTGGATCTCCTACTCATGGGATACCATGGGAGACAGGTCTGAAGAGTAAAGTTAATCAGAAAAGCTTGATGAAGTTTAAGGACAGTATCCTGCAAATGTAGGAATGATCTGTCCTGAAATTCAGGAAGGTAAGTAGCCTGGCTTAGCTAGTCAAGTTACTTGTGATGGAGCTTCAATGCAAAAAGCGATATTACAGAATATTCTGAGTTGTAACAGAAGCACCATCGAGTTCAACTCTTGAGTGAATGGCCTGTACAGGGATTGACCCCACAACCTTAGTGTTATTAGCACCATGCTCTAACCAGCTGAGCTGATCTCAGGGTATAGAAGAGTTGGAAGCAAATACAGGCTACAAAGAAGAAATCGAGAAACATTGTCTGGGCCAGAAAATGTGTCAGGCTTCCTATCCAGGAAAGCCAAAACTCAACCTCAGTTAAGAATTACAAAGAGCAAATGGCAACAAGGTGGTCTGCATCCATAGGTGCAGAGAGAACTGTCTGATTCTGTTGCAAAGTCACCTCCTGCAATGTTTGACAGGTTTTGGAGACGGGAAATCCTGCGTGACTGGGGGGAGTGCTAGTGTTACATTTGTGATCAAAAAAGGAGGCCATGGATTTACTAAGGGTGAATAATGCCTGACCAATGTGATTACCTTCTATGATAAAATGTCTGAAATTAGGGAAGGCACAAGATATCGTTCACCCTAATTTCACTAAGGCCTTTGACTCTCTCTCCCACAATATTCTTGAACCCTAGGACTGCCATTCAGAGGGGCTCAGACAGGCTGGAGATATGCTGGTCCTAGTCCAGGATTGTCTAGTGCTCTAAAACTCAAGTGTGAAAAAATGCACCTGGTCAGACAATTACTATTTCTAATGCTCTAGCAAATCTTATTCAGAAACCACTGATTAATTCAGTTACAATATTATTTAGGTTTTTCTACATTATCATAACACCAGGAACAGTTGTGTGTCAAAGATTATTCCTAACTTATCTTAGCCTCTGATGGAGAAACCCATCTTTTCCATGGATTTTAGTGGATGCCTCAGCTATCATGGTCTCCTGGAATAAGAAAGGTGATTGTGCTCTTTCATATTGATAAGGACAGATAGTAATGCAGCTAGAGTATTCCCCAGGATAACTGGTTGCCTTTCTTCAGCGTGGAGTTTGGCACATAGCACCGGTTTTTCTCTGGCAAAAACTTTAAGCGCAGTGTAAGGGAAGTAAACAGGTTTTTATAGTCTCAGATGCACTATCAGTCAAACATGATTTGAATCTGCACTCAATACCAAGTTCTCCTGCCATCCATGTTAAACCTTACTTGAGTTTGAGTCACTAATGAGAAGAAAGTCAAGTCCCAATACTAAGCCTTAGAACACCACAAGTCATCAGGACAGGAATTAACTAGGTATAGGGAGGGCCAAGCACACAATATCCAGTCTTTTAATGCATATTCTAAGGATGTTTTTTCCTGACAACAGGACAAATGTTAAACCTGCTCGTGTGCCTGCACCTCCGTGGGATATAGAGACACAGTCAACAAGAATTGGGAGGGTCTCTGCCCATTTAAGCTAGAGCATGGACTTCACTTTTATGCACATAAATTTCTGGTACTGGATTAAATAGGAAAATTGTTACAGTTAGACAAAAAAATACAGGGTTTTCCAAATACTATTCACAGGTGTTTTCTTCTTGTGGCTTACTTGTAATTAGTGAGTCCTCTGTCTGTGTAGCTGTTCCCACAAATTTTATTACAGACATAGCACCCTTTTAATCTTTTTGGGTTCTCATGGGCCATTAACAATGAATATAGTCAAAGTATTAAAAATTATTTTTTAATTCTTTTCTGAAGTTTTCTATAAGACAATAACAATGTGTTGATGTTTTGGCAATAAAAATTTGTTGATATTTCATTTATTAAGAAATGTTGAAAACGAAACAATGTATAATCTTACTACATATTAGTTGGCTGATAATGATGCTGGTCTAAATCTACAAATACTGTATGTATTTTGAAATAAAATAACTTATTTTATAATCAAATTCTTGTGTAAACAACTATTTAAACACTTGACAAATTCAGGCAACAAAGACGAAGGGAATTGCTTAAGGAAATATAAAATACGAAACTAGGAATGTGATTAATTAGGAAAGCAAAATTTTAACGGGTAACACTTGCTGACAGTAAGACTTACTAGACTGTGTAATATCATGCCTTATTAAACTGGAGATGTTCAATTGTTTGGAACATTTAAAATCAGACCAGACAGCAATGAAAATGTACAGTAAAGAACAGTTATTCACAGCAAGAGTTCTCCTTCACTGCAGAGACATATATTAGTGAACTTGTACAGCCTTTCCATGCATTTTGTGATTAACAGTGGATGCTCCATGGAATTAGTTGCAATTTTGAGAATGTTGCATTATTTTAATGCTCAAATGAAATAAATTATTTAATTATTCACAAGTTCGCATCCTCATTCATAAAGTCAGAACATGAATATTCCATAGTTTTTACTCTGAATAATTCTGAACAGCTCTATTTTGCTATTTTTCTATTAAATTAAAAAAATTTGCCTACAGTCTTTCCCATTGTCTCTATCAGATAGTGAATATTTAAATATTTTATGCAAAGACTAATAATTGAATTGAAAGATATTGAGACACTTCCTGTAGAAAAACTGTTACCAAAGAAGGACTTCTCAGTAGTGATACCTATTTACATATATATAAAATGAATTTTCTTAAAGCATTTGATTAATCTGAATTATATTATGAATCAAATTATGTGTATGTAAGAGTGTGGAAAAACACTCTTTTAAAATGAATTGTTGGAATGATTTATAATATTGATTAAGAATTATAAAAATCTGAGTACAGTGAGATTACAGTGTACATGCAAGTTTAAGAACTTAAGAATATCCTTTTGACAACCTTTACAAATCAGAGGAAAATATTAATTCCATTTCTTTAGCCAAGTTGCATAATTACAAATGTTAATATAATAAAATTAATTAGCCAATTTACAAAAACTTAATTCCTGAATAAATATATGTAGCAGTGGGAGTAGCAGTCTATTTTTAATAGTCTATTTTTCTAACACAGGGGATGTTATGCCAGATGTAATAGCATTTTTAGCATCTGATTATTATCCAGCTTTTAAATATCTGTGCCGTACAGAACCAAAGACAGAATTTGGTCCTTGCTAAACAAGGGAAGTAAGATGGAGCTGAATCTGTTTTGAGAAGATACTTTTTCCTCTTGAGTAACAACTGTCTTAATACCTTTCTTTATGCAAGAAGCTTTCTTATTCTGTGTATCAGGACAAAGAGGGCCTAAAAATGTGTTGAAAGTACGCATCTTAAATATTAATCCTATTTTATGACAGAAATCTTATAAAAAATAAGAAACTGTCAATGGTATGGTGAATTTGCATTACTCATAGCTGTTTTCTTACAGAACTGTGGAGTACAAAGTGGCCATCTACTTTTCTAGACAATGAAATATTATCAACACACTTTTTAGTCTCATCTGTAAAGGGTGTTTAAGTCTGCATCCAGCCCTAAAACTTGTGGGACAAGTTCTGTACTGGGAGTGCTTGCTGTTGCTCTGATCTGACCGTTGTCTTTTCTATCAAAGATTCCGCTGTCATCTAAGCAGATGAGTTGGATAACCTTCTCTGTCTGAGCCCAGCAAATAGAGTCCTTGCAATAGAAAATGAGATGAGGCTATTATTATACCAAGCACGTACTTAGCTCCAAAATTGATATTGTAAGTCAAACAGAGTTTCATCAGATTCATTACCAGCCCTGTTTTGCTGATTGCTCTTTAACAATCTCTACCCACAGTCCTATTATCTCAATGAAACAGTACACTCTTGTTTGCAAAGCAAGTTCTCTAAATAGCAATTGCTGCAAGAGGTACTGCAGTGAAAGCTGGATCTATAAAGCCATTAATTGAACTAGCTTTGGGGCACAACAATTGGTGTCTTGGTCTGAGCTTGCCACGGTCTTTCCCTGGTCTGGCCTAGAAGTAGGATGCAAATATCCTATGAGAAAAGGTATTAACTGAGTGGAAATGCTGAATCCTCTGTATTCTGAAGTTAATATAATTATCAGTTCCATTCAGCCACTACAGCATGTGAGGACTTTTAATATTTGGAAAAGTTGAATATTCAGGGCACAGATACTGCAACTCAAACATGCTATTAACTCCTGAGACAGAAGCTACTTGATTTGAATTGAATATGTGTTAAAGCTAATGTTTGAATCAACTTCGAGAATTTTTTGTGGAACTGTGCTAACACGTCTTTCCAGAATTTGTTCTCTCCCCAGAAGAAGAAAATACATATCTTCCTGCACAGCTATTAACTGATACATGGACCAGAAGTTTAATTTCTCATGTCTAGATGAGTCTGAGGACTGCATTTGAGTGTAATGCTGAGAAGATGCCAAAATGATATGATATGACATATGATATGAAGAGTGGTTGACTAAATATAGTGAGCCCATGTGTGTATCAGTTTCTGTGTTGGCAAAAAAATACAATTTACAGTTATTGGTTGAATGTAGGTGACTAGAAATACTCATTGTAAACTGAATCAATGCCCCCCATGCCTCATTTCTAAGGGCCACATGCCTGCAGCAGCAGACCTACGTTGTCATATTATTGGGAGATGAATCCCAAATAAATCATCTGATGCTCTTTCGATTCCATATGTCATAAACAACATGAGGCTTAGCTACCTGAGAGCAAGTCACTGTGACTGCAAGAGCCCTAAAGCTGCATCTGCTTGTTTTCCACTCCTAGTAGTCTAGAGTCTGTATTTTGAGTCTGAGAGAATTATAGCACATCCAAGATGGTCCTTCCATCCAAATGTTCCATAACATGATGTGTCTTGGATTCTGTAGAGCCGGCTATTCATTTCAGGTGGTTTGGATTATCCCTATCTACGTAATTCACTGAATAACTGTCAAATGTCTTTTAAACTGGGATTTCTCAATCAAGGAGGCTTTTGATGAGCTTTTATGAGGCTTGAATCCATTCAGAGCTTGAATTTTTTGTAGAAGGCCTTGTCTCTGTTTCTACAAGCACTTACCTGCTTGGGAGCATTTTCAAACTATTAAAAAATCTTGTACTGTGGTTGAAGAAATCCCGTTGCTTCAATTAGAATATGCCTAGCGGTTCTGAAATGAAAACGGGTCACACCTTTGTGAACACTAATGCTAAATTGCATCTTTGGTGCATAAGAATTTGGCAGCTGCCAGCAGTCTCTACACTAATCAACTCCTTTCAGCAGTAACAAAATCTACGTACTGTCTTATAGAGATGCCATTTCATCCTTCTCTTCTGTAGAGCTGAGTCCCTGCCTCGCTTAGGGCTTTGAGTAATTAGAAAATGTGAGTCGCAGCTATACGTACAACACTGTGTTACAGCTCAGGGCCAGCACACTCATGCAGTGACGGTCACCAGCGTCAGGATAACCAGAATCCAAATTTGCCATACATCTGCTATGTTTAATGAAGCACTTTTTTTTCACCCACTCTAATCAATATCCTGTTGTATAAGTGCATCAAAGTCCACATCTCACTCGTGTTTGAACCCTTTCCTCAAGTCAATAGAAATATTTTTATTCAATTATTTGAATAGGAACAGACTGAAATCCTTGAAACTGAAAGTACAAGTTTGTTTATCACTGAGGAAGTCACAATAAATAGTAATTGGCTTCTCCTAAATGGTAATATAAGAAGCAGAGTGATTGTTGAGAGAACATATGTGTAACTATTGGGCTCTGCATATTCAAGGAACTTAGCACTGAATCTCAGCGCATTAAGGTGGTTGTTTATCCTAAATCGCTCCCTCTTATATTCAGTGTAACTTCAATTTGCCAAATCTAAAAGGGGGATAATAGAATTTCCCCATCTCACAGTACTGCATAACTCAGTACTTTTACAATTTTAAGATGCTCAAATATCATGGTGCTAAGGACATAATAATTGTTTCCAATCACAACAGTAATTCCATTATAGGAAATCCACATTTTTTTGTTGTTTGCATGCATCTTATAAAGGTTATGTTAGTCATCAGAGATAGGCATTATGCACATAACCCAAATCTAAATTTCCCTGGTTTTGCACTTCCCAAGTGGTCAGTGAGAATGGATAATGAGGTTTTTATGCAAATATGTGAGAATGTGAGCTTTGTTTCAATGCTTAAATGAAGTATCTGATTAAGAAAATAGAACATACTTGAGGACATACTTCTACAAAGTAATCCTGAGTGATATGACTGGATTTACTTAAAAATATGAACTACAGAGAAGTTGAAAGTGCTAAGTTTTGTCATACAGCATATTATTCTTTATGTCAAAGACTTTGTCTATATAGCATTTGTAGAATAATCATTGCTGAGAAATCTGACTCCATTAGAGTGTGCTGAGTAAATTGCATAATCTTTTTCTGTCGTGGTTGGAACGGACGAGCGACATGAAAAAAGGTTCCAGTAAAGTTTATTCCCAAGGAAAAGACAGCAACCACGGGGCTGCTTTGCAGCCCCTTAAGTACAGTTTTTGAAGACATGTAATGCACACGGATAGGATAGTTCAAACTCTCACACCAGAATTCTTACAGCTAATAGGTGCATTTTCTAAACTCTACTTTCTCATAACAGTTGTGCTCTTTCTCAAAACCATCCTGTTCTTTCTCACAACAGTCCTGAGCACCTGCTCTTATTTTTCTCCCATGTTGATGTTTTTCCAGCCACTCTCGTCCAAAACAGGTCTCTGTTCTCATGAGGCAATGCTCTCTGTTCCCACGGGACAGCTTCCTCAGGATGCATCAGTATATTGTCAGGATCAGGGCCTTCATCCTCAGTCCTCTTTTTCAGTCCATCTCAGGGGTATACTTTAATCTGGTCAACATCGATTGCTTCGTCAGTATGTGCTAAGGTGCTGACAGACCCGCTGTCAACCCCGACATTTTTCCACATAATTTTTTTTTGTCTCTACTAAAAATTTCTTCCCGCCAAAGGCAGAATAGCAGTTGCCACCCAGGAGTTTGTTAATTTTCCCCGGTCTGCTTCAGAGCAAGATTTAATTCCTACTTCTTCCTGTGCCTTCTTAAATTTCAGATTTGTCAATGTCACTTTTTTGTACTTACTCTATAAGATACTATTTATTTTTTTATATTCCATAAAAATATGCAATCTAAGCTAGTATAATCTACTTTCACCTGATGGGAGAAGGCATGAGGTCAGACCAAATTATAAGACCCTAAATTTGGTTAATTAAAGATGTGTATTGGCCATAAGTCTTTAGAATATCCTGCTGTTTCATGTCATAAAAGTGTTTCTCTTAAAACCTCTGTGTTTTCATGACATTGAAGGGGTATCTGTTTTGTGTTACAGGTTAGAAAAAACTGTCCATAGTCTTCAGTAGAAAAACGTATTTTTAAATCAGTCAGTGCTGGCTAGAAATTGTCATTCTGTAAGCGATAGGGAGCTCATCATGGGTATTATTTTAATTTTGCCTCATGGGATATATCAGTATATAGTGGGTACTTTTTAAGAGCTTTGCAATGGTGTAGAATTGAGAAGTTGTGTTTACTTCCACTGAGAAAAGTCATTGCATTATATATTTCAAAGCAGTAAAATATTTGACCCTGAAAAACAGATTCCATAAATAGCTGTTCCAAAAACCTCTTTCTTGAAACAAATCCTTGCTGAGGAAAAATTGCAGTTGTACTTTCCAGTGGAGTGAATGAATATTTCTTACCTTATGGAGTTTAAGCAAAGCTTGTTTCTCTCTTTGTCTCTTCTCAAGCCTGCTAAAAAAAAAAAAAAAATAGCTCTGGTTTTTCATTGAAGGCTGGTTTGCCATGTTATTTAGCATTGCATATATATATATAAAATACATAATCTGATTAGACAGATCATATATTTAAAAAGAATTACAGTCTCTTCAAGTTATAACTTCCATCAGTGATAATCATAATTCGTTAGATGAACATGTTATTGATGTATCGTCAGTGGCCTGCTATGTATCTTCTCTGCTTATGTGGAGAACAACATGAAAATGATTTTGAGTAGAAATACTTTTTGGATTTATTGTTTTTTTATTTAGCTCTCCCACTTACTCCTCGTAGTTTGAGGCAGTTGTCTTGAAATATTTTCACATGTGGCCAAGCTGTAAGGCTGTACTTTGTTGTCATGTTTTCTGTCACTTTTTATGGCAGGAAAAGGGGTGAATCCTTTACAAATTAGCTAAAAACCTGTAAAATACCTTGCAGCTGAAACCTGAAAGTCCTCAGATGTACTTACTGAAGTAATTCCTCACTTGTTTTTCACATTATCAATAATATGATAATGATGAAACAAAATAAAAAGAATGAAATAAGGTATCAACTGGAAAGCACAATTGGGCTGAAATCAGGAAGGAGCAACTAAGATAGAATGATGAAAGTACAAAAACTAAGAAGGAGGTGATAGAGAAAAAGGTACATAATAATGTAAGAGATAGAGCCTTGACCTAAAATTAGAGGAGAAAAAACTTAAACCAATGAATTAAAAATTAATTAAAAAGAAGGAGGTAATTACTGAAAAGGGAAGCAAAAAAAAATCCCTCTTTGCCTCTTCAGTAGGCTTAGAACTATTACATTCTTTGTAAAATACATTATTGATAGAATAAACCTTGATATGCTAATATAAGGTTTGTTTTATGTGAGTACTCTTATGTAGAAGTTTATTGTTCATGATATTTTTAGAAGGCAAGTACAAAAGCTATTTCAGCACAGCCAGTACAAAAGTACTTCTTTTTAAGATAATGACTGTAATACTGTATTCCTCCCTCCTCCAAAAAAAAAAAAAAAAAGAAAAAAAAATCACCAAGTTGAATAACTTCTTGAAACGTGCAATTTCTCAAAGAAAATTACTCCTGGAAGAAATAAGGAATTCTTAAAATTTTGAACGCATTACTATTTGTATCTTTATCAATAGACTGGAGGCAGGCAGATCTTTGTGTTTAGGTTGTGAAAAGAACACAAAATAAATACAATAACAGTAACAAAATATGCATAATTCTTCCATCTTCTCCTTAGACTGGAATGGGACACCTGCGTGTTACAAAAGAAGGTCTTCGACTGGAAGGGGAATCTGAATTCTTATTCCCTCTTTATGCCAAAGAAATCCATTCTAGAGTGGTAAGCGGATAATCTTTCAATGATGCTATATACACACATATTTCTGCATACTTTACAAGGTCAGTGTTCTGATGCTATGGCAGAATTAACATTTATCTCTTAGACATGTCATAAGCAGTAGCTCCAAAAGGATTTATAAAGGTTGTCATATGTAAGTAATGCTGAAATTTTAAGAGTATGTGGAAAGATTTTCATCATTTTTACTGAGATTACTTTAAAATACAGGCTTCTCTGTGAAACTGTTTTTGTTTATTCATCCACTACAGAATAGCTTCAGTATCTCTAAAATTAGTGGACCCCATTGGAAAAGTTAAAATTTCTCTAATAAATTCAGGTTTTGTCAATTCTAGCACAATGCTATCAAAAGTATAATATGTTTATATATTTGTGTATATCAGGTCTACAAGTCTAAATGGAAAGATTTAAGATTTAATCTTGTTTACACAGACAGAAAAGTTTGTTGTTGTTATTATTATTGGGGTAAAAAAAGAATTACATAATCAAAGAAAATATAAACAGATTAAAACATCACCAAGAATGGGAGTGTTATGAAAGATTTGTGTGGACGTAGTAGGTTTAGAAAAACAAAGGGAGAATCTGAATTGGTTTTTAATTATCCAGCGGGACTCTGAAACATATTCCAGTGAATTTTTTTTTTTAGAGGGTTGTCTGCCTCTGGCCAGTAAAATGAGTATTTTTCAGATCTATTGACTATAATCTAAACTCTCACAAAATAAAGCCTTGTCTTATGAACATTATCAGCAACCAGTGGGAGATTTCACTGAATAAAGTACTATTTAGTGACAGTAAAAGCCAAATATGGCTCTTTCATATCTTCAAATAAGAAGAAATAGCCACTTTTCTGAACCTACAGAAAAACCGTATTGCTACAGCAAGAGAAAATGTAAATAAATATTTCAGAATGAGATTGTTAAAATACTTGATTACTAAAATTTAAGTAATGCCAATATATTTTACTTATATTAAGCCTTTCTTTTTCTCTCTTTCTGCAACAAGTATTTCCAGTGTCAGGAACAGCTCTTAATTAAGACGGTGAAATTCCATTACTGAACCTGTATTTCCATTTCATTTCTTACACTATATTCTTTTCTGCTTGACAGGCAATGGGAAAACTATTTATGTGCTTAAATGAATTTCCCTTGAGGTTGTTTATCCAGTAAGACATGTAACTTTGTAAGATCAGCATAGCTAATACTTAAGAACTCTCTCTACTCCCAAACATCGTTATGCAATGTTAAGCTACCATTTGTCCTCTCTTAATATTCCTTTCAGCTCTTAATACACTTAGTACAACGGAGGAAGGAAGAGGTGTGGCAGCATCTAATATAATCTTAGCTGGCTAATGACCCATCGTGATCATTAGTAGTATGCATTAATTAGAACCTTCGGGCTGCTGCTTGTTTCGGCCCACTGATAGTTCTTCAGAGGTTTTCTGTTTGTTTGTTTCCTTGCTTTTTTAAATATTTAAACTCTCTAGAGGCTTAATTGCCTGCAGCTTGATCTCCTGGTTGCAATCTATACATTTATTCTCATAAAGTTACTTATTTGTTATGCTTTCTTTTTCTAAGTTTGTCTTAGAGAATTGGGCCCGTCACAGCTATCATAGGAGCTTTCTCCCTTTCCTTAATAGCTTTCTCCTTGTGGTCTCCTAAGAGATTTTCTCACCTAATGAGGTCTTCACAGTGCTTAGAAAATATGTAGCAGAAAATCTACTTGCTGTGCATCATCTCTGTAGCTTATTATAAGTTTATGCCTTCATTATGAATCCAACACAGAGTTGTAGACAACACTGTTGCATCTTTCTTAATACATTTTCAAGGAAAGATAAAAGATGAGGGTGTTTTTAAATATATTAGTAGATTTTAATTAGTCAAAACCACATATGTGGCAGCTACTGGTTAGAATACAGTTCATTCACACTTACATTTGATATTACAAGTTACTAACTTATTTTTTAAATCAACCAGTGGCAATCAAAGAAATGTAAATAAATAAATGTAAAACCCCCCAGATTTGTGGGTCGTTTAGGCATTTACTTAAAGGTACTATATTTACCTGATCTTCAATCTTTGTTGACCTTCTTTTTCCACTTCATACTAACTTGTTACCGCTAATGTTCATTCTAACATATGGCTTAATTTTTTCTGAAGATATTTTCATTATTTTTGGTAATTTTTGGTAATTTTATTAGCTTTCACTTTTTCCTGATACTGTTTACAAAATGAGATTAATTTATTTTCCTTACTTAGTGACTTTTGAGAGAGTCTATCTTCCTACTTGTAAGATACTGGGGTTTTGTTTTTTTAAAAAGTGTAAGTTTGACTCCAAACTCTGTATTGCTTCTACCACTGTAACTAGATAAGTGTTTGTACTAAAATTCATCACGTAAAATGTGTTCAAAATTCTCAGGTTATCTCATACTCTTAAGTATTAAATTACAATGACTTGAGAGTTATTTTCAGGGGTTAGCCCTTCAAGGTGCTGCATAGGCTCTCTTGTCCAGGAAAAGTACTAGAAGCCATAGCTGTGAAAGAGACTGATCTTTAACAATATTCCAGTAATTACAAACTCATTTATCTGGGAATGAGTATCTTCTCTGAGGTCAGAAGCAGGCAGCTTGCTAATACCCTCTTCATATCATGTATTCCCTGATAATTTGACAGCTGAGATCTGCTGAGATTTGCTTAGGCACTCTTATCAGTTACTAAGTTCTTGTCCTTCAGACAAAAAGTGTGCTTTAGTATGAAAGCACCTGTTTGCTTTGCAAAAAACTTCCTCCCATCTTTTAAAGTCTACCAGTGTATCTACAATTTGGTGATCCACATGAGCATGATCAGACCTGGCCGCAGATGATTTTCTAATAGTTAATGTCAAATAAAGACAGTGGCCACTATGATCCCCCTGAAAATTGGCTGCATTTAAGGATAATTCAGGTGGTAAATTAAGTAAAAACATAAAAAGAATCCACTCTGTGCCTTCCTCACAAATTTTTAGGATGCTTCTAAATGCCCCCTTCCAGGTCTCTTACTATGAACTGGTTTCATTACTGTCTGTGTATCTAATTTGGTGGGGCACAGTGAGCATCTAGGTCTTTCAAAACAATCGTTCATCTGCTGTTCAAGACAAGGAGTACCTTAGGGAGGCTCCAACAGGCCTGAAGTACAGAGAGGTAGAGTACAAGGTCTGGGCATAAGTAATGGAAATGGTACATCACCTGGGAGGAATTCAACAAGGACAGCAACAAACCATGAGTTAACACAATGGGATGTTTTGGCATTGATGAAGTAATCCCATTCTGGCTGCAGTCTAAGAATGACGTGAAATTTTCAATTGCCTACGATAGCTGCTCTGGGTTGTGGTGCGATGTGGTTGGCATGAATGAAGATACCAATTGCACCTGCTTCACTTGCCCTGGCTTCCTTCAGTAGCACAGAATGATGGGTAGGCATGAGGCTCTGATTGTTTAGCAAGTGCTCCAGGTCAAGTCGTGATTCAGAGATTTGGACAAGAAGGTGATGCTGTTCATTCCACTGATATACTTGTCATCCTTCAGAGTGGCAGATTGGGAGAAATTTAATTTAGACTAACAGACTTATTTGTACTGTCATCCATTAAAGTCAGCATTGATCTAGTCAACCTGCCACTTTCTCCATCACTCACTGCTGGAACTTCCTTGCCAGGAGAGTCAGTGCCAGGTGCCAAAATTAAGCTACAGCCTGGAGACTGCATGGACCATTGAGGAAGAAGAATGCACGTGCATGTTTCCCGCCAAGTTAATACAACAGTATGAATTTGCAAAGTGGAATGCTCACACTCAGTTAAATGGCTACCTTGTAGATTGTAGTAGATCCAGTACTTAAGCATTTTTTCCAAAAGATAAAATGTTAGCAGCCATGGTCTTTGGTCCAGTAACACGGATTTTGTTCACCTGAATTATTCCCTATAATTTCTTTTCTTATTTTAAATCTCATATTGTTAAGTAATCAGAAATGTCTGCCCCCATTATTTGATGACATTTGTGGATAGTTTTGTAGCTTCGAAGATCTTTTGGTGGCTGAGTTGATATCAACACTAGACTAAATTTTGAAAGTTGTTAACAACTGTAATTGTTCTGCCTAACGTAGTGTTTGCTTTCTCTGTTTTTCAGGACTCATCACTGCTTCTCCAGTCTACTCACAATGTGACTGTGAATGCTCGCAATTCAAATGGGGAAGTCACAGGCAGATTAAATGTGGGTAAGTCTAAGTGACTACTCCTTGTTCACTATTTTGGAAACATTGTAATGAATATTTGTAAAGAGCTCTAAGAATATAACGCATTAAATACATGATTATTTATTACTGTTATGGACATATTTGAATAGTCCAGCTGCATATGGTAAGTGGCAGCAGTATATTTTCAATTTCTCATTATTTTTTTATATATTTGAAGCCCTTCTTTATTGCAGAGTTATGCAAAGGTCTCTGCAAAACTTACTTTTTTTTTCTTGTGTCAATAGCTATTGATAGTTGCAAATAATTTTCTAAGAAAATGCAACAGGAGAACATGGCTAGAGTTTTTTTCATTTTCTAGTGTTCCAGAGACTTAAACATTTAAACAGATGTCCTTAAGAAAATTCAAATTCAAAACTCAGAAATGTACATTGTTTACTATGTATGGTGGCAGTGAAATATATTGGTTTAGTGAGTGCAATCAATAGATCTAGACAGATGTAAGTGAGAGACCTTGGCTGCAAGAATAAGCAGACCTTACTCCTTAAATCATATTTTTAAGGCAACAGTGGTAACAGTGTGTGTCAGATAAAATGGAACTTTTCTTAGCTTAGTTAATATTTTTCAACCTTTATTTGTCTTTGGAGAAAAATGTAACAATTTATTAATTCACTTCTTACAAGGTTCTCAGGCAGTAAAGCATAAATTCCAACTTATTTAAATGTAGACTAACCTGATATATTTAAATAGTTTACTGAATTGGGACCCAGATGAGCATTGATGAGCAACGTTTCCATGCTGTTGAGACCATGTAACTTCTGTGAAATTCTTCTATTTGAAGAATTATCATTTCAATTCACTGAACATTTTGCAAGCTTCACTGTTTTCAAACAAACTGTTTTCAAACAAAAGAAAAAAATAACTTAAAATGTATAAAGGAACCTGCTATTTCCCTTAAAATATATAATCCTACTATTAATCACAATTTGGCCTTTAAATGTTTTCAAATTCCTTTCTTTGTAATTCAGGCTATCATAAAGGTCTGCATGCTTTCTCTTAAGAAGATACCTCTAAATATTTATCAAAAACAGATAGTAGCAGTCATAACTCATTTTGTTTGTAATCAAGAGTATGAAATGTATGTTTTCATATTATTAGTAAAGTTATTAAATCAGTTTGCAGTCATTAACAATTCAGTGACCATATGATCAAAACCAAACATGTCCATGGTCAAAAATTTCTGTGACATGATACATTTGCTATTGATTCCTGTCTGCTGCATACTGTTTGTGGTTGCCCATCATGGGACCACGTGTGTATCAGCACTGTAGTCATGTTTCCGCTCTGCCTAATGACCAGAAGTTATAAGGAGGTCCTTTGGGAAGGGCGGACTACGAAGTAGATCGTTGACCCCCACACCAGTTTGTCCAGCCAGATCCCTGCTGAAGTCTGAGAAAGTTACAGGTGAGATCATGTCAGACAGTAGCTCAAAGGATGGATTGTTTGACAACGTCCAGCATCATCTAGAACTGTTGAGAAGGAAAGTCTGCTATAAAGACATCCATAGAAGTTTCATCCTGTATTTAGTTTAGGCAGTTGTCATATGAGTGGCTCCATCTTTAATAGGTGCTTTTGCATGAAAGTGAAAAAAGCTGCTCTGATTTCTTCTGGACTCAATTCAGTTGTATTTTAATGTACTCATGATACACTTCAGGAACTTTGTCCCAGTGCAAATAGGGCACCTCCACGTTTCAAGCTGGAAACATGAGATACCTTTGGCGAGTGTAAGGTGTATTGCTTATCAGGCAGTGCGTCTGCACAGTTAAACTTTGTTGGGGAGAAAAATGTCAGCACTTAATAGTGATATAAATCAATTGCTTATTCAGACTTTAGCACCTGTAGTGTAACTGAGGTTGATAAATGAGCAGTCTGAGATATTCACCCATAGTATATCTTTCCTGTTAACAAAGAGAACTTTAGTGCTGGAAACAGTGTAAAGAGTGCATTTTCCTGAAAGAAAAGGTATAGATCTTACCTTAGGAAAGTGAAACCTGGCAAAAATAACAACAAATCTCAGTCACTGTTTTGGGGTTTTTTACCCCTTCTCAGTCACTATTTAGTCTTCTTCTGAGAGTGTTAACAAGGAGAAGTACAGAAAGTCAGATGGAATGTGCTGCCTTAAATAAATAGAAAGTTAAAAATATCTGTTCTATTGAGCTAGAGACATCTAGATTGAAGAAAGCATGTAAACTGAAGACATGATAGACAGAGAAGGGTCAATACAAATCCATGTTGTAGAATATGGAATGTGGTATTTGGAGAGGAGAGTTTTGCTGGATAGGAAACGTCTCATCAGTAGTGACTCATTACTACCACCCATATTTAGTATTTTTCCTTCGTATTGGTAGTTCAATTCTGTTTCTCTGCTTTTCTTCACCTGTTTTTTTCTGGCTGTATCCCTGTAATGTACAGTTCAGTGTATTTTGTACCTTATGACGTTTTGTAGCTCTTTAACCTTTTCCTCAGGAAAAGCCAAATACTTAGTGTTGTCCCAATGAAAAGTTGCCTGGCTGTGCAGAGAAGCTGTAGCTGGCTTAGACAATATATGAGGAAACCCATACAAAGGAGCGGAGTGTAGATTGGAAGACCCGCATCTCAAATCTTTTAAAAGTCTTCAGTGTGCAAAGGCAATTCAAATTCAACACTGAAGCAGGAAAGTTCTGACAAAACTCGGGCTTGCTCTACAAAAAATACTTAGATAAGAGATTGAAATAGTGATTTGAGTCTGGGAAATCAAACCTACATCAAAAGAAGTGCTAAAGCGCATTTGCATATTATTTGAAATACTTGATGTTTAACTAATCTCTCTTGACTGGCAATTCTGTTTAATAAATTCATTAATCATTAGAACTGGTCTTACGTGCTGTCTGGTGTAGTTGGTACCATTGTAAATACATACATGAAATAGTACTAATATTAAATCACAGTAATTTTTGACTGATACATAAGTGTTGGAAGAGCAGTAAAAACTTAATACTTTAAAGAACTCTGTTAATACCTAAATATATGGTCAAACAACATCAGCTGGGGTGACAGTCTGTTAAAGTAAATACATAGCTTTATATTTTTAGCTGTTGTCCTTAGTCACTCGTAAAATGCATGTATGTAAAATGCTGTTCCCTTATAAGGAGTGTGAAAAATAGATGTGTGGCTTATTTACTTCATATGCACAAGCCTTTGCTAAAGAGTTAATGTCTTGCATGATTGTCAGCATGATGGAATTATGTCTTAAAACCCTAGTCACCTTATAAATACAAGTAGTTGCAATTGTGAAGGAGCTGTATAGATAAGTTTGGGATTGTTCTGAAGATGACAATATAATACAGCATCATTCATAAGATTATAACAAAAATACCTTTTAACTCGTGGAAATTGTGATTCAAATGATCTGTTAAAGTAATAAGTTACTAAGGATGATTTAAATACCCAGTCTTCAATAGAAGTAATTCACCAGAGAGTTCTGAAACAAATCTTTACTTGAGGAGTTTGTTAAATTCCTCACATGAAGATAACAAGGCACAATGTTATGCATTCCCTCATGAATGACAGATATACTAAAAGGACATCAAATGTGAACAAATTCAAATATGAGCACTCCTGTTTCAAAGTTTCTACATGCTCCTCAGTTCACCTGCATGACATTCTTCTTGCAGGAGCTATCTGGACATTAGAGCTCTTTAAAAAAAATTGCTGTAGATGTTGAGTTTTGGTCTGTGTTCCAAAATACGCTGCTTTCAGAAGCCTCACTGGGTGCAAATAGTTTTAACTGCTTGCCAAGAAAAGAATACTTTCAAAATAATAAGGATCTTACATTTTAAAAAACCCAAACCAATTCTGTGTTTTACCATTTTTTGACTTCAGTATCCCTCTGGATGACAAAAAAACCCCATTTTGTTAGAATTACTCCTTAGAATCATTTAAAACTCATATATGACAAAAAAAAAAAAAAAACAGGAAAAAACAAGCAAACAAAAATAAAAAACCAACGAAACAAAAACCACAAAACAAACAAAAAAGGAAATAGGACCTTTAATTAAGGGATTGGGGGGAAGTGATTGTTTTAGCAATATTTCTGGGAGAAATGGGACTTCAAAGGATGCTGGCCAACAGACAACAAGGAAGGAATCTAAGCAAGGCACAGTTATAGGAAGATACAGGATTGAAAGTCACAGGGAATTATAAAAGCTGTGGAGAGAGTTGTATGTACGCAAGGCAAGGATATCTACAGAACAGATGATAATTACTTTCATTGAATCAGATTCAGGTTTCATTATCACAGCTTGCTTATCAATCTTCTAAACTGTAATATCTAGAACTTTCTTTGGTAATCCAAGAAAGCTGCTAATTGTCATCTCCAAGATTCCTATTCTTACCACTTCAAAGCATTTTAATTCCTAGAATGAAGAAGCAATGTAGCCCCTTTGATTTATACCCTGAGCCATAATAAAGCAACTTAGTGTAAAAAGTTGTCAAACTTTTTCAATAATGAGTGAAGCAACATTGGTATCAAACAGTAAATGATGTTTCCCCTAAGTAAACATAAGCTTCTATATACAGCCTACCAGCAGATGAATATAATACAGGGGTGTTCCAGTGCTGGATAATAAGGGCGTGAATGAAGAGCAGCACATTTCCATTTGTCATTACTGAAAAGTAGGGCCAGTTTTCTAAGATATCTAGTTTTCAAGGATCATGTAATGAACCTACAGAAGACCCTAAATTCTGCTTGTAGTATATGTTTTCAGGACAAAATTTAAACAAACAAACAAAAAACACCAAAGGAAGGAGGTTTCCAAAGTCATCCAAGATCTGTGAGAGCAGATTCCAATAGAGTAGATTGCTGGTCCTCCTCCTAGTTCAATCACTTAACCAAGGAATGGTAACATCAGCAGCTTCAGGTTAGGGGTTCCGTTTAAAGTATTTGAAGCTTGACGGAATTTATTTAGATAACTGAATTATGAAGCTGTTCTGCATTGTTAAGCATGAAATCAGCTCCACTCAGAAAGCATGGGAATATGCTGAAAGTCAAAATGGTTTATGCAGTGTGAAAACAGAATTATAATCAAAGTTCTGCCTCAAGACTATTTTCATGTCTGTAACATTAATCTGAACAGCTGTTGCAAAGAGAGCATTTGTGCTATCCCACCCTGCTTTTTTCAAACAGGAACAACATTCTAAGGAAACAGATCAGTATCAGTACCTAATATATTGCTTTATTAGAAGTAATTGCCATCTAGAAACTAATACTTTCCAATGTCAAATCATTTCTATTTTTCTTATCAGCATTTTAATATTTCATTTTCAAGCGATGATATTTTTCCACCAGAGGCATAAGAGAAAGCAAAGTGTTAAGGAAGCATGATGATTGTAAGAAGAGTTTGATGTTGTTTTTACAGGCGAAACCCTGAAGCCCGCTTCATAAACTTGACTTGAGGACATGGTGAAATCATTTACCCTTCTTTATTTTTTCCAGGATGTCTTTCATGAAAAACTCTATTTTTGTCCAAATAAGTTCTTTCTTATCTTTAAGATAAAAGCCAGAACATATTTCTTGAAGATCTTTGTCTGCAGGAAGATAGTTATTTGCACAACTTTAATTGCTGTCCAGCTGGGTTATAAGAAGGAAAGATACAACATAGGAGAAATTAATAGAAAGATAAATTTGCAACTTCATTTAAGTATTTTTGAGGTGATTAAATCTTCTTATGATCAAGAATTTACAAGATTTGTTCTAAGGGGATTAATTTAGGGATACTGACTTCCTAAATAAAAAAAAATTAACTGCCAATGAATCTGATCATATCAAGAGATATATGCTAGTTTTATTTAAAAATAAAATTTAGTTGTCAAGCAAAATCTAGAGAATGATGGGTGGCTAAAGCATCCTGCAGAACTTCTTAACCTATCCGCTTTTCTAGTTTACTGTTTGAATCCATGGCAGAACATGTTCCTGTTCTATATTAAATGCATATGCTTTTAATCTTTTGTGAGACCATTTTGTATATCACGTTGCAAAGAATTAAAACAAATAGCAGAAAAAATTAAATAATATTGAATTAAAGCTATCTAAGCATATCGCCATGAAAACTTATTTGTGAAAAAATAATTTGGACATTACATCTACAGTTTAATATTTAAACTCAAATGAGAAATATCCTCTTCTGAAAAAAAGTACCATTGATGTCTGAGCACCATGTATAGTAGGGTACTCACCATAGCAAGATGTGCAGAGCCTGTCCCCAAATATGATAGTCTTTATGAAGAAATATATTATAATCTTCACAGTCGGAAAGGCTGACTTAAGCCAGACTTAAAACATCTTCTAAGAGTTAAACAGATGGTTACTGTGAGGGTGGTGAGGCATTGAAACAGATTGCCCAGAGAAGCTGTGGCTGCTCATCCCTGGAAGTGCTCAAGACCAGGCTGGATGGGGCTTTGAGCAACCTGGTCCAGTGAAAAGTGTCCCTGCCCATGGCAGGGAGGCTGGAACTAGACATTCTTTAATGTCCCTTCCAACCCAAACCGTTCAATGATTCTATGATAATGTGTATTGCCAACTTGCTTAAGTATAGCAACATCACAGTTAAGGGAAAATTTAACCTGGCCCAGGAGATTTGAATGCTATGCTGTCACTTCCTTTCCGAGTCTGTAAGAAAAGAACATGAGTCTACAGAGTTTGGCTCTGAAAAAAAAAGGCTAATGTTTGGGAAATTATTTTTTATTTGGAAAATAAACAGTTAGTGTTTATTTCTCATCAGAGAGCAAGTACTTGTCTAAGTAGCTTCATTCTCTCTTTATTCCAATGGGAGAAAATAATTCAAAATAAGGCAAAAAGGGGAAATTATTAAATATTTTATGACCTTCTCAACTTCCAGAGTCTCAGGAAATTTGCAACCCCATATATATCTTTGTTCCTATGGAAAAAGTAATCATTAACATAAGTAATATAATTGGATGATAATTTGAAGATAATAGCTATTGCTAAAGGTGAGGACAGTTCCTGCAACTTCCTTCCTTTAAAGTAATAAGAATATTGAATTACTGGCATTGGTTAATGCTAGATGGATCTGTAAAGGCTAAGTTAAAAAAGCTGACATTTATTGTGCCTGTGATCTGTGATAGAATTTGGATAATAAAGTACGTCTAAAATCCTAGTCATTTCAAGTGTAACTATCAAATCCCGATGGCAGTTAGTGGCCAAAAAAGGAGCTGGATCCTTGTCTTTTTGCAGCAGGTCTGCAGAAGACACCCCTGTCCTGATGGACTGTTTGAACAAGTATCTGCAGTGTACCCTTGTGGCAGTGAGGACTAATTGGGCTACATCATTCCACACCTGGGAGGCCAGGTCTGGAATACTGTTAAGCCCTCTCCAGTATGGCAGAGCTGTGAGCCAGCTGAGGAGATGCACACAAGGTGCTGTTACGATGGTCAGAGAACCTTTATCTAACCCTGAGAACCTTTATGTAACTTCCAAGCAAACTGACCTTGATGTGATTAGTAGGTAGGACCAGGTGACTTCCAGAGGTGACATCTAGCTTCCATTCTTCCGTGGTTCCATCTTGCCCAGTCTTCAGCTGACACTCTAAAAAGGGTTCATGTTGCTTACAGACCCCATGTCAGACTTTCTAGTCTGATGTAGAAGCCCTAGATACACTACGACATCAAAAATAAGCTGAAGGCCAGGCAAAGAACATGGAAGTATGTAAATGCACTAGAAAAAACCAGTTGTGTTGTCAACTCAGTCGTGCCCCACCTGTTTAACTGATCCTCTCACATTGCCTTCTACCCAGATCCAGTAGGTATCCTTAGAATACTCCTAAATTACAGTGCAGGAGTTGACTTTATTAAAATACATTCATGGCTTTCTTTTTTTTTTTTTTTTAAAAAAAAGAAAGAAAAGGAGGAAAAAGAATATCCGTTATACTGAAGATAGAGTCATTAAAGTATTCACTCAGGAATGAGAGACTCACATCAGCTGTCCTTTCTTCATACAGGGTTTCAAATTATCATGCTTCATCTCCTTTAGTACTTTCTTTTTCCCCTTACCTGTCTGAGGACTGTGTGTTTCACCTTTTGCTGTTGAAGTTAATATCATACAACAAATTCTGGGTTCATTAAGCCTGAGAAAAAAGGTGACACCATAGTCTTTTTGTCAAGTCATTGTGTGAGAAACATGATCTCCTGTTCCTGCTGTTGCTTCTACATACAATAGCCCATTTTACAGTGAAATATTTCATGGGTTTCTTGTTTTTATATTTAAATAGAGCATCCTATATGGCTAATGCCTAGATGGATAAAGACATTGCATTAGCTAAATCACTCTGAGAGTGGAAAGTGCTGTCACCTACATGCCTAACATTAGTTGGGTCGCTACTGACTGCATGATCAGTGTCTAACCATCACTGAGAAGCAATTTTTTAAGATCTCTGGACTTCTGTTCAATCACAGAGAACAACAAAGTATAAGCAGCACTGACAGTAAGGCATTCTTACTTTGATCTGAGGGGGCATCATTGTTTCATCCATTGCATAAAAGGAGAACTGAGAGAAAAAGAGGAAAAAGGAGCAGCAAGTATTCTATTAATGTATTACAGTTGTTTTTCAAGGCAATGAGAGATGTATGATATGGACATAAAATGTATATATGCAATGTGCTGCGTATTTTCTGTAGTAATGCATTTGTTCTAATGAAATACAATACTAATGAATTACTTACCATTCCATATGAAAATATGATTAATTTTATGTTTCTGAAAGTAATTACTTTACATTTATTAGTATTGGGTTGTATCACTTGTGGAACGAGAACTGAGTCCATAGGAGTTTTGCACTTTTAATACACTTTTAATAAGAACTCATTTTAAGTAAGGTGTTTTAATTTAATAAAAATTAGCTAAAAAATTTAATTGCATAGGAATACCCCAGAGTGCTCCGGATTTTGGTTTATATTCAACACTTCAATGATTCTAGGTTGTAGGAGAAGAGCAAAGCATACAGAATAGCTGACAGCCATAGGTTATCAGAAATGACAGATAACGAGAGAGAGTAAGAAAACAAAAGACCTGAACAAATAAATCCAGTGTTGGAAAGCCTTTTCTTCTGAAAGATCTGAAGACATGTTAAAAGTATGCTTATATATATTAAAGTAATATTTGACAGAACTACCTGTATTTGAAGAGTCTGCCTACTGGTAGCACATAGGCAGGTTCTTCAAAGTTCAGACTCTCCAAATTTCATTGGCATTAAGCATTTGCAGATATGTATTTTATGGCAGGCCTTATTTTTGATAGAAGATCCTTTGCAGTCTTTATTTGTATTGGCCTGGAATCCAAAGGTTGGGTAGCAGTAGAAGGCAGTTTATTTAAATGCTTTTCAACTGAAAGGGACTCAGTAAACAAAAGACCTTACTTCCTAAAAAACCCTTAGGGGAGTCAAGAGTGAGGAAGAAAAATGAAAAGGAAGACTGTTTAGCAGTATGTCAGTTGTTTTTGGAAGACACATCTGGCAGTAAGTGGAAAATAAATACTTTTCTATAACCTGCAGTCAGGTTGCATTTTTAATTGTAGGATTTTATCAATGAATATTATTATATAGTATCAGTTGACTTACACATAATTAATATACTAGGATGGCAAGCAAAACACATTCGGCATTAGGAGATTAAAGTTTCAGGTACTGAATTTGGCTGCTGTTTATGAGTTGAAAATTAACCTCACTGGGATCACAATACAATTACTGTTATTACAATATAACTAGTGTATGTGTATTGTGGAATACAACTAAGAGAAATTAATGGCTACTTTTCATTACATAAATTTATTCCCATTTGTGTAAAAGCCTGTTATTCCTTTTTGAAACTTGTTCCATGTATACTGTCTCATCTCTATTCTGAATAAAACATACACTTGAATTTTGTTTACCCAACTCTTCCCTCTAAAGATATAAAATGCATCAATTATTATCCATACTATTCTCTGATAATGAAGATTGTCTATAGGACAGTCATTGTCCCACTTTACTAGGACATTTTCATTGAGAAAACTGTGGACCTGAAGGTTCTTGTTCAAAATTTATTGAAGTGTGCAAGGTCCAGGATCAAACAGGAGAGAAATCTGGATGGAAACCCAGCACGGGCAAGGCCATGAGTTGTAGTTTCAAAGAGAGACAAGTTAAGGCTCCTTTGGAAAGTATGTAATGTTCAGTGAGTGCTCTCAATGCTTGCAGAGTTTTTCCTTGACTAAGTCTGGCTTTAAAAATCATAGGATTAGATGAATAGGAAGGATGAGGAACCAGCCCATGCAACACAAGTAAAGTTGGTAATACCCAGTTTATTCAGGCCTTTGATCTGTTTGAACACAGAAGGATCTGGCTACATTACATAAATAGCCAGTTTCGTTACTCCTCCTGGGCACAAACAGGGACAATCACAGAATCATAGAATGGCCTGGGTTGGAAGGGACCTTAAATAAAATAACCAAGATTTTCTAGGAAGACATTGACAAGATTGCCTCACTTACACAGAACTTCTTCTTTTGCTCTAAAAAAAAAATACTGTTTAATGCCTTTTCACTGAATGAAGGTGTTTTCTGATATCACTTTTTGCAACATACTTCTCAGAAACTAAGTCATGTGCTTCATAGTAGATTTTGAGAAGAGCTAAAGTGAGGTCTGTAAGGCTGTGCCTGGGTGCACATGTGCAACAGAGCACAACATAATGCAGAGTTAGCCCTCTATCCTGAACGTTTTCAAGGAGAATCAATATTGGCATTTACGCCTTAAAATTATTGCCCTGGTTTAGGACATTGTGGCTTCTATAACCCTTTCCATGCTTGGTGGGCTTTTAAAAGCAATTACTTTGTATCTGCTGAAACAATAAGGCATTTGTTTGGAACCTTATGGTATGCATCTTTTGTACCAGCTACCATGCAGATTTTGTGAAATACCTGCATGTTCTTCTTAGCACTATCAATCATCTGTCACCTAATGCCATTTTCACAGAATCAGAGAATATTCTGAGTTGGAAGATACTCACAAGGATCATCGTGTCCAACTCTTAAGTGAATGGTCCGTATGGGGATCAAACCCATGACCTTGGCATTATTAGCACCATGCTCTAACCAACTGAGCTCATTTAACATAAGGTCTAACAAAAAGAAAAATTCCTATTCTTTTTGAGAATTACTGCCTGGGATATATTTAACACTTATGGGAGTAGATATGGTAAGACAGGTTCTTAATGGGAATGAAGCAGTTCAATGCCTCTTGGTCCCATTGATAGTCTGTGAAATACCTTGATTAAAAGTTGCTGAAAAGGAGCCTTAACTGCTTTTACCATTCCCTGTAGTTTTAATTCTGAACATAAATTTAGATGACAACTCCATGAAATAGATATTCAAACTTATGTGGTGTGAATTTTTAATTGATTAGGTTGTTAGAAAAGGAAATATAAAGGGTTTGATTTTTATCCACTTACCAAACCAATACTGTAGAACATGATGTTTTAGTGTATTTAGGATCTGGAAATATGCAAATTCTCTTGCATGCAATTATTTTAACTCTTGGAGTACCAGAATCAATTGCAAATACTGTCATAATTTCATGAAACTCTTTTAAGAACATAATCAGTAACATTTCCTAGATATGTGTAGCTAAACTGACATTTGTTTTGAAGAGCTGAAAGTCTTGCTCTTATATGGGATGTTTGTAATTTTAAAGCATTTGAACCTCCCTAATCAAAAGGGATGATGCTGCAAAGACTTTTATGATTAGTTTCTATGTTTCAAAAAAAAGAAAAATATGCTAGACTCATACAGATCAAAGCAGTTTCAACACCACAAACATGAATGTTTGTCTTGATCAATTCGTGAGGGATTTCCTAAATTCCGTGGAAACCCAGCTGTAAAGCATGACTCCAGGCACAGTTTTGAACAACAAATTAGCTCATGTAAATAGACTTATCCAATTTCAGTACTTAGAGGGCCACTATGCTTAGAATATCCGGGTGCTTCATGTTCTTTAGTATACTTAAATGAGTCACTAAATTATTAAGACACCAATTAAAATTATTAGCAATTTATATAGAAAATTGAAGAAAGATGATGTCATTATTCCATTATTCTACTGTGCTTTGCAGGTCCTAAAATGGTAGAATTCCACGGTCAGCAATTTCAGATCAACTCAAAGGATGGAAAGCCACTTTTTACAGTGGATGAAAATGAGGTTGTAATTGGCACAGATAAGCTTCGAGTCACAGGTTTGTAACCATTTAAGAAATGCTCAACTAATACCCATAAGAAAAGCACAAAAAAAATGGCATATTTAAATACATCATTATGTGTGAAAACAAGTTCCAATTTTACCTCATTAAGAAATAGAAATATGAAAATACTCTGACCTTTTCCAATAAATAATCAGTAAGAACTTTTAACAGCAAAATAATATATAAATAAAAATATGTAAATATATCTGTGTTTATTTAGTTTTAAAGCCATTAGTGATTGGAACGGTACTGATGCATCTTTTTCTGAATTATTTAATGTTTCCATTGCACACTTTTGAGGCTGAAAAAATTCTAGATATTCCAGTCTGAGTTGTAATGAGTTTGATTTGCAAAAACTTTAGGCTCTCTCTGATATTTTTATATGGTTTTATCTTGCAAAATGAAAGCCACTGTATTTCTACTCTGTGTGTAGCATATATCATAGAATCACAGAATCAACCAGGTTGGAAAAGACCTCTGAGATCAAATCCAACCCATGACCCAACACCACCCTGTCAACTAGACCGTGGCACTAAGTGTCACATCCAGTCTCTTCTTAAATACCTCCAGGGGCAGTGATTCCACCACCTCCCTGGGCAGCCCATTCCAGCGGAACTCTCTCTGTAAAGAATTCCTTTCTAGTGTCTAACCTAAACCTCCCCTGGCACAGCTTAAGACCGTGCCCTCTTGTCCTACTGCTGGTTGCCTGGGAGAAGAGACCAACCCTGCCTCATTCAAACCTTCTTTCAGGGAGTTGTAGAGAGCGATGAGGTCTCCCCTGACCCTTCTCCTCTCCAGGCTAAACAACCCCAACTCCCTCAGCCTCTCCTCACAGGACTTGTGTTCAATTCCCTTCACCAGCCTGGTTGCTCTTCTCTGGATCCAGCATCTCAATATCCCTCCTGAACTGAGGGGCCCAGAACTGGACACAGCACTCCAGGTGTGGCCTCACCAGCACCGAGTACAGGGGCACAATCACTTCCCTGCTCCTGCTGGCCACACTGTTCCTGATCCAGGCCAGGATGCCATTGGCCTTCTTGGCCACCTGAGCACACTGCTGGCTCATGTTCAGCTTCCTGTCAATCAGCCCCCCCAGATCCCTTTCTACCTGGCTGCTCTCCAGCCACTCTGTCCCCAGCCTGTAGCGCTGCAGGGGGTTGTTGTGGCCAAAATGCAGGACTCGGCACTTGTTCTTGTTAAATATCATACCTTTGGATTCAGCCCATTTATCCAGCCTGTACAGGTCCTTCTGCAGAGCCCTCCTGTCCTCTAGCAGATTGACACTCCCCCCCAACTTGATATTAGGCACAAATTTGCTAATGGTGCACCTGATCCCCTTGTCCAGATCATCACTAAAGATATTAAGCAGAGCTGGGCCCAACACTGATCCCTGGGGGACACCACTAGTGACCGGCCGCCAACTGGATACAGCCCCATTCACCACCACTCTCTGGGCCCGGCCCTCCAGCCAGTTCCTAACCCAGCACAG
>VXAY01005705.1:55242-201234 GCA_013399855.1 Oxyruncus cristatus
CTGGCCAAGCCGTGGGCTGCAGCTTTTCCAGGAGTGTGCTGTGGGAGACGGTGTCAAAGGCTTTGCTGAAGTCCAGGTAGAACACATCCACCAGGCTGGTCACTTCGTCATAAAAGGAGATCAGATTGGTCAGGCAGGACCTGCCCCTCCTAAACCCATGTTGACTGGCTCTGATCCCTTGTCTGTCCTGTAGGTGTTGTGTGGTTGCACTTCGAATGATCTGTTCCATAAGCTTGCCAGGCACCGAGGTCAAGCTGACAGGCCCGTAATTTCCCAGGTCTTCCTTCTGGCCCTTCTTGTGGAGGGGTGTCACATTAGCCAGCTTCCAATCATCTGGGACCTCCACAGTGATCCAGGACTGGTGATAAATGATAGAGAACAGCTTGGAGAGCTCTTCTGCCAGTTCCATCGCCCTAGGGTGGATCCCATCTGGTCCCATACACTTGTGAGGATACAAGTGGCTCAGCAAATCACTGACTTCTTCCTCCTGGATAACAGGAGGTCTATTTGGCTCCCTGTTGCTGTCTACCAGTCCAGGAAGCCAGTTGTCCTGAGGACAACCTGTCTTCTTGTTGAAAACTGGGGCAAGGAAGTTTTTAAGTACCTCAGCCTTATCCTTGTCTTTGGTAACTACGTTCCCCTCTGTGTCCAACAAAGAATGAAGGTTTTCCTTGTCCCTCCTTTTGCTATTGTTGTATTTATAAAAACACTTTTTTGTTGTCCTTAACAGAAGTGGCCAGATTAAGTTCAAAGGCCAGATTAAGTTCACAGGATGATATTTGTAGTATATTTTAAATGTCATTTGTCAAAAGACAAGTTTGTCTTAGGCTATTTCTGCAAATCACTGAAGTACTCATTTACAAAGTAATACATCAAAGTTATCACATGATGAGCTATTTCCTTTCATATGACCTGAAAAATTCAACCTTCATTTTCTAGGTCCAAGGTTGCATTAAAATAGATCAAGGAGTGATTTCTCTTTAAGGAGAAGGGTCCATCAAAGGAAATATTAAAATTATTCTGTAACTTGTTTTCAAATATATTTTTAATATTTTTACCAGATGGCAACTATCATGTTTGACTTTTGCTAATTATTGGTGCTCTGAAATCTTGAGGTCTTAATTTTAATGAATAGATTCATATTATTTCACTGTGCAAAACTATAAATATGGTAGTAACTATATGATTAGTGTTTCAAAGCCAAAGTTAAGTTATAATAACTGTGTTAATAAATTTTGTTTACGCCTGAGGGTCTTATCTTAGGTTTTTTTACTTTTTAACCTAATTGAAATTACAACTTTGTTTAACCAGGAAACCATATCAAATAATTATTGTTTGCCCAAGGGATGCTAAACTTTAATAGAAAAGCATGTTTAACAAAGATATGAAAAACTGCATAATTGTTGACTGATTTGGAAAAGGTCTATCGCTGCTCAAAGTAAAAATCATTCACACACGAGCTAGAGCATGTGTTCTGACTCATCCATTATGAATCTTTACACGTCATTGATAATTATTTACTTCAGCAGATACTGTAGAAAGACACAGTGCCTGTTTCTTTTTTACACTGTAGTACAATTTAAAAGCAAAAACATTAAGTCAGTAAGGTTATTTCAGTGTAAAATTAATGTAAGTGAGAGGAGATTCATGCCTACTTTGCTTCAAATTAATTTATTAAAATTGTGATTTAAATGATACTATTAGCATAAAGGATAAATTATTGTGATTTAAGTTGTACTATTAGCATGAAGGATACATTAATAGTACTTTGCATACTGAGATAATTTTTAAACATTTTAGATAGAGAACAAGATCAATATGAAATAAATTTTGAAAAGTTCATACCATAATAAACAAATGACCACGGGCTTAAAATACACAAAGAACATTTTGCAGGTTTTTTATGTACAATATAGTGAACTATTTGATTTTATTTCTCCTTACATGAATTATGAAAAGTGCAGTAACAATTTGTAAGAAAACCTAACAGTTTTCAACTAAAATATAATATAGCAGAGAACAAATGTCTGTTATTTATGATATTTGAGGACACACGAATAAGTCTAAGAACAAGCTAATCCAATCCAACAGCTCAAGAACTGTCATTTTCCTACAATTTGTTATGTTTCACACTATATCAGTCAGACAGTTTCTGGCCCATGGGGTAGAATAAAATAGCAGCAGACTCTCTCTGTTACAAGAAGAGGAAATACCTAGGGAAAGCCATGACCAGCAAAATGCCACAGACACCCCACAGGGTCACTGACAGGTCTTAGGTGCTCATGTTCAAATGGCTGAATTGAACCTCCAGCCCACAGCCAATGCATCCTGGAGCATAAAGAAGACACTTAGACCTGCCACATGGAGAGCTCTTGTGCCGACCAAATGTCTGCTGTAGGGTGAGCTTAACCGCTCACTAATCTCCATGGAATACCATGGGTAGTGGCTGAGTTCACGTGCTAAAACATTAGCATCCAGCTGCGTGTGAAACACCTTAGGGTATGTGAGACACCACATGATCTCTCTGTATCTACAAGAGACGCTTCCTTTGATCGTGGCAGCTGGAGGCCAGTCAGGATGTATGAGGGTATTTCAGATGACAGTAAGTAAATATGATTAGGCAACTAAATTCTTGAATTTAAGTGTATGAAACTGAAGCTAAGCTTAACCCTTCATGATAACTACTGCTACCTGAAAGAGCACATACTCCAATTACATCCTCTTTAATATTATTTCAGAAATCACCTGAGAGTTTTGCAGACATTTATTACGTTGCTACAGAGGTACTGAACATCAGCATTTTGTTCTGGTAGAGTTTTATACATCCAATTGGCACTGGTGACAGTGAAACCCACTTTGTAACAGTTTATTGGCTGGCAAAGAGCTGGTTGCTTTATAACTAGCAATGTTGTCATGGCGGACTCATAGAAACAGAATTGTTAGGTTAGAAAAGACCTCTAAGGTCACTGGGTTCAATCAACTGCTGTGTTCACCACTAAACCATGTCCCCACATCTACGCTTCTTTTTTCTTGAAGGAAAGCTGGCAGAGCAGAGGGGATCAATAATTTTAAGGAGAAGCATACTGTAACACCCTTTCTCCAGTTTACTACTTGTCCTTCTGCTTGTTTGTCTTTTATAAACATTTCCTAAAGTATTGTCTGAGTATTGTCTGTGATCTTCTACTGCTCTGTTCTATGCAAAGGTTTTCAGTTTGCCACATTGCTGAAGTGCAATGTGAGGATGTGTGTTTGATTTTAACACTTCTGCTCAGAAGGTAAGTTAAGCAGGAGACAAACTGAGGGTATGAATGAACATCCTGTTAGACTTTGAGAAGGAAAATTGTCTGTGCTTGATAGGGTGCGTGGGAAGTTAATGAATCTTGCTGACTTCAGACCTCTCATTGAGAAAATTAGTATCTTGTTCTTGTGTATTTTAGGATTAAATTACATTATATTAATAAGCAGTAGCCTGTAAAATAGTAAATATAGTAACATTCATATATTAATTAATGTTCTTTCTTTACAGTTTAAAAGATAAAATAGGAAATGAAGACAAGAAATCAATTTAGGGCATTTCATAATAATATTGCCCTGAGGTTTTTTTTATTAGTGTCATACTCTTCAAACTTAAGAAGTTTTTGTCACATAAAGGCAAGGGTTTATTCTTGCGTAGAGGTGATAGCTCTAGAATATGGAAGTAAGCCTTTTCATTCCATCTTACACCACCTGCCCACCCCCTCTCCCCCCAGAGCATTAACACTGATGTTTCCTGTTGACTTTCTTCCGTTCTCCCCTATTTCCATGAAAGTGATACTAACTCTGTTACCACTTACCTGTCTTTATAGAACCATAGAATCACAGTATCATGTAGGCTGTAAAAGACCTTTAAGATCAAGTCTAACCATTAACCAGAAATGCCAAGTCCACCACTAAATCGTGTCCCCAAGAGCCACATTTACACTTTTAGCAGATCAACATATTCCTGCAAAATATCTTAGTTGTACCAAATCAGCATTTTCTGATAAACATTTTTAATTCCTTAAGGTGCAGTGTGGGTTTTTTTGTCATCCTCAATGTGTAAGGTTGCTACTTTGTAACACCCACCAGCACAAACACAAGAACAGGAGAATAACTGACTATGTCCATCAAGACATTAGGTTTTATCATGAAGAATAATCTTAATGTTAATGAAGAAGGCTTAAAGCTCTGTCTGAATTAATGTATTTTGAATTTTTCAGTATTGTATTCATGCCAGTTTGTAGTTTACAGAAAGATTAATCTATTTAAATTGATGAAGAATATATCAACAGCTGAGTAAAATTTAAATACAAGTTCAGTAAATTGATGCTTCCTCAAAGTGGTGGAGTGATTTAATATGGTAATTCTCATGGCTCGTGTACTTCTCTTCCATCCAAGCTAAGGAGATTTCATTCTTTCATGCTTCCTTAGGACATCCTGAGAATTTTCCTCCAGCCCTCATGAAGTGACAGTCTTCGTCTCAGTTGTCTCAACAATGTATTAATTTTTAATGTTTTTTCTTGATTTCACTTCGTTTCCTTTGGCCGTGTTCTCTGCAGTTCCCCCAACCATTTTTTATTCTCTTATTCCCTTTACACTATATTAAAGACAATCTAATACCACATCTATACTATCTACACCGTACTTTCTAATCATCCATTGTCAGTCTCTGTCTAGATAGAGTCTAAATCCCTAACTTAGGGTTTCTACAGCCCAGAACTCTTTCTGGAGGGTAACAGCATCCTATTCTGACAGAGCAGCCAGACAAGCCACCTTGTATAATATCCTAACTATTAAAATATATTGCCTTGCTACATGTTCACCTGAAAAGTGCTCAGATATGTGAATCCTCAAAGCCAAAGAAGATCACTCAGCCTAAGGAGGGCCACTCCAGTTTTTGATGAGTACCTTCACAGTGCTTGTGTGAACCATCTCTTTTGGTGAGGGGCTTTTGTACTATTTCGGCAAGTTCCCTGATCCTGGTGAAGCTTAGGTGGGAGGTGACATGGTGATACTGCAATGATGCTAAAAAGCAGGAGGGCAGAAATGGGTGTCCTTGGACAATTTTCAGGTCCAGCGGGGAAGCTCCTGGTGAAGTTTGTTGCCCGCTGTTTCTTCCTCATTGGGATGAAACTACTCTTATTTCAAGAGGTAAACTGTCTGATCCCAAAATCAGTACCATTTTGCATGCATAAATAACATTTTATATTCATCAAGTCTCCCTGTAAATAGGGGTAAATCTTTGATGAAGCTCTATGCCAGAATTTTTGATATGCATAGAATAGTCTAAAATTAAATATGATAATTTAAGACTGTAATGTCTGAAAATGTTTTTGGGGATTTAAATTATCTCTATTGACTGTAATGGAAGTTACATTGTACAAATCCTATTTACTTATTTTGTTGTCCCATGTAGTTTAAAATTTCTCTACCTTCAGACTTTTTAGATTTCATTTTAAGAATGTAATGTACATTTACATTATCTCTGTATTGTGTTGTTCTAATCAATACTGTAATGGTAATAATGCAGCTATATTTTATTGTCTTATAATTCTTAATATATGTTTTCTTGTCTGAATTTCTGATAACAAGGTGGCCATATCAAAACTGTTACTTTTTTTTTCATTCTGTTACATTATAGTATTTTTCTTTTTTTTTTTTTTTTTAACAGGACCTGAAGGAGCACTTTTTGAACACTCTGTAGAAACACCACTTGTAAAAGCAGAAGCTTTTAAACAGCTTAGGTAAGAATTTATAATAAAAACATAAATCTAATAAATAAATGTTATTTGCTATAGGTATTCACATTTTTTGAACATGTGATTTTCAACACAGAGTTACTAATAACTTCTGGTTTGTGTGACAAGTTACTGTTTTGAAGGAAAATTATATATTGTTCTGTGGTTTAGAAATACATTATGAATTATTTATTTCTGATGGTGAATATTCAAAACTACTGTGGAAAGATTTTCTGTAAACTTCTGGTTTTCACCTTTAAAACACTGAAATGCAACTTCTCCTACTATGTTACAATATGAGTTGCTTGTCTGCAGCAGGTCATTGACCTGTAATTAGTCAAGATTTTTAGAAACTAGTATCAATCTGAGGAAGCAGACTCAGAAGAAAAATTTGGAAATGTGCAAAGCTCTATATGAATAAAGAGCAGTTTGGGCTGAGAAAATCATTATGAAGTACTTCATATGTTTCAGAGCATCTTAAATCTGGGGTAGCATTTCTTTGTGCATTATGTGATTTTGAGTATCCCAAATTAGTTTATAATATGCTGGTTATGATGAGGTAATAAACTCAAATTATATTCTCTTCATGAACATGTTATCTGTCATTTTATAAGCCAGTTCAAAGAAAGATTTGAAATGAAAGAGGATTTCCTTAACAATTATATTTCTGTCCTTTCATACCTTGGCAGTTTGTTACTTTCTGTCATAATTTCTCTTCTTAGTTTTCTTCTCCAATAGGGGTAACTAGCAGAGAGTAGTGGAAGATGATTAAAGCTATCAAAAACACTGTATCTTGCTGATTGAATTTTTAAATTGGGAATGGCAAATGAGACTATTAAGATACTTACTTTGATTTTCTTTTTAAGATTTACTTGCAGTAAGATACATTGTGCTTGCATTTGAAGACAGTATGAGCTTAAGACATTTTTCTTTTTATATGTTGATGTCCACTTCCAAAACTGTGTTTCTTCTGTTACAGTAGAACTTCGATGTGACAGACTTTGATCAGTGTTTAGGGTTCTGCATTGTAAGTGTACGTTGTCTGGTTTTGTAGGGAGTAGATTCATTATGTTGCAAATTTGTCATTTTCTGTGATTACCTCAATTTTAGTAAAGTAGGAAATGGACTTTTATGATTTCAAAGTCAAGAGGCTCTCCCTAAATTTTAATTGGCTACATATCCACTATTTTCTGTGATTGTTCAAACGCATCATCAATTAACATTCTAATAGGCTTAAAGCTAATAGTTTTATTCTACATCTGTTATGCTATGTTACATTTTAAGTTTTTATCTGCACTTTGTTTAATAAGTTACACTGTTTCAGTCTACATACAACTATTGTTATTATAATTCTTCCACCTGTTTCTGAAATAGGTTAACATTTAAATGTAAAAAATGAGCTTAATTCAAAGTGTTCATAAAGTTCTCCTGCATGGGTGAGTTTACCTCGTGGCTTATCTCTGTAGTGACTTTTACCATGTCAGCTATAAACACCTTTTAATCTACAATGGTGCTATGTGTTAGCAGAGCTCAAATGTAATACTTAAAATCCCATTCAGTTCTACCTTAAAATAGTGTGAAGTACAGATTCTTCCAGAATTGACAGAAGTTTGCTTTTAATTACCGTAATGGCATTTGACGTGAATCCAGATCTGCTAAACACTGGTGCTAGAAACTGAGATAGCTTAACCTTAAGAAAACTGAGTATTAGGGTATGTAGCTGTGCAGTATATACGCCACTCACTTGTGTCATCACAGAGTAATAGAATCACAGAATAGTTTGGGTTGGAAGATCATCAGTGCAGAACCCTTAAAGATCATCTAGTTCCACCCCCCCTGCCATGGGCATGTCCCACTAGACAGGTCACTCAAAGCCCCATCCAACCTGGCCTTGAACACTTCCAGAGGTGGGACATCCACAACACCTGTTCCAGTGCCTTACCACCCTCACAGTAAATAATTTCTTCCCAATGTCTAATCTAAATCTTTCCTCCTTGTTTTATCACTAATTGCCCTTGTAAAATGTCCCTCTCCTCTCTCTTGTCCTGGCAACCTTTCACCTAGAGAAGTTCAAAATGCCTCTGTCCTTTATTTATTTATTTATTTATTTATTTTTCTGTCATAATCAGGGTCAATTTTGAAAGCAGAGATGGCAATGATTTCATTTTTTTCATTAAGGGCTTCTGGGAAGGATTACAAAGCAAATGCACTGGCCTGCAGGGCAGATGCTAAGTTAAGATGTAGACAGAGAAGACCAATTTTTAAAGCTCAAGCTGGAAAAAGGTTACTTTCAAGGGTAATCTTAAATGTCAGTGTAAACAAAATTCATGCATTCTGTTGTGAAGGAGCTCAGATAAGCTTACCAGTGAATGGCTACTTTTTAATGCTTCATAAATATTCTGTTTCATTCTACACTGTTAAATACAGGAACCTACCTACCTACTGAAAAGCACTTCAATATGAAAATTTAAAATGCGATTTTAAGTATTACTTTTCTATTTTAAATTTATATATTCTTCCTTTCCAGATTAAGGTAGTGAATACCAAGTCGTAGGTAATATAACATATTTTATCACCTGAAGCCTTATCTCTTGCACTTTTACTTTCTTCTGCTATTTTCCCTCTATTTTTCCTACAGTGATTGTGCTGTGCCATGTGAATATGATATGCTGGATGAATGTGGTATAAAATGCCATGGTAGGAAGCATTAAATGTAGGGAATAATGTTTCAAGAAAACCTACTAAAATGCAGTTGCATGTTTCAAGGAGCTGACTGCAAAACTGTTCATGCTCATAACTTTTCAGCTCATGTCATATGAACGGAGGCCACATTCATTCTCTGTCATTCAGATTTAGAGGAGGAGGATTTCAAACAAAGCTGACACAAATGGCCTCTGAATTACACATTCTGCTGGTTTTCTTGTCCAAATGCCGAATTTCAAGATAGACTGCTTTTCTGGAAACAAAGAGATAAGTGTGTTAGAACATATCTTTTTATAGCTAAGTAATGGAGACAGAGCAATGCAATTATACTGTGGTCAGTAACTGTCTCTTCTTTTGAAATTTGAAGGAAACATATAGAGTCCTTTTCAGTATAATAGAATGAATTTATGGCTCACTCGTAAAGAGAAGGAGACATGCTTGCACTTACTTCCAACTGGGAGGAAGTATTATAACGACAAAATCTACAATTCAAGATTGAAGCTTTCCTAAGTTTAAAATAACGTTGCCTAGTTTTTAATTCCTTTAATGAACTTCTTCTATCTAAATACAATACATCGTTTTCATTTACAAAATTTGTTAAGACTTTAGGACCTAGTGGAGACCTAAAAAAAGGGTCCTGCATATAATAATCTGCCACATTGAGACGTCTGCCATCTCAATGGCACATTTATAGTCAACAGCGAGATTTGGATATATCCAGGAAATATCCTTCCCGGACAGACATCACTGAGGAGGCGCCTTGTTAAAACTAGCCCACTGTAACTAGTGAGAACAGAAACAGATCTGGACTTCTGTCTGCGGTTCAGTTGCTTGGTATACACAGCTTCCAAGATGCAGGAGTACTTCTTTGACCACAGCCACCCATCACCTGGGTCACATCTCTTGCCCTTGACACAACCTGACCTTCTGTATGGTCATGGAACCACGGGAGAGCAAACAAGAGGAAGTACATGTTATTCTTGTGCATGCAGTGAGGAATAGGAGGAGACCAGGGAGTTTCAGTGATGATTTAAAAAATAATTCTGACAAAAGAACCAAATGAATGTCCTGACCATGAGGTTATCCCTGTGCAGTTCTCTGTTTCTTGCCAGATTACTTGGTTGTGCAAAGACTGACATTCACTATAGGGGCTGCTGAAATCCAGCTTTTTATTCCTGCCAAGCTATCTTGTAGTCTGGCAAATAGAGGTAACATACAGGTTTCATTCCCCTCAAGATGAAGAGGGAATTGAACTAATGTTTCAGAATTCCTTGCTGAATAGCAAAACCAATAGGTTTATGTAATATGTAATATATAGCATTATACATATAATATCTATTGTAATATATATATTGTATATTATTCAAAATACTATATAAAAAGTATTACCTCTTCCATGGCTCTTCATAAAAGTGGCCAAAGACCTTGTACTTTGGTGTGTATTTGGCATCTTGAAACCTTGCATCAATCAGGTCTCCTGGGGCTTCCCTAGAATTTATTTAGCTGCCACCTATAATGGGATCACAGCAAAGTTTTAATGGAAACAAGTGTCTTGCTTCCCAAAGACTGAATTCAAAGAGAATAAGAGAAGCTCGTGTTCAGACACGTATCTTATGACACAAAATGTAGGTGGGAAATCTATAACAGCAACTAATGGAACTAGATTATGTAGACAGAGAAATTTCTAACAATTCCCTAAAAACCATCTTCCAGGTTCCCTGTCAGCTACTGGAAGTAGCCTTTTCTGATATTATCCAGAGTTTCATGCCGGCACACGTATCCTTTTATATCCCTTGTTATCAAATAACAATCTCTGTGAAAACCTATGTCTAAGTTTAGACATTTTTCCAATCTGATGCTATCATATCTTTCTGATAATTTATAGCAACTTAGAATATTATTTAGCCTATTATTCTACTCCTCCTAAATTTTGTATCCTGCAATAACACAGAGCTCATACATAGTTTTGTCATTTTTATATTGTTTGCTTCTTGTGATTTACATGGCTTGTGGTTTTCTGAAGAAAAACACTGGATGAGCAAAATCCTTTAAATAGCAAAACAGTGTTTCTGAACTGAGCATTCTCATTTCCCAAACCTATGGAGACGTGCTTACAAATATGACAAATAAGACAGTTTTCCATTTATTAACTACCTGTATACTATGCATAATAAATACAATGCTTATGAATGAGTACTATCTTTGTTCTCATATTTGCCATTTATGGCTGTTTGAAAGCCAGCAACTGTGCCTTCTGAGTACAGATCTTCTGGGAAATCACTTTTAGTTCAGTCAGTTTGAGGTATTCTGCCAGTCCTTCAACTGAGGGTTTACATCCAAGTTCAAAATTATCTACTATAATTCCACTATTCTTGATTTTGAAAAGCATTATAATAGGAGTGATATCACTGTTCCAGAGAAAAAACGTTTGTCAGAGTATGATTATAAATATACAGAATATGGGTATATTTAATGACTTATGGGTATATACTGAAAATATTTCAATATTCCCCTGGGAAACAGATGTATTCTAAACAATGTATACATTAACTAAAACTTAAAATATGTAATTTAAGACGCATTGCTTCATATTGAAGTGAAATACCTATGTTCAGTGCTTAAAGCATAAAGATATGCATTTGTGGACTTGTGACTAACATGTTATACAATATTGATAATCTGAGGGCAAAATTTTACATCTTCTAGGTATTTGTTTAGGGTAAATTATTGTACTGATGGTGGACCTCTCCCTGTCTATATATTCATAATTAATGTATAGCCTTTAATTTTCACTTCTGTTCTATGGCATCCAATAACTCCACTTATGGAGTTCCGGCTTCTACTTCCCCCTGATTCTTTCTGATGGCTTTCTTTTACCCTTTCCATTCCTCACTGATAATATGATTTCTTTTTGCACTTTCAGTATTTGCTACTGTTAAACTGTGTAATAAGACAGAGAGAAGGCTGAAAACTGAAGTTGTGGAGTTTTATTGCTGCATGAGTAAGAATTATGAAGGAAATCTAGAAAGTAATGTATAGAAGCCAACCATGGTAAAAGCATTTGCTAAATAATTACTTAATCATATTTGTAATACTAATGCTTACATGCTAATTGCCTAAAAATACCACCTAACTAATTGAAGTACAGTCATTTTTATTTGCATTCATTATGCAAATCAAAAGCCCAATCACTCAGGAGATAATGAATTACAGAATGAATGAATAACAGAAAGTAAGACTACAGTTATGATTCAGTGTTTGCAAGGCATCTCTGCCGCCTGACTAGTGAGATATTTCTACTGCAATGTAATTTTATGAGCCCTGGCATTAATTTGCTAGAAATACATTTGCATTCATATATTTTACTACACTAGGGTTAACTAAGAACACCATCAAGTACTTCTTTTGGAAGCTTTAAAGAATTTCATTCCGTTAATTTGATGGACTCAAATGTGTAAAAAGCATAGTTTAGAAGAACCAGATGATATAGGACATCATGTTTATCACCTTTCAGAAGCATTTCTGACTTGAATATTTGAAAAAACTCTATTAGCTAAGGCTTGTGTACTATATCAAATCTGGTCATCTTTTAAGCAGTGATTTTACCTGTAAATATTAATCCTGAAGTGAAAAGAATTTTCCAAGCACAGTCTGTTTTCTCTGTCTTGTCCTACTAGCATTTGGTGTGCACCTATCCTCTTGCAAAATCTTGTTCATCGCAGTTTAGGTTACAAAATATAGTGCTTCCCCTGCAGGGCATAGGTGTCATTTTATGTATGGACAATATGGACAAATATCTATCTCCTAAGAGATAGATTTACTCTGCTGATTAGATCATCCTGCCTTCTGTAATTCTGAGTCTGCAAAGGGGCTCTGTCTTGCTCTCATGGAAGATGTTTATCTCCTGAGATAGGAGGGACCTTGGTGACCACTGGAAACAGACTCATGTCTCTGAGTGAGCCTGTTTCCACACAGTTGTGTTGGCAGTCAGAGCTGCTCTGCTAAACATGTTTCCTGTTTCAAAGGACTGCTGGCCTCTGGAACCAGTGACAGACAGATGACAGACAGACAGACAGACAGACAGACAGACAGACAGACAGACAGATAGACAGACAGACAGACAGACAGATAGATAGATAGATAGATGCCTCAGTAATGGGAGGAGAGGAAATCCATGCACTGATGTTAGTGGCCTTTTTTGTGAGGTAAGATCTCCCTGACAACACATGCCAGGCTTCTGCCCACTGTTGTAAATGACTTTCACTTATGGCAGTCATGTGCTTGATGTTCTTCCTAAAGCCTCAGTTTTTCAGAGGTGTCACTTAACACATTAAAATCAATAGGAGTTGTTTCTGCTGCTTGTATAAAATGGTCATTTTTGTATTTCCATGGCTGCTTATGTCAGTAGTGCAAAGAGCAAAGTTGTAAGGATTTCTGCACCTACACTGTTGAACTGGATCCCTGACAATGTCAGACTGCTCAGTGAGTTTGCTAAAGTGAACTGTCATCAGTGATTACAGCATGTTCCACCTGAGTGCAAGCCACCGTGAAAATTTTGTTAATGATTGTCGCAGTTCTAGACACCTTGCAGATGACCACCTGGAGCCCTGTTTCTAAGTCTGTGATTGTGCTGTCACTGATCTAAGACATAATGTTGAGTTGAGCCAGTCATCCCTTACATTATCTTTCACCTACATACCTATCTGCGCTTACAACAAGGGAGCTGGGGAGGAGGCAGGAACGAGGAGAAACCTACCATAAGGATGTGGGTGTGGCAAACACTGGAAAAAGAAAAGGAAACATTTCCTGATAACAGATTCTTTAAAGAAACATTGCACACATGTGCCGTTGCTACTCACTCTTCCCCCTCTACCTCAGTCTATGTGTACAGTCGTGAAAATTCAGTTCTGAGGACTCTGATGACAGTGTGGCACATTCAGACACTGTACTAGTGAATCACAAGAGGGGAAGGGTATGACCTGCTTGTCAGCAAAGCCCCTTCGCTTGAGTGTTTCTTTTCATGGAGAACATGTGGACGCTATAAACAGCAGGTACTGAAGAACTCCAGTTACTTGAAATCCTTCTGTGCTTCTAAATATTAAATAAAAAATTGCTTGAGATATATAAAAGAAAGGCATGGAAAATTTCAACCTGGAAGATAATTTTATGAAACTACTCATAATGAAAATACTAAACACATTTTTTACAACAGTGATGCAAATAGTGTTATTATATGAGATTAAAGTTTTATAATACAATACGTCATTTTATGATATTAATAAAGTAATTTGAAAATTATAGCCATACTGGAAACATCTGTGATGTGCCAGATTCAATCACATTCAGTGGGGACTTGGCCATTTTTAATTACGTGGAGAGTCAGCACATCATAAAATTGAGGTCATCAAAGGACCCCTTTTGAATTAGCTCTGCTTACCACTCTTCATCACAACTGTCAGTCTTGAGAGAAGCTTCTATTTTAATCATATCTCAGTCTGATCTTTAGTCTTCATTCCTTCAACATTGGGTCATTGAGTGACAGTAGACAAACAGGCAAAAACACCTCAATATTGAAGATTGATGGAGAACTAGTAAACAAATGAGTACACTGTAATAATCAGATCTGCTATGTTTTTGAATATGTGTTTTTAATAAACATTGTTTTAAATTGCTTTATAGACTTTTCAAAGTACCATTAAAACTGAGAACTGTTTTATTCTCTTTTTAAGAGAACATGTAACTAACTGCATTTGTCCTAGAACTTTGAACATTTCTTTTATGTTGCTTACGTAGAAGAAATTCTGTTAACCAAAACTTTGGGAGCTGGAAACATCTGTTATTCAAATCTGGCTTTGTAATTGTTCTTGTGAACAGAGATCCCCCTTAAGCCATAAGCAGAGTTAGTGCCTGCTGTGCTTATGCTGAACAATTCCCTTGAATCTGGAATCTCGTAACTGAGCTGAACTGGAATTTCTGTTGCCATGCATTTCAGATTTACAACATAAATGTGGAACAAACTTGGAGCACAGTCTATTTCAAGAAATAAAACGTGATAAGATTTTTTGAATTTAATTTAAAGGAAAGGAAAATATGATGAAGAATATACCAGCTGACATCTTCAAGAGCAGCAGATACTCCCAACATTTAAGAATGGCACCAAAAGGAATAGAGTGCCTCAAGGTTCTGCCCTTGATCATTATCTTTGATCATTTTTTGCATAAGACAAAATAAGCTAAAAACCCCTATAGATTTATTTATTTAAAAGTCAACCGCGCTTCCTATACAAATGGAGTAAAACTGAAAACTAAAAACTTATAAAAAACCCCTCATCTGCTGATCATTGCTGATCCTAAAAGATTTCTTTATTGTTCATGCATGTGATTTAACTGATAATTCAGCACACACTTCTGGTTACCATTCAGCTCTCCTGTATATAGCCTGCATTCATACAACTGAGTCCAAACCTAGAGGGCCTCTGTGTGCCCAGAATAGGCAGATGCATCTTAGATGCCCATCTAGATTTAAAGTGCTTCTCTCTCTGCAAGCAAAAACATTCTTTCATTCATTCATTCCTTTATTTATTCATTCATTCACTGAAGTGGGAAGGGATCCTCCCACATACCACCCGCATAGATACATTTGCAGAGAGACTAATATACCTGGAGGATGGCCCCAGGGATTTGCAACTGCTTGGGCAGTTGAATTGATTCAACTCATTTTAACATCTAGGTGAAGATACCTATACTCTATCTCATCACCTCTTGGTGGAAGGTAACAGATACTGTTAGGGCATTTTAAGGGACATCTAAAATAGATCAGATTAATTATGCCTATTTCCCTCTATTTATTTTGAAGGGTGCACACTATAGGCAACTGCATTTTTTTAGAGGAATTGTGCACTTACCGACTACACCATGTTTGGATAAGGTCTGAAGAAATGAAAATTCATCATAAGAAACAAGGCCACGCACTGTGCTGGGAAATGTTCAAATTGCAGAGTAAAGCTTTTCCACTTGTAACCCACTACTTCATAAATTAATCTAAATTGCTAATCATAGTTTATATAACCTTGTAACTAGGATTAGTAAATGCTGCCAATTACTGGCTCTTGTTTGATATCAGGCACAAGGTAATTGGTTCTTCCAAGCTAATAATTAGCTTGGAGGCCCTGGCCATACTAGAACTTTGTCTTTTCAGGAAAGTCATAACACCATCATATCTACCTAAGTCTAAAGACTTTGAGAATTTCAAAATACAGTCTAAATATTTTCATTGCTATCAAGTTTTTTAATTTCTTCCTTCTTCTTTGGCATCAAATTCAGACGTATTTTTATATTAATCTTAATAACTGTCAGCCTACCATGCTTGTATTTACATTTACATTTATTATCTCCTATAGTTTTTCCATTGGCTCCAGAAATTCTTGTTCTGAGGATGTTTCTGATTTTCTATTCTACTCTGCACAGCTCATCTCCAATGTCTTCCTGTAATTGACTTATTTCTTAAAGCTTATGAATCTTCAAACATGTATCAGGAATATAGCACAGTCTGTCTCTTCTAATCTTGGGTCATCAGATTGCTCACTTTCCTGGGTCCTTCATCTCTGATGCTGGAATATTTAAAACTCAGGCACCATGATTCAGCATTAGAGCAAGAAACAGACTTCACTCCATATCCAAGCTCTTTGAGTTATAAGCTTGTAATAAGTCCATGGGCAAAATTATTTAAATATATGAATACATAGAGAAAAATGGATTAGTTTATCTATGGAAAAATGAATTTGCCATAGAATCTGATTAATTATGATTTTATTTTCATACAAGGATTGTCTAATGTAAAATGCACAAAGAATCTAAGAATCCATTACTGTGGGTGCTCGATATCCTGTAAGGTCATTATAAGATTGTTTTAGCTTTAGAAAATGTATACCCTACAGTTGCTTAGTTAAGCCTAGTCAGTATTTGTGATCTAACTTCTTGATTTCTCCATTCCATGATTTTATCATTTCACTCCCCTGTATTCCAGCCAAGCACAATAAGCCCAGCTGTATGGTGTATGATGAAAACTCGTTTTGAGAGCTGGCAGAAAGGGAAATGCAAAAGTGCTCCTTTTTTCCCCCTCTATAGGTAAGAACTTAACCCTGAAGTGGTTGAGTAATGTATGCCCTAGCCCTCACCAACACAGACACGTGGGAGGGGAATCCAATAAACTTAAAAGAAACAATCCTGCAGCAATATTATACACGCCATACTAAAGTCCTGTACTGCTATTAGTCACAACTTGCTAGTGCTTCACACAGTAGGATTGTCTGTATATGTATGTATGTAAATGTTGGGAACATTTTTGTCCGAAGAAAGAAGGCTACCAGAAAAAGCAGAGCCTGCTACTATTTCAAACAGTATAATTATTTCAGAGTAGGTCTGCTGTTACTGAAGTATTTGGGATGTTTATGTGCATTATATGTACATTTCTGTCTATTTTCAGTGGTCAGAGGTGGTACAAGCTGTCAGCAAAACACAGCATGTTTTGAGACTTTCCTAAATGATTGGAGGCAAAACGATGGACCCTCCAAAAAGACATTTTCATTAATGCATTTAAGCAGTAAACAGAAGAATCAAGAAGAAAAGTGACTTTTAAAATCAAATTACAACAAATTGTTCCACTATAGGCTCTAAATTGCAGCATAGGACCACTGAAGATTTTTTTAAAGGCTACAGAATTCCTGGAAAAATGAGGGGCTTTATGAACAGCTGTTTCATTCAAGCCATTTCTCTAATGGAGTTCATGTATACATACACTTGCCTCTAAACAGACATCCTCATAGTATGTTTCTCTGAATTCAATTGTACCCTATTTGTTTTCTTGTGATGTTATCAGACAATTTTTCTGCATTTTCAGAAGAGTCTGGTGATCTTTTTTATTACTGTCACAAAAACTTTATTTTGGACAGTTACTAGTTTTAGCATAGTTAGGTTGAAAGTACAATTTTAATATTAAGCTGTATCCTGTGCTACTATAAGTTCTCCTGTAAATTTTTCTGCAATGAAAGAGCCAGATTCACTTGGAAGAAAAATTAATGAAAATTCTTTTTTTAATTTAAGATTAAAAATATACTGGTATGCAAGCTACATTTTATTGTGGCTTAAATAATAGATTGACTTAGGATTCTTTGTAAGGGAGCTGTAGATTGTGGATCAAAATCAGGGGGAAGGGTGGNTATGTGTCCCAGTGCAAGCAACTCCCAGAGGCAATAACCCTTGGAAACTGATTTCTTTGAACTAAGCTACAAAAATATAATATGACCATTGACCAACTAATGGGCTTGACAAGGAAAAATGGATGCAGTTTTTCAGTCAGTTTTTTTCATTGTTTCATGTAGTTTAACTCAGTGAAGCTCAAACTTAGAATATCAAAGTGAATGAAAGAAATATGAAAGAGTGTCATCCAGGTAGGAATCAATTATTCCACCTTTAAATGAAGGAATTCAATATGTGTGATGCAAAGTGGGACATTTTAGAAAGAAAAATCAGTCAGCATTTGAAAGATTTATAGAAGTTACATCAAATCAGAATTTTGTATCAAGGCTTGACTGGGAAAATATATCTGAAAACTGCTGTATTTTCATTAATGTGCAGAAACTGATCAGGGAAGAAGATTTAATGTTTCATTAGTATTTTCTATTTTTTTACATTGAGGAAAAGCTATCCCAGTTTACTGTTGAATACTGACACTTCCATGTCCTTAAGATATACATGGTTGCTGGAACATGCTGTTTCTCTTTGCAAGAAGATGTAATATTAGGAGCCATTCCAAAGAAAATACTCTTACAAAACAAAACAGAAATGAGGCATATATCAGGACTGAGATCTCAGTTCTGTTGTTTCGTCCTTCTTTGCCTTTGGACCTTCTGGCAAGCAACCAAAAGCCACAAGGCAGAACTCCAAGATCCTCAGCTTTAGGTAATCATATTCTTCTTGCTACATCGCCCCACACACACACTTGCCTGACCTCAAGACAGCAAGCTGCTAGGACATAAGTGAATATGCGTGGGAATTCGTAGTTGGCATCAGTCTGTGCCTGCTGCTCACTCTCTACCTCTAGAACTCCAGCTTAGTTTTGCTCAGTTCATGTCAACAGGAATCCAGCTTCCTCATAAAGAGAGGATATGATTTGAAATTGTGTACGCTGGACCATAAATAAATGCTGACAACCTCTTTTTCCTGTGTTACTAGTGTATGCTCTGTCTGGGGTTTATTCTCTTACAATGTCTAGCTACATTGCTAGGGAATTAAACTGCTTTCAGACTAATCAAAAAGTCAATATTCTCCTATTGCCTTTTAAAGGTTAACATGCATTCAAAAAGCAGGGCTCAAAGCAGACACCTATAGAGAACCATGGCCAATTAAGCCCACAAAATCCTCTAGGTTGCTTTTTTGGCTTTCAAAAAAATAGTTCTTTGACAGGTTAAAGATTTTCCTTTTTCCCTATATTTATCTCATGTGGGGTTTTTTTCCCCTTCATTTCTTGCCTTTTCTATTCTTCCTCTGCTCCATGACCTCCCGTTTTAATTTCTGTTCCCCTTTCACCTTTCCAAGGTCAGATTTGAAATCTGGGGTAGGTGTTCATAGCATGACAGAGGCATATGAGGGTTTCTTCTTTACTTAACAATGTGGAAAAAGATATTTTGTTTATAGAATCACAAAATGGTTTGGGTTGGAAGGGACCTTAAAGATCATCTGGTTCCAACCCCCCTGCCATGGGCAGGGATACCTTCCAGTAAACCAGGTTGCTCAGGACCTCATCCAACATCCAACACTTCAAAGGCTGGCGCATCCACAACTTCTCTGGGCAACTTGTCCCAGTGTCTCACCATCCTCATAGCAAAACTTTTCTTCATAATATCTAATATAAACCTACGCTCTTCCAGTTTAAAACCATTACCCCTTTTTCTATAGCTACATGCTCTTATAAAAAGGTAGGCTTAGTATTTTAAGTACACATGCACAGGCAGAGTTGCAGTGATTGCTTTCACAGGAATGCAGGCTTGCAGGATCAGATCTTCAGTGCCATAACTGGCAACCTTATTGAACTTACTGTCATGGCTTTATTTAGCCTTGGAACAGTTTAGTCAAACCACCTTGTTTCTTAAAAATGTTTTTGAAGTCTGAGAAGTCATGGAGATTTTTTACTGAGAGCTGGGTCAAACAGCTGTCTATATGGAAAAGAAGAGTAGGAGGCAGTCTTATGAGGTCATCAGGTTTATTGTCTTCAAGGAAGTTCAGGGAAAACAAGTACCATTATTCCAGCTCTCCCAAGTTACAATGCTGTATCTCCTCTTTTTTTCTTCATATTCTTCAGTCTTTCCTCTAATAGTGTATTTCCCATGCATGCTCCCATATCAATTCCTAGGAACAAGTGGGAAGCAGCATCTTCAGTCCTACAAAGACTAAATGGCAGAAAAAAAGGGGAGTGGGATCTTTCACCATCTTCTGCCTCCTCATATGACTTTCTTCAAAAATCAAACCTTAATATATATATTTGTCCCTTTTCCATGGATCCTTTTATTTTAATTATTCTAAAGCACTATGGAAGGAACACTAAGCATTTAGAGAAGTGAAAGTGATGGATTAGTATATTTGATGAAATATAAAAATCACATTTCTCATTTACTGATACAAGAACATATTTCACTCAAATACTTCACCAGTAACTGCTAAATTCTTTACCTTGCTTTTAGCACTTTTGTGCCAAGTATACATTTCATGAAATCTTCTCTGTGTGGTAAAATTCATCAGACCATTTTAACCAAAAAGCAAGGAGGGAAAAAAGGAGTTACTGTACGTAAATATGGGCATACCGGTTGTTGGGTGTACCACAATTTTAGATGCCATCTACCTGTTCAGTCCAATCACAGTAACTCTGGTCTTCCTCAGGTAGGTGCTGGGAAGAACGCATGCAGATGGGGAACTTCTACCTAAGGTCATACCAATTCTCTCCCCATTGACTTCAGAAGAGATGATGACTCATGAGCTGGAAAGGTCAAAAAGTGGAAGCAAGGAATAAACAATTATACAGATTCACAAGAGCAAGCTGGTTCCTCTCTCCTGCTCTAAGAGTCAAGCAACCACAAACTGCAGTAGGAAACCTGGGGTCCATAAAACTGTGATACTCTTTCTGCAGTGCTAAACCCAGCTTTCTAGTGCCTTGTGGCACTTACAAGATCAGTAAGGTATCCTTCTAATGCCTGCCAGAACAGGATGAAAAACTAGATCAATATTGCTGCAGCATGCACAGGCAGTATCAGCTGCTTCTTTACTACAACTGCATCAGGCTGTCACTGCCCTCACATTCTCCCTAACAACCAACTGAACAATTTCTGGTGATCTTCTATCTCCACAAGTCAGCAACATGCTTTTAGGAAAAAAGGGAATCTCCAAGCCTTCAGGTTGTTGGGGTCATTTCTGATCCAGAGCCTGGATGCTGTCAAGGTTCCTTCAGAATACTTTTCACACAATCCTTCATGAATTATTCTGCACACTTCAGCACAAAACTTCTTTGGCAGCCAGAAAAGACAGAATAGTCAACTTCTGGAGCTATCTTAGCAACAAGTAAGAAGACAGCAATGAAAATACTATCTTTGTTGTAATCTGTTGCTTTAGTTGCGATGGACTATGGAGGACCAATATCTAGCAGGTGACAGAGCTATAAAATATTAACAGGGACCACCTATTCCCTCACCCTTCCCTGCCTTTCATTAGCTGGCACTGTGCAGTTTTCCTGGCTGCAGGGATCAGGGCACAGGCAAAGAACCTACTCTGCAAGTGGGCCTAGTATGGCTTGCATTGATTTAGATTCTGTGGACATGACTACTTGAGTATCTTAATTCAAATCAGAACCATGCTTTTGAGGGAAATCTTCCATTTGCCTGAGCTGTCCACATCTTGGTTCTCTCTTGGAACTGTTTGGGGTCCATTAGCAGGGTGACATTTGGATTAAATTAACTTGAAAGCTAGGATCTCTTGGAGGATGCCTAATGTGCTCCAACCTTTCTGGGCATCCAGTTGGCATCCAGGCAACAGCTAGTCCAGGGTACTCCTCAGAACACAAATAATGGGGTGTCAGGTCCTTGGCATCAAATGTTGTGCTGTCCCAATCAATTTCTCTTGCACCACACCACTTGCTAATTGACCCCTGGCAGCTACCACAGTACCTAGAAACTACTCCTAAATACAGAATCAATCTTCCCAAATGAGATACAGACTGTGACAGATGTCTCGTTTAGGACAGCACATTACATAGATTAATTCCTCTAGATTATAAAGACCATTCACTCCATCCTGTTAAATGTAATTTGTGTGTCTGTAATTAAAAAAAAAAAAAAAGATAAAGTGACTGGTAACAATGTATTCCTTCATCATTCTAATGCACAAATTTAAGCAAACACTGTAAAATGACCAAAAACTCTAAGATAATCCATTTCTGCCCTCTGAATCTCCAAGCACCCTCCAGCATTTGCAAACAACCCGAATTCTCATTTTGCCAAGACTTTTAAGGAATGCACATCGATGTGGGGACTGAGAAGGGACATTCAAAGTCAAGGTTCAGCTCAGTCACACTAGGTGCCTGTTTCCCTTTTAGTACATCTGGACTTCAGACACTGAACACTGTACAAAGAAGTACATCATTAGTGTTATTGACTGTTGCCTTTGCTAAAATCTCACACGTAATAGTTCCACTTCACTGTTTCACTACAGTTTCTATTGCCAGAAAGCTCCAATAACCTGCTTTATTAAGCAAATCCACCCTTAGTTAATCTAGAAATAGGACCTGTATAAACAGCAGAAATTTAGTATTGTGATTAATATAGCAAATGTAATTCTGTCATGTAATTTAAAATACATGTAAGTCATATTATAAATCTGTGAATGCTTCTGAAGTCTGGAGGCTTCATGCCAGCATTAATTTTGGTAGAAAGTAAGAGATATTTCTCTGGTGTTTGATTGCTTTTCAGCCTCCAGATCTGATATATTCTCAAAAATCTGTCTCAGTCTTCCATCTTGTGATATTCAATAGAGTTTAAAAATATAAATTTATGCCTACATATAGATTGCTACACAGGTGAAGTACTTTACAAAAGAACATTGAGCTATTTCAATGTTTATAGCTTTTTGATAACACAAACTATAAAAAGTTATATTCAACTACCTTGACACTAACTTAGGAAAATATATTAAATTTTAAAGATTGAAAATACAAACTTTGTTTAATTTTTCATTATATAATGCTTACAAATGTGCATTGAAAAATATTCCGATGAAGCAGATTTCCCATGTACATCACTCAGGGAAAAACTGATTTTCCATTTCATAGAAGTATAAATCTAGGGATCTAAAACAAAAAGTAAATCCCAAACACTGCTTAATAAAGATTACTGATGCCGAACAGACTCATGTCCTTTAACTCGGCATAATCATGACAGAAGTTTGTGCAATCTCAGACTCATGGGATAAGGCATCAGACTATTTCATGGATATGGTCATAATATGGAACCATGGTGCAGTTATCCATTGTTAGGATTTTAAATTATCAGTCTGGAGCTTAAACTAACTGAAGGTGACTAACCCAGGAGATGTCAGGGAGAGGCAGATCATAGAAACATAAAGTCATAGAATGGGTTGGGTTGGAAGGGACCTTTGAAGATCAGAGAAGATAGAATCTTCTGCTACCTCTGGCCAGCAGTGATAACCCAATATTGCTTGAGTTATTTACAGATTTGGGGATAAAAAATTGAACTTTAGTGACTGTGCTCAGATGTCATGGATTTAGGTTTTAAGATATCAGCTGGATTTAGCTTCTTCAGAATGTGAAGATACAACTGAGCTTTCTCACGAGCACAAACTGACTTCTTTTAAATTCTTGCTTTAATGAAGTAACAGGAAATAAGGGAAGAATTGAAATAGTCTCCGTAAATTAAACCCATCAGACAGCTCCATCGGGATTGTGTGTAAAATCATTTCATTCCTTTAGCAGTCAGGGTCTGGACTCACTACCTGGTGTATACCTAGTAAAGGGCCGCTGGAGCACAGCATTCCACTCACCCGGACTGGCAGCTGTGGAGCCAACACAGCATCTGCTGGGATCGTGTGAGCATAAGTGTGCGAGCACACACACACACATGCACGCGCACACACACACCCTCCTCTATATTTCTAGGAAACACAGTGGATAAGAACATGCAGACCTGGGAACAGGGACACACATCTGCATTCTGCACTGTGGATGAAACCCACGATATTTCATATGTGCCCAGGGAACGTACTGAATAGGAAAGGTAACACAGATGTAAAGTAAACAGCGACCACCAGCTGACTCACTTTCTCTAGCCTTCATATTCACCTGTTAAATATTGGCTGATAGTATAAACTTAGGGCTGGTGTAATCAGGAAAGGTGAGCAAATATTCAGGATCAAAACCTAGTGGGTATCAGTTGTGATCCTGCAGTGTTCCCAGTGCCCCCAGATGAAGCAGTTCTAGGTAACAGTCAAAAGTCACTAGCTTGTAGCTAAGCTTGGGCTTTTTCTTTCCTTCTCATAAATTTTAGTACTTCTATCCATACTACTTACCATGGAAATGATACCAAAATTCTGAAGAAACAAAGCCTTATCTCTTCGGAAAATAGGAATCATTAATCCCACACAGCTGACCTGACAAAGTGATTACTGAGCTAATGCAGTACCTTCCTGCCATCTTGTGGCACTGCAGGTTTTGCAACTCTCTGTTTGTTACATTGTGTAATTTTTATTTCAAATTAAGTTAATGGTTTTTAAGTTTCAGATGTCATCTAGTTAAACAACACACACACATACGCTGAGTAAAATCTTGGTCTAACCAGTAGCAGTGTTGAAACTCCTATTGATAAAAAAACTTCCAGATTGCACTAATTGTATTAATTTCAAGGTCTTATTACGTCAAAAATTAAAATAAACTCAAACTAAATAATGTAAAGATGGGTTTCAGTTTTAAAGACTAAATTACTGTTATCCTTACATAATCTGTAGTTATGTCTGAACTAATACCTTTGTATCATGAATTAATCTATATTTTTCATTTGGGATGCTTTGGTGGTTTTTAAAATAGCTACCTCCTCTTTCAAGACTGCCTGAAGAAAAAAGAAACTGCATCTTCTATATGACTTCAGGCAAGAGCCTGCAAGGGCTTGTTCAAAGTTTACTTACTTTCCAAAAGAAAGGGACATATGAAATTGTGCTACTGTCCGATTTCCTGCTCCTGCTTTCAGGCTGGAATCACCAACTCGATCTTTGAGCATGGATGCACCACGAGGAATTAATATCAAAGCACAAGCTGGGAATATTGAAGCTCTTTCCCAGATGGATATCAAACTACACAGCAGTGATGGTGTGGTGAGTACAGGCCCTTCTGTTTCCATAACTGTGGTTGATCTTCCTGACTGAATAAAACTGATAACTTCAAGTCTTTTTTTGAAGTCTGGTTAATTTAATTCCTCAGGTTTTAGGAGACAGGATATTAAAATTAATAGTGCCAATAATAATACTTTTATATAAGTAATACTACCAATTGACATAATGTTGTATCAGCTTAGAGAAAAGCTCTCTAATAAAACTTGGATAGCACTCAGCTCCCCATGAGCACAGTGATCCCCAGGCACCCCAGTTGGGAATCCTGGCCCAGAAATAGACACTCAGCGCCAGAGTGGCTAAATTAAGGAGTGAAGGTCTTCAGACATGATTAAGAACTGCCCTGTCAGCAACAGCATGCATCATGCAGCAGCCAAGTTATCCCCTCTGCGGGGCTGTACCATGCCAGTTCTTCCACAAAAGAGCTACAGATGAACCCATCCTTAACCAGCTGGCTCGGCAGTGAGGCTTCAGCATTCAGGCCAGGACAGACCTGGGTCCAGCAGCAGTGCTCATGTCTTGGTATTCAGTGTATGAGCAGGGACCCCCTCTCTTTTCTTCGTATCATTGAATGAATTGTGTTGGAAGAGGCCTTAAAGACCATCTAGTTCCAACCTCACTGCTATGGGATACCTTCCGCTAGACCAGATTGCTCAGAGCCCTCTCCAGTCTGGCCTTGAACACTTCCAGCGTTGCACTTCTCTGTGCAACCTGTTCCAGTGCATCACTGCTGGAAGAAATTCTTTTTTATATCTAATCTAAATCTACCTTTTTCAGTTTAAAACCAGTATCCCTGAAAAAAAAAAAGTCCCTCCCCAGCTTTAGTGTAGGCCCCCTTTAATTATTGGAAGGCTGCAGTGAGGTCTTCCCAAAGCCTTCTCTTCTCCAGGCTGAACAACCCCAACTCCCTCAACCTTTCCTCACCAGACATGTTGTCCATCCCTGTGAACAACTTTGTGGCCTCCTTTGGACTCATTAACAAGTCCATCCCTTTCTTATGTTGGTTATCCCAGAACTGGACACAATACACCAGCTGGAGTCTCACAAGGGCAGAGTAGAGGGGCAGAATGCCCTCCCTTGACCTGCTGGCCACACTGCTTTTGATGCAGCCCAGAATGTGATTGACTTTCCAGGCTGCAAGTGCACATTACTGGCTCATACACAGTTTTTCATCCATCAATATCCCCACATCTTTCTCCTCAGGGCTTCTCTTAACCCATTCATCACCCAGCTGGTATCCATGTTTGGGATTGCCCCAACCCAGGTGCAGGACCCTGAACTTTGTGAGCTCTCGGCTAATGAAGACAGTGGGCACCAGCTTATCCCCACACGTGTTCCAGTGTATACCAAGAGCCTAGCTCTCAGAGAGGCTTTGTATATAACAAGTCAGGGTAGAAGGCCATTCTTAGACCTCTGCCTAGACAAATTCAGCTTGTTTTATGGCATGTTATTGCTTTTTTATCTCTAACAAGCCCATTTGTCCTGCTTTTTCCCACGCAGCTTTTGCTTGATGCTGAAACTGTGCGACTGCCCAAACTGCCTGAGGGCGCAAGGGGTGGATCCGGTATTTCTCAGGGGCTCTATGAAATCTGCGTCTGTCCAGATGGAAAGCTCTACTTGTCAGTGGCTGGCGTGGGCTCCACCTGCCAAGAATACAGCCGTGTCTGCCAATGAGGCACCAGAAAAGGCCGCACACCCCCTTGCGCATCTGAGTTTTATATTACTGCTAAAAAGCATTACTGAAAGAGTATTTTTCAGAATTTAAAAAACAAAGTACTTCAATTTAGGAAGCAAATTTGTATCTACAATTCTGGACTACAGGGTGTAAGGGGAAGAAGAGCACAAATGACATTTCAGCTTCAGAAGAATGACTTGAATCAAATTACATGTTCTGTCAGTAACACTTTGAAAACAGCCTTATGGAGACCATAAAAAAATAAAAATAACATGTTTCCTTGCTGAACTATTATTCAGTTCAGATGATTGTCATTGTTCATATTTTTCAGATCCGTGGGTTTTTTCTCTCACTAGATGTAAGCACTTACTGTATTAGTGGGTGAATTTAGGTTGAGGGAACTACTTGAACTATTTGCTAAGACAAAGCATTATTTGGTGAATTCAGAAAGTGCCAGCAAATGGTCTATGCAATTTTGTTCTTGCAATAACACATGATATAAAAGTGTGATATTTGTATAAGTTCTCTGTAAAAGGTGTTAATTTGCTAAAGCTTTCTATTTTAATTTGGCAACATATATGCTGATTTGCTTATTACTGAGATTCATATAAAAATAACTATTAGTAAAAGCTCCAGAAATCATTAATACCTTCGTGCGTCTCAATTCTGTCCACTATACAACAGAGAAACATGTTATTAAATTTTATAATAGCAATAGTTTGTTCTACTGCCTGTACTGTCATATTCATTTAAATCCTTTTTTATTTTAGGACATGCTAATTCAACAAGGCAATTTGTTCTGCCAGTTGGACTACTAAAAAGAAAAAAAATGTGGCTTCAGATTGTCTGACACAAGGAACTGTTTGAATAGTGAGGAAAAAAGTTCTTTTATGCAGCCCACAGGTTTCAATTAACAGGAGTATTTTATTTCCATCTGCAGCTGTTGACTGATATTTCTGATCCTGACAGAGTGGGACTCCATCACAAATGTAGACAATAAAACTGCTCTTTATTATTTTTTTACATTAGGACTTGGCTTACAAAATAAGTGCTCACCAGAATTGACAAACTGTTTATTAACCTTGTAAAGAAACACAGCTGCAGACCCATTCCCCTGTACAGTGTTGCACTGAACACAAATAAATTGTTTGCACACCTCTGGGTAGCAAGATTTGTATTTAATAGTCTATTGTTTAAACCTCGTGGGTTTTTAATTCCTTTGATGCTGTTTTTTATATACTTGATGGTATTATTATCCAGGAAGGAGCTGCTATCACACAGTGCCTTGGTATCTATTTAGAGAAGGATTTTAACCCATAGTTGTTAGTAAACCACAGATTGTCCATCCTTTGGAAAAAATAATAATCATCCTTAAAACAGTAGAATAGAAACAAAAGCATTAGTAACTTTTTTTAAACTTGGTACTTCAGCTCTGGTGAACAAGTGAAGAAAACCAACACTCAGTTAAGATGCCTGAGCTGAGAAACAGTCCCCTGTTAACAGCATCCACTATTATGGTGGTAAAGCCCTGGACAGTCCCAGCCTCAAGGGCTGCCTTTGCAATTTATCTAACTAGTCTGATGTACAAAACTTCAGCACCAGGGTGGAGCCCTCACAATTAATGCAAGCTAGAAGGGCTTCAATACAGCAAGTAGGAAATGCTTAAGCTGAGCTTAAACAACTGAAGCAAGGTCTCCCATGTTATTTGGAGACTGCTCTGGCTGCTAATACATTCCCTAAACGAGGAGTAGGAAGCCACACTTCTTCCGCATCAGAAATTCCCTTTTCCTGGGCTTAGACTCACTTACTTACTCCTACCTTCAGGAGCAGGTCTGAGGCTGTTGGCCATAAATAGAGGAATGTGTATCTCTACAACAGTATCTCTACAACAGTATCTCTTGATTATATCTGTTCCTCCAACTAAGCCCTCTTCTGAGGCAGACTTTAACAGAAACATGTCTTCAGTATTCCTTTAGGCAGTTTAGGTAGTTCCAGCTCCATGCATAAGCTTTTACAAACCAAATTACAAGCAGACTTAGCTTATTCATTGGATAGAAAGTATGAGTATTAAAATAAAGGTCAGCAAATACCTTTGCATGTGCCATATTCCTAAAAACTGCTGCTACAAGAAGTAGCTTGGAGGGCTGTAATGTCAACAGTCTCTTATAGATGTAGTATTAACAGCAAAACGGGGAAGTGCTTAGAGATTTCAGTCAATGTCTAGTTTCAAAGGCATTCGAATTGTTACCCTTCCCAAATTTCTGACACTGCAGAACATATACCCACTTCCATGTGGTATCAATCATTCACCTAATCCAATCACTGTAAATTAGTTACAAACTGTCTATCCTGCCAGCAATAGAAGCACAGCACTTTATGTTAAGTTATATTTTAAGCTTTTGTTTTGGAGGCACATTTCCAAATGTCATTTGCCAGCTAGCACAGAACAAGGGATTGAACTCAGGCTTTCCATGTATCGCAAGAATAACCTAACCTCTAACTTCTGGGTATTTGGAAGCCACTTCTGTTGCAACTTCTTACACTGATGTGCTGTTTTAGTTAACGTTTTTACAGAACTGAGGTATGCAGCTAGGATAGTAGCTGGTTACCTGACTGGTAACACTACTAATGGCATCTCATCTAGACATTGCAATTACTACCGCCTTTCTTGTACAGATAAACCTTCTGGACTTGCCTCAGTTCACAGGGGGATTCTGAGCAGTACTGAAAAATAAACAGGTCTGCTGTACCCTCAGTTCTGCCATCACCCAAATAACCAACTTGCCCCTTTTCATTGCTTACATTTCATTCTTCTTGTCATTATGCTATGACATTAATATCAGAAGTATTGTTCCAGTATAGAAGTTGTGCACACTTTTCAAGCGTGGATGGCAACATCTTATCACTGAAGAACATTTTTTTGGATCTTTTTTCTTTTAGATGTGGTTAGTGGAGAAACAAAATTTGTGCTAAAATTACCCCACTGTAATCAGGTGATGCTACAATCTCAATGGTTGTTAATGTCAATATAGTTCATACATCACTACATTATTTCTGATATCTCCACATGGATGTCTTTCCTTTTTAATACTTAAAAATCAATGTTTCTATTTGAATTAAACTTCAGTGAATAGTTAAGGGTTAACAGAAAATTATGGCACAGGGCAGTGCAAGTATGCAGTTCTCTAATTTATTTGTAAAAGTATTATCCAAATAGGGAAGAGAAAAAATCACTACCAGTGATACAGTGAACTGTATTTTTTGCATATTTACTCCCTCAAAAAGAATTATTTACAGTAATTCTTGTAACTGGTTGCAATTGTTACACAGTGGAAAAATTATAGTAAAACTTCATTGGTAATCGCTGAAACTCAACCCTTTTTGCTTCCATTTTACAGTCCTTTAGTGTTTACACTTGTCTATCTTTATACAGCTTTATGCAAAAGGAAATTGCAAGAATTGAAAACTGAGTTCTTGAATAAACTTTATACATTCTGAAAAGTCTGCTTCTCCTTTTGTGTTCAAATGAAACACAGCTTAAATGAATGTTTTCATTTTTAAACAAAATTATCTTCCCAAGACTCTTAAGAATGTGAAATGTACAGTATTTAAAAATATGATCAAAAATCTTGGTCCAAACTAAAAATGTACTTTGCAGAATTTAGAAAATGCTTTACAAGTAGGTGTCGTTGGACACTCTTTGTCTTAATCAGTAGTAGGTAAAAGTAAACAAAAAAATCACTCCAGTGGTACTGAACTAATCATCCAGAAAAGAAACCAAAGATAAACAGCTTTGATTAAAAACTCATTGACAAATCCCTTCATGTGACAAAAACGTATGTCTTCTTCAAATGAAAGCATTTACTTCGGCTGTCAAGTTTAATTTAATTTTATTTTTGAACTGTTACTTCTGCCTTTGTTCCATAAGACCAATCCAACCTTTCTCAATGTATTCAGATCCAGCAACAGAAAATCTCTTAGGTAGTACTACCCTCCCCTACTTTAATAGAAGTGATTACAATAGATTTAATTACAGCCTTGTTTAAAACAACCCATGTACCAAGTGAATGCAATCCTTATGGTAAGTTCCTAAATCATATTTTCCAAAACACCACAGTAACTTTACTGATAATGATATGAGTACAAATCATGCAAAACTGCATTTTTTACACAATAAACCATTTATTTTTCTTTTGGTAGTCAGATACACAAAATCTATTTCCTTAACAAGAAAAAAACGGTATTCTTCTTGTCTCTAATTGCTGAGGCAAGTGTTCGGTGTTTTTCTGAATAGCTATGTATGCCACTGTTTGAGAAGAAAACTTAAAGCTTCCACAGGAAGCTAGTAACAAGCCTGTCAAGGCTTCTTGCAACTGCAGTTCCTTAGATTTAAGCTACCAAATGTATAGTTAAATCAAATGTCTGTACTACTGATTTTTTTGCTAAACTTCTCAACTATAATCCTGGAAGACAAGACTGCTGAAGCTCCTTTTCATAGATACAATGCTGGTACCTGTGGAAGACAGGACATATACCTGAACAGAGAAATTTTCTCTAATGTGAACTTGTGTAAATGTGCAGAATTACTTGTCAAATACACTTTTGTGAAACCTACGTGCTAACATTTACTTCTACAGACCCTTACTAACGAATCATCGCATCCTAACTGTTCTAAGCTTCCACATCCAACTTAGGCACATTGCCAAGTCTCCCAGCAGAGCTAAAAGGAAGCAACAATTAAGCATTTCATTTATGTATTTTTATTCTTAATCAAGAATAAATGGCACTTGCGAAATCAGTTTCTGTAACAATATGGTTTCCTGGTCTCACAAGCCCTCTTTATTTAGGCTAGCTGTTGCAGTGAATTAAGCGAACATGAAAAGAAACTAAGAGACTTCCAACTGAGACACCACTTCTACCTTTCACTCTGCATCTGTATGTAAATTTTAGTTTCTATCCAGCTTCAATAAAGACTAAATTAATTTTTCTATGTCATTCAGGTTTTCTTGCTCATCTTGGTTCAATATTTAAAATTGCTTCAGACCATTAGCTTCCTAAGAAGTGGGACCATTTTCTTTCTCATAGTGTCAACACTTAATATACACAAAATAAACAAAAATTATAACAAAATAGTTTAGGTAGTTCTTCACAGCCAGTTTAACAGTTCATAAAAATAATACTGGTAAGGCAACATAAGTTGCTTATAAAACACAGCTACATACTTAAAAGATTTTCTTTCTCAAAAGTTCACCTAAAACCAGGGAAGTGTTTATGGTGCTTCTGTTACTCTTTTGCACACTGCCACGCTACATTATGTTTTAGCTCCATTTAAAATGAAAAACATGAGAACTGTTTCCTTTTCAAGTATTTTGCTTATCTTCAATGCTATTCATCTGACTCATTGCATAAAGCAAGAACCACAAAGGAATCTATTTTAAAAACAGAAGGAAATAACTAAACTGATTTATTTCATGGCACACCAGGATTTGTGTTTTACTTACATGCTGTTTATTGCAAAAAAATCAGCAAAATGCACAATTTCTTTGAGAAAATTGCAAACATTTGTCATTGCAAGAAAAAAACACGTTTCCTTCTCAGTAATATTTTAATATTTGTACAATTATTTAGATTTAATTGAAAACATATTGTGTATTTACCTATAGAAAAGAAAGCTTGAAATAATAGGTAAATTTAGCCTACTTTATAAAACCAAAACACATCGGACTGAAATATATGTTTGCATTTTTCTTTATTAAAATTATGGCACTTAATATTTATGAGCAGAAATAAAAATAGGGCTCCACAATCAGAAGCAGTATCATTTTCCAAACATCACATTTGTTCGAGAACGAGCCCTTATAGTTTACTCAAAACTGAAGCAGTCTTCGTCACGATTCTTTATTTTTGGATTACTACCAGAGCCGTATCAGCCCTGCAAGCTTGCTGTTGTTTATTTTCCTTTGTATTCTTTAAGTTAAATTGCAGTTCCACTGTGCTGTCAAGTAGACAACTGTAATAGCATGTCACTGGAAATGTGTAACATTTACGTTTAATGTGGCTGATCCAGCAAAGAAAAATCCTTCCATTTACCATTATCCGTCCATTATTTATTTTTTAAAATTTTTTACAAAAAGCTAATGTTGAACATATTGCATGACATTACCAAAAGTATTACAAACTATAAAAGAAAGAGGGTGAACTAAAAATCAGCTTTCTCTAGGGCTGTAGTGAATAACAAAATAAAAAGAGCATTACATTGCAGCACCTTTAAACATGTAACAAAAAACAGTGCTCTGTGTACACCAAAAATGGGTTACTGAGTTGTACTATTATCAATGTTTGTTTGTGGAAAAATATATATATATATATGTACACACACAAAAACACACACATGGGGGAAAAAAAGAAACTCAAGCATTTAGACATCTGAAAACTGAGTTTTGGTGTTCAAAAAACAAAGAAATCATAAAACACCATATAATAATGTTCACAGATTTTATATCATCCACATGCATTTTTCATTAAACAAAAGATGATAACCTCTAGAAAAAAAGAAAGTAAATTAAATACTTCATTATTTTATAATAGGTAAATGCAATCAATGCTTGACATGACATTGCATGTTAAATCAAGTATCATTATTAAGTATTAAAATAACTGTACCAGTTTACTGGTACTAAACCATCCCTTAAATGTTTACAATGTGATGATGCAGCAGATTTATAATCAGATCCAGCTGATAAGGGTATTACTGTGAGTGGCATGAATGTCCACAGAACACAAAAGAATACAGAAATGCTTTGGAGTGATATCTCCAAAGCTATTTTAACTTCCATCCCATCTCCCGTTTCATTGTATGTCCAGTCTTAAGATTAATACATTGAAAACTGACATTAGCCTTTTAGAAACATCATATTAAATGAAATAAATCTAATAGGGAGTTATAATTACAGGCTCCATCTAACAGAAAGCTAAGCTTTGGTTATATAAAGTGCAGTTCAATAATATGCCAATTAATCACAATGTTGTACATACAGCTAATTTCTGCAGCTCAATTTCCTTGCAAATTCTAAAAAATATTCATGTTTTACAGTTTGCTTAACAGCAGGCTCAGTTAAGAAAAAGATCGCATTTAAATAAATTTAAATTCTAGGTACTTCAGTACCATCCACCTTTGTGCACTAGGCTTCTAAATGGCTTGGCAACATGTAACTTCTTGGACAATCCATAATCTGTACAATTGCATTTGTAACCCATCACATGAAACACCTAAGCTCTTGACAAAACAGTTCCCTAACCTCTTCAAATAATTTATACCTTTTGTTGTATAAAGTTTTCAAGTTTTATTATGATACAAGCAGTACATTCCATCACTCTCATAGCAACTTCTGAAGTAAACCTATCATTGGGAATCTGTGGAAAAGGAAGCAAGTCAGGATACCTAGTTTTTAAGCTATCTACTCCATAAGCCTCCAATGTCTGAACATCATTTGTAAGCCCTTCAAGTTGCTGACTGTACTCCTCTATTTTTTGTGCGAGGGCTGCTGGTTTCACATCTTTGTCCGACTTGCCCTTCACGGCGTAGTCAGCTGCAATCAACGCTAGTTTAGTAGAAAGGTAGCATTTAAAGCATACCCATTCATTGGCGTTTTTATGAAGGTCATTTCGTGCAGCTGAAAAGTTAGCTCGGGCCTGCCTAAGCCATCGTCGAGCTTCCACAGGATTGCCAACAGACCTGAACGTAGGAGGGACAAAAAAGCGTTGCGAGTAAGATGGCCCCGTGGAAGAGGGGCACTTTTCTTTATACTGTTGTCTTTCAGATTTGTGGCTTGTTGCTTCCTGATTCCATGAAGTGTAAAATCTCTGAAATGAAAATTTATCTGACTGAAAGCGAGAAGCAGAGGATGAAAATGGTCTTCTTGAGGCTCTATCCATATTTTGATCCATAAAGGCCTGTTTTTCCATCCTGTTAATCTCATTCTGTAAATGTTTGAAAACTTCATTAGCTATATCAAGATTCTCTGCATTTTTATCTGGATGCCATTTAAGGTACAGCCTCCTAATAATCTTCTTTCTTTCAGATTCTGGAAGCTTCCAAGCCTGTTCAATCACAGATGTCACTTCTCTTAATATTTCTGGCAATGAATTCGACTTCATCTTTTTTGGAGAGTGATGCTTTGAGGACATTGTTTTGTGGCTCTCTCTACCAGTGAAGAGAGGTGGAATTGCCCTCGGTCCATGCGCTGGAAATTCTGTAGGACTGGTTGGGGTAGAAGGTGTACTATCCCTGCCTTGAGAACTTTCCTCCGGTCTGGAAAATTTGTACAAGTCAAGAGAGCTCACTATTTTATATTCACTATATCCAATATCAATCTGGTAAATCTTGCCTAGAAAACTAGGACTTTCGTCATCTTCTCTTTCTACTTCTTGTACAATGATTGCATAGGTATAAGTTGGCTGATATGATCCATATATATCACCACCTTCAGAATCAACAAGATAACCAACATATTCACCGGGATAAAATACATTCATTGGATCCATAAGAAGCGTATAGTGAATTTCAGCTGGTATAGGAGTGCCAGGTGTTGGTAGTTCAAGTTTTGATGGCTCAGAAGAGTCATACTTCACTCCTAAACTGTCAAGCTTCTCACTGATCCGATAAATATCATTACAACCCAGCATGGCAATTAAATACGAGGTATCAGAAATCAAGTTGTCAGTTGCAGATTTTAAGGTCATGGCTAATGCTAAGAGAAAATTTATGTCTTTGCTGTCAGAATGCTGTATGTAAAGCAGTATTACTGCGTTTCCATATCTCTTCAAGAAAGCAAATGTTTCACTTTTGCTGTGGGGAATAGGAGCAAACCCTTTAACTCTTAATGTTGTTTGCAACTTGTCGAAACAGGAAACTTTCAAACCTTCTCGCAAAGCTTTGCAAAGTCTTACTGCTTTTTCTTCATTAGCTAGAAAAGCATTGTCATTTTCATGCTTCATAATCCTAATGAGTCCTGTGATAAACTGTTCTGAAGACAACAGTAACTGTAGCCTTCCTTGCAAAGAACATAAAGCTCCAAACTGACAAATTTTGGGAGACTCCTCATCCAACTGTTCTTCAAGAATACTGCTAAGTAAGCGGGGCCTCAATTTCTGAGGGAATAACATTATCAATTTAGTGTGAAAACCATGGTCTTTGCCTAAGTAACACTGGCTAAGATCAACAAGCATCTGCACACCAATGTTACCTTGGATTCTGCTTTTGTAGTGGGGTGCATCATCAAAAACTAAGATACTAGACTTTACCAACCTACCATCTTGACTGGGAAGGTAAAGGACAAAATCTCTCATATTCTCAAGGTCATTCCTAACCTTTACAGAATCATTCTGCAGGCTTTTGAATAGGCCTGAAACTACTCTTTTAACTGTGCGCATTTCATTAGGATCCAATTGCTTTCCCTCTGAGCTTTTATAAATGCGTCCTAGAACTTCAACATACTGCTTTGTTGAAATAACATCTTCAGTACCCAAATGTTTAAATAACTGATGGAAAGTACCAAGTTCTAAAGGAAGTTTGTAAAGATAAGGTTTAAAATCAGATTCATACTCAAGGTTTATTACCACCTCTTCAGGCTTAAGGAGCTTCCAACCTTCTTCCACCATTACAAAGGAAACTCCTCGAAGCTGAAAGCGGAATTCCCTCTTCTCTGCACTAAGAAATTCATAAATGCTTCTAAGGACCTTGGCCCTAGTTTTCACCATGTCCTCATCCAAAGTTGTTATATTGCATATGTTCCTGCAGTTATTGATAACTTTGTCCAGAGGGGGGTCCAAATTAACATTCAGCATGGTTAAAACTTGCTCAAGTTGTTCTTGTGCACCAAGACTACTTCCCTCTTGCTCTTTGATGCTTAAAGGTGTTGCTTTCTCAGGAAGAATAGGACATGATGTCCATAGCAATTGCAAGACATCAGTCTGTTTGAATTTAGGATTCACCTGTGCCCCATTGAATCGTATAAGAGGAAGTGTCCCATTAACTTCTTGATACTGAGGATGAAATCTAACAAATTCTGCTGGAGCTCGTTCAGGGCACAGAAAAGGAATTAATGACAATTCTTTCAGAAAATTTCCTGAAAAAAGGTCAGTTCTTTCTTGGAATATGTGATGAAGGAGGACATCAACAGTATTCTGTAGTGTTTCTTTAGACCAGTTTTCTGTATTTGCTCGCATGCTGATTTCCTTAGCAAACTGTAGTAACTGCTGCTGTGAAATGATGAATTTCAATCCAATATGTCGTAGAAAAGTTACCCATGATGGAAGGAATCCAGTTTGATTTTTTGGTTTTGTAAGTTGCTCTAGCTTCTTAAAAAAATCTTGAGGTATAAAGAATTTTTCAGGAAGCATAACTTCAAAAACTTTTACAGTCCTGTCGTAAAAATATTTTGCAGGCTTTAACCTATTGCTTGCGTCATGAATGATCAAAATGCTTTCAAGCTTTTCAAACAGCTGTTCTTTCATTTCTGAAGCTTCTTCAATGCTAGTTAGCCTATTCTTTAAGTAGATCAAATGTTCTAATTTTGCATCGTAAGACAGACTTTCAATTTTTGGCAAAAGATGTTTCAAGTACACTTCAAGATCATCCACAGAGACACAGCCAAGCATAGTATACAAATCTTTCAAATGAACCTTCTCTTCAAGAAAAGCTGATGAAGTTGACTGTGTCCATCTGTCTACTTCTACTGATGGGATGCTTTTTGTGAGGACGTAACACGTCCCATATTTTGAAATGCTGATGTATCGGCCACTAATGGATTTGTAACATGGAAGAGACTTTAAAATTTTAATGTCATCCTGAGATGTCAAATGACATAAGTTGCAATTGAAGTACATTAAAAGAGCCTCAAAGTCACTTTCTGCTAACTTTTCAGTCTTAAAAGTTGATGTCTGTACCATATACTGTATGGTTTTCAGAATGCTTGAAGGATTGTCTATATTTGCTGTACGTCCGGACAACAAAGGCACTAAAGCACTGTCTTTAGAGCAAATTTTGTTCAATGCCAGCTGAATACAGCCTGTTTTCATCAAAGCATGGAAGACTTTATCACTTTGAGCATTTGGAAAAACAGCTATGTGCATAATGCTGAGAGGCAGTAAAACATCACACTCTGGCACAACAAGGTGATTGGCTGAGACAGTAAACTTTACACCTGGGAGCAAAGTCCAGTCCTTCAGAGTGTCAACAACACCATCAAATTTTGCTTGCATATCTTCTTGCTCTTCCTTAATATTTATAGACTCACTGATAAAATGCCAGGCACTTTTAAGCCAAGATTCACTTGCAAAGTTTTCCTTCCACTTCATACAATTTCTAGTTTTATATTCTCTAGGCAACACAGATGATAACAATTCAGCAAAACTTCTGATATCAAAGACTTTTGCTACTTCACTGCTAAGCAGAATATTGTTGTATCTCAAATACAATGTGTTCATAAAGAGATCCTTGCGAGACGGAATCAGTTCATGGTATGTTGTCAAGAACTTTGGTCGCTTTGAATCAAAAACTTGCAAAACATTGTCAAGAGTAAGAAGGAGTGGCAAACCCTCAATTTGGATTTCATTTTCTTCTGTATCTTTAAAACAGTAGTCAACTAGGAGTTTTAGACTATGGAAGAGTTTCAAATTTGTCTGCTGAAGACGACAGGGTAACTTTCCAATGTGGCAGTTAGAGTCTGGAAAAGAAAATGTCATCAAAAATAATCGGACATCAGCAGGTGTCACATAGGTGACAGGAATATCTGCATCTACCAAACAGTGGTAAAGATTTGCAGTCTCATCACAGTTATATACCAAATTAAATCCAATTTCTAAGAGTAGATGCTTGAGTCTGTAAACATTTTCAGCCACTGTCTTCCGCGTTGTGATGTTGTATTCTGTATTTTTGAGGTTCTGCAACTCATCTTGTAGCAAATTGTCAAAGAATGGCCTGCCTTTGTTCACAGTAGACATGTTAACCCATGTGATGATAACAGCAGAATGCAAATCAGAACCATCAACATTTGGAGCTCTCATAACAGGTAAAAGACGCTTCAAATCTTCATAAATGCAACTGTAAACTGCTTTCACTAAACAATACCAATCTGGTTGAATATCAAGTCTATTAACTGGAAAAAAGGATAAAAACTTTTTTAAAGTGTCTTTCACAGCATGAATAGGTGTGTTTTGCAGCACTGATACTGTAGGATCAGTACCTGGAAAATACCGTTTCTTCAGCTGAATCAGCAGTTCAACATAGGCCGGTGCTATCAGCGCTGTCATTAGACTACTATTCCAGTCACTTCTTACTCCAACACCGTTATCATCACGCCACAGGTTTCTTCTTGCAGAATCCAGAGCAAAGTGTCCATTCACATGAAAAGGTAATCCAGTTTCTAATGATAAGGGTAAGAAACAGAATGCTCTATGGGGTTTTTTGTAATTATGAGTAATGCAAGCTGCTACTCCACCACGAGGAAAAAGAGTAATATCCTCATTCTTGTGGGCTGAAACCACACTTTTGGATACCTTTTCCATGGCAGAAAAGCCCGACCTGTTACAAATCAACCAAGTTGTAAGATTTCCTTCAGAGTCTTCAGTATCCATTGTGTAAGTAATCTGTTGCACAGGTATTTCACTTAGCTGCTTTTTCTTAGTTACGCTGTCGATCACAGATGCATGGAATTGCTTTCGTTTCAGTCTGTCTCCATCAGTGATTTTGCCTTGTACAGAATAAAGCACATTCAGTGCTCCTGTTGTTTTTTCTATCTCACAAATAGAAATTTTTTCCATATGGTTCAAAAACATTAAGAGTTCTGCTCCATCAGTACGCAGCTTATCTAAAAGATTTTGGACCATTCTATCAGAGCATGGAACTGAAGAAATTTCTGATACTTTCGCCATTTCTCCATTTCGAAGAGGAAACCTAAACATTGTACAATTATCCAGTTTAAAGTGATCTCCTAAGTAGAGGTCCAGTACATCCGAGAACTGCGTTCTGAAATCTGCATCTAAATCTCTAAACATGCGGCCAGGACTTGTTGACGTTGAACCTGGTGCATATCTTGCATGAGGATCAAAAATACAAAGTATATCATTGCCAGACAGGAAAGATGGGCAATCAGTAATATGGTAAACAGAATTGAAACCTATACCATATTGTCCAGTTTTACAGGGATTTCCTACTTTTGTACCTTTTCCAAGGTTCTGAATTCCCCGAATATCATCTTCTGTAAAAGGCTGATTGTTGTAAACACACAGTGCTGGTCCTTGAAGTGGTGCCCATTTCTCATCAAATATTCTATCGGCTGGATGCTGTCTAGGATCAAACACAAAACAGATCTCTGTAGCTTTTGCATCATCTGCATTCTGGAGGAGCTCTTTCAGCATTTCTTTTTCTGAAGGGTATGCATTCAGAATGCTTTTAATTCTACTTGTCAATTTTTCTTTCTGGCCAAATTCTGTTCCAAGGGTAGTAAAGCAGATATTTGATGCGTATCTTTCTAAAGCTTTATGGCGTTTTGGTATTGCTCCAAGCTTCACTGCAACTTCTCTTGGAATGTCGCCATGACAATATTTAACAGTTGTGTCTTTAACTTTAATCCAAGGACAGTCATTGTAACACAAAGATTTTGCAGGCAGAAGTGCAAGACGAGTATCCGGCAACAAAATATCACCATACTTTTTCTCACAAAATTCCTGCTTTTTCTCTCTAATGAGGCCCCATATTCCTTCACTAATTATTCTCCTACAGAGCTGAAAGTTGTCTTCAGTTAGCTGTTTGGTCCCTCTTTCCTGATTTATTAATTCCAGAACTGCAGCAAAATCTTCAACTGTAAAAGCCTGCCTTACACCCACACTTTCAAACAGCTCACGGAAACTATTTTTATATTTGTTAGGCAACTGATAGAGATAGGGTGCTGCTTCAAAATTCAAATGAAAAGACACTTTTTTTGGATCAGCATAAACATTCTCAACCAAAATAAAACTACAGTTTGTCAGCTGTTCAATTATCACGGCTTTTGTTGATTCATTCTCTAACATTGCCTCATGTAGATATTTGTAACAAGCATTAGTGATATTTTCTTGATATAACGTGATTCCATCAAATGACTTTGCAACTTCTTCTAACTGATTTATGACTAAATTAACAGGTGGTTTCTTCAGTAAACCCAAAAATTCTTTGACAGCTAATGACAATGCACCGCAACCTTTAAAAGAGTGGGAATTTTCATTAAGAATTGGTTGTGTGAGGCAAACTATATCTTGATGATCAGCAGTGAAAAGATCAGTTGCTGAAAACATCTCTTCAGGCTGAAAATCACTGCCTTTCCAGTGAAGTGAGAAGCCTGCTGGTTTGCTAAGGAAAGGAAGGAAAGGGATGGTTTGACATTTTGCAGCAAATTCTTTAGCTCTAGGATCTCTAGATTTTAGTTTTTCATCAATAAGACTCAATATAATACTGCTCCTGAGACAAGCTGCAGCATGATCAGTCTTGTTAATTTCAGCTACAGACTCCGCACGTTCTATCAGATCTTCCCATAAAATATCATCTTTAGCCATTCCCAACTGAACAAGTTTAATCAGAATAACAGGGTTAAGATAATCCTGAGTGGTACCATAAGGAAATCTTCCATCATCAGCATCATACAACTTTGCAACTCTTCCTTCAGGATGGATCAGTCTTGATGGTGTAACTAATGAATGTCCATCCAATGAACAGGGAATACATGGAGTAGCACGAAGAATTCCTGAGAACTCCTCAACTTTTTCATTGAGAACATAACACATCAAAGGATCACGCAGCTCTGCATCAATCTCCTGAATGTTAGGGAAGAATACCTCAGAAAAGAATTGTTTCTCAGTAAAGGTGTTCTCCAATAATATGTATTTGCATCCCGCTTCTTCAAATCCTGTCTTTACCCAGGATGGGAGATCTACAGCACACAGATTTTTGGAACCAGTTTTTTTAAGGTACTTCAGAAAGATCTTAAAGGCTGATGGCCCAACATCTGGCCGCTTCAGTATAGAGTCATCCAAAAACCTTACATTCTTCATGGAAACCCAAGACAAACCATCAGAAAACACTTTGATCCCTTCTTTGCTTTTCATATGAGCTATGTCTTCATAAAACCCTTGACAAATAACAGAAAAATCATCATGAACTGAATCAGGATCTGGCCACACAGCACAGTAACTGTAGTCAACTAGTTCACCATTGATTGCCATGTCACGTAAAACACAAAGGGCTTCTATGTAGGCTTTTACAATAACATGCCTCATGAATACTGTATTCCATCTTCCTTTCGTGTCTGTTTTCCAGATCTCTTTCCGATTTGAAGTAACTGCAAAGCAGCCATTTATATGAAGAGGTAAGCCTGTTTTTATTCTCAGAGGTAAATAGCAGAATACTTCACCTATGGTGTTGCAATTAGGTTTCACAATCCACTTTTGATCCTGGGTTTCAGACAGCAACACTCCCACACCACCACAGGGAACTAGACCTAGTCTTCGTCCGCTTTCATGTAAAGAAAATTTCAAAGCATCTCCAACATCCATGCAAGAACATATAAGCCACGTTGTTGAATCTACTGTTTTCTGTGGCAATTCATCAGCTGATCTTTTCATCTGTCCTGATTTAGCCGTCTCAAAGAAAGAAGCTGGATCATCTTCAGTACCTCTGAAAAGTGGAGACTGTAAATCAGCAATCCGCCTAAATACATGATGAAATTCTTCTACTACTATCTGTAAGATACATGATGACTTTGGTGTTTCAGTGGGAAGCTTTTTGTTACTGCTGCTGCAGACCTTCATGAGTTTAGCTGCTTCCTTTAAAACACTTACATTTGGTGCAGTCAAGGCTTTAGAAGAACACAGATTTTTTCTGATAGTGACAACATCTTGTGCCACACCAGGATCATCTGCTTCAATTTTCAAGTATTTCAAAACCATTGAATTTACACTCTGAGCAAATATTATCAGTCTATGACCACAAATGCTAAATTCATCCACAAGAGAGTAAATGTCTGCTGTATTGTAAGATGTGCTGCTCACTTCACTTACTTTAGCTTCCTGCTGAGTCCTAAAGGACAGCCTAAAAAGCGTTCCTTTGTAGCTGTAGGGAGATTCTACTGTCAGTGGTAGCTGGCAACCAAAAACTCCTATAAATGGCTTAAACTGATTTGGAAATTTTCGCAGTCTCTTCTGTTGTTTACTCCAATTGATTTTGATCCCTGGGTTAGATTTATCTCTGATGTGCTTACTTATGTGGTTGACATTTGGATCAAACATAATCATGAACTCACGGCTCAAAATAATAGGAACGTCAGTGATATGATAAACAGAATTGAATCCCAGTCCAAATTTTCCTACTTTGTCAACTTCACTCCTTTTTAAAGACTCCCCTAATCGAGTTATATTTAGGAAATCAGAGTCGGAAAACTCAGAATTATTGAACGACCACAAAGCTGGACCATGACATGCTGCCATTCCTGGATCCAGAAGATTCTCTCTTATATCCATATTTCGTCTCATGTCAATCAGGAAATTACATTCTGTTGCATTAGCATCGTCAGCATTTTGAAGAAGCTCTTTAAAGATATCTGAAATGGAAGGGTATTCTTCCAAAATGTTTTTAATTCTTACAGTCAGAGGCTCTCTTTGCCCAGATTGCTCAAATCCCATATTTTCTGGATTAATCAGTCTTGTGCTAAGGCATGGGACATTTAACCACTCCGCAGTTTTCATTGGTATGTCTTCATGCACCAAAATTATCGGTTCAACAGAATCTTCGAGCAAATCATTTAAGTCATCAACTTTGATGTCACAGTAACAGCATTCATGAATTGGCCTCATCGCGAGTTTATAAGGAAGTTTGCCACTGTAGAGAGGCATGGGTGTGTGCAGACTCGCAGGAATCTGATTGCTGTACAGCCATCTTATGATGTTCAACATAATGTGAAGACTTTGTTTACTCTCTTGTTCTGAGAGAGACTGCTCACTCTTTAGATATATTTTCTGAATGACCATAGAAACATGGTCTGGTGTTAACTCCTCAATTGAACCGCAACATTTAAACAACTGGTGAAACTTTGCCATAGTTTTTGGCACATAATGTAGATAAGGCTGGAGATCAAGATCAGGAACAGATTTTATTACTGCTTGTGTGAGGGAACAAAAGGTTTTACCTGTCCAAACCCAGGGAAATTTCAGGGCTTTAAAAGCTTCTTTTCCTTCTTCTAGATGATCATGCATAAATCCGTAAATCTCAAGCAAGATATGCTGAAATTGATAATAGTCCTCATCACTGAAGGTTTTAGAACTATGCCAATCAACAACCACCTTGAAATGTTTCAAGACTGCTTTTATGCTGGGCTTGGTGGGGATGCCAAGTGCTTTTTCTATATCCAACAGTACATTTTCCACAAGAGGAACTGAGGAACCAACTAAAATTGCGTGCGATAGATCACACATTTCTGGTGGTGAACAGAGATTACATTGATCTCCTTTCCAAACTAAGGATCCGGGATAATTTGGAGGCCTTTCCTTACATGCAGGAATCCATTTTATCTTTTTCATTGCAGCTTTTGTTTCAGATGAGTGAAGCAGCATATGGTTTTTGTTCAAAATCATCAAGAGAGTTCTAGCTTTTCGTAACAGTAAATCATGATTCATGTTAGAATTAGCATGCAAATTTTCAATTTTTTTTGCCACTCTCAATATATCACTTTCCTCAAGATTAGCTTCATTTTTTAAACCTATTTGTCTCAGTGAATGAAGAATATCTGATGATGTAAAAATAACAGGAGGGAAGCAAATTTCCTCCTCAGTATAAAACAAATGTTGCAGAAGTTCTACCTCAGGATCAAAAAGTTCGTTTGCTGACATTATCTTTTCCGGTGAAATCTTAATAAACTTTAGTGGTGTCAGCCAATCTATCACATCTGTACTCTCATTTTTAAGAAAAGTCAGATTTTCAAGAACCCATTGCATTATCTGTGTTGTTTCATCATATGAATAAAAATCACTTCTTATGTCTTCTATAATAAACTTCAAGCAATCTGTGCTTTTTAGCTGTTCTATTTTCAGCAGATTAGCTAGGCGAATTGTTGCTTCATCACTGCTGTCAATTATTGGAACAGAAAATCTAAGACCAGGAGGAATTTTGGCAGTGTGGTGTAATACCTTACTACCTTTCAGTCCTGTAAAAACAGGGACACTTTCATCAGATGATTTCTCGATTTTTTTAAATATTAGCAATTCCTGAATAATTCTTTTCTCTTTTTCACTTGCATCCGTTAAACTAGCTAAGAATGCCCTAAGAGCATCTTTATGTGTTGGCGGGAATGACGCAACTTGATTGCATAGTTTCTGTAAGGACATTTTTTCCATTATTTGTAAAACAGCACTTGGCAATGGTGGATGCACATATTTTTTTATAAGTGGATGTTGGATAGAAATATCCAGTTTCTTAAGTACAACTCCACCAACTTTCTGAATAATATCAGCTAAATATTCTGGGAGCTGAGTCTCAGATTCGTCTTCCAGAACAATGGGTGAGGGATTCCTAAATCTAACCAGTTCCACTGATGTTTGATTTTCCTCCAGCAGCGTCTTGGGGATAAGCGGCATTTCATCAAACACACTCAAGTCATCAGAAAAATGTATATATAGATTCTTCCAGACCATCTTAAGCCAGGAAACTGATGGGTGCTTTTTTTCTTCCAAACCTGGATACCACTGTACCACCACATCTCTCCCAGGCCACACGCTATTCATAACTTCTTTAATGAGCCGGGCAAATCTCTCTGGGTTCAGAAGCTGCAGCTGAGTGCATGGCCTCCCTGAAAACATAGCAAAATGACAAAGCTGTGAAAATCACAGAGCAGAGTTACAAAACAAAGTGCTTCAGGGGGAAGAAGAAAAAGGAAAATAAGTAAAAGAAAAAAAATCTAACTTGTGCCCTGCCTTTTTGTGAAAAAATCCCTGTTTGTTAAATAAGACTGCAAATACCAGCTTCTTTTGCTTTCAGGAGTTAATTAAAAGTAAATACATTCCATATTAGTATAAAAATATTAAAAAATTGAAAATTATCAGTATGTTATTACATTTGTTAGTTTAACACAAATGTTTTCAGGCATACATAGCAACTAGAGATTTAGTACTGAAGTTGCAGCTTCAAACATTTTTTTTGTTTGGTTGATTCTTTACACTTTGCCTAGTGGTAAATAAAAATCATTATTTGTCTATAATTGCAAGTGTTTGAAGAGACTTGAAAGATTATTATATATAGCAAAGACTGGCTTGGGTGCAGCTGATCTTACACTAAAACTTACAAGATAGACTCAGCTGTACAGGAAGTGCTGAAACTGAGTCTAGATGTATAAGCTTTTATACTTATTATCAAAGTCCTCACTAAAAGAAATACATCTTTACATTGTTGCCTTAATTATCAGTAGAACAGCTTATACTTAAAAACTACAGGACTTCAGGGGGTAAGAAAACAGCACAGGATATAAAAATACCACTACCTCATGATGACATCAGAAACGACAGAAACGAAAGCAAGAAATCTATTTGAATTTCAGATTTCGTCCATCTAGATAACACTGCCATTTCTTTAAAAGCAACAGTCCAAATAAAGATTAAGATCAATTATACACATCCTTCAGAAAAATATTTTTTTTCCTTTTACTTCATGCCTACAGAGCTATGGGTTCTGTTAGTTCTATTGAACAGAAAACACATGCAACACATCAGCCCTGTGAAAGTGAGGAAAATTTGCAGAAGTTTTCTTCTGCCCAAGAAGATAAGAATCAGGAAGATAAGAATGTTCTTATCCTGAGAAGATAAGAATCTACTTAAAAGCTAAACCTAAATCCCCTTTATTTGAGAAGTTTAAAATACTGTTTTAAAAACTTCGCATGTGATCTTAAAACACTGGAAATCTTCCTGCATGTGAATTCGTTAACAGAAATATGTAAATAAACCAATGAAAACAGAGGTAATTTCCACGTAACATAACTATAAGGTTTTCTTCATCAATATGCATTTTCCTCTCCACTGTATTTAGAACTCTTTTTATAATTATCTTTGGTTACTATTTCTTGGCAGCTCTATTTGACAAGTTTTGTTTACAAGAAAGCTGGGGTAATGAGAATAGCTAATCACCAAATTCACACAAATATCAAGCTTCAATCCAAACCAGTACATCTTCAGTTAATAACCATACCTGAAAATCCCCAGAGAAGCTGTTGGGCTAGAATATAATCAAATCCACTTTTAGAAAACATCCTGTGAGCTACACATTAACACACTAAATACACAAATAGTTATTAACTAGAAAAATACAGTACACATTTTAGGAGATTAAAAATAAGAATCTACTTAAAAGCTAAACCTAAATCCCTTTACTTGAGAACAGAAGTTTAAAATACTATTTTAAAGACTACACATGTGATCTTAAAATACTGGAAAAAATGTGCCAAAACCTCCTCTAATACTTATTATTTGCAACAGACAACTTTTATAGCAGTACAGTTGTACATCACAATTATGCAAAATAATAGAATGAAGAATAATTTAGGAGGACATAGAATGAAGAGAAAAGTAGGCCACTACAATCTTGCAAAGGATTAACTAAAAGTATTTAAGAATTTCTAGAAGATTTAGAAGAATAACTGCCATATTTATTTACAAACTATGATCTTCTAATCAACGACAGGCATTCTACCAAAACCAAGTCCCTAGAAAAATGTAATTCAAAGAATCTGCCAGAGGAAAAGAGAGACAAAAGCGAGACCTTAAATGTGACCAAAAATCTTTCCAGTAACTGAAAAGTCTAAATAGACTTCATTTCAACTCTGAGACCAAGCCTCCAAGTGGAGGAATGTCCCAGAAGAACTCAGCAAGCAACTGGTTTAATAACGTACAAGGGTTTTGGGTTTTTTTCCATTTCTGTCACCTCTGCTTTTTCTGTTTAAGATGTATTCAAGCAATTCTGCTTTTTAAAAGAGAGTTTTTCTTTCTAATAGTTTCAGACTTGTTGTCCTTAATATTCAGTGAAAGTCCCAGCACCAATTTCATATCTTCTATACATTTTATATTTTTTGAAATATTTACACATTTCAGTCTATGCAACAAGTAACTCTCAATTCCTTTAATTTTTTCACAGAGTCTTTGCCATACTTTAAAAATTTATTGTCTTGCCTCAGAATTACCTTATTTGTCTATTATTTTTGATAATGAAGGAATGATGGAAACACAAAAAAACGAGGAGCTTTACAACTGAACAGGAAGAATGATAAACAGAAAATATATAGAGAATTGAAGGGGAAAAAAGGTCAGAACACAGACAGAAGAAACAGAGACTGAATGACTGAAGACCATGATAAAAGATATCATGAAAAGCAAACTAAGACAATGAATTACAGTATTCTATGTCTGGTTCTAATGTCTTCAGTCTAAAAAATAATTCTGAAGAATCAAGCAATGAAAAAAAAAAAAAAACCCAGAGACAAGAATCTTTCCTGAAAAGCGCATTTTCTAGACACTGAAGAATAGCTCACCATATACTAAAACTATTTAAAAATAGGCTCAGGAGTAACTTGGTTTGCAAATTGTGTTTACATGAAAGGACTCCTAAGACTCAGACTTCAAATTTACCAATCAAATGCATAAGGAATCACAAGAGCGAAATGGTAAATGCAGACAAACTGAGTACAATAGATGCCAAAAAAATTTAACGATGCAGGCAGTTAAACAGAGAGGCATCTTATCTACAGATGCAGCAAACTGGTTCACCAAGTCTTTTGATCATGATTGGAAGGATTTCAATAGTTGCACGTTGACACAAACCATAAACTATGAATTAGGACTCGGGAAACACTTAGCTATTGCAAAGGCAAATACTACAAATACAAAATAGAATTAAGACTGTCCTAAGTGAAGAATACTATTTGAATAAAATTATTAATCCTTGAATGCATGCTTTACTAAATGAGTATCTATTATTTTATTGTAAATTTTCATTCTTCTTCCTTTGCCCTTTTGTTCATTTATAATTTTCATTTGTGTCATTTCCAACTCAGACAATACAGTCTATCATATCTTAAATTTTTTTAGATGACCAACTTATTTGTGGGAAATCAATTTCAAGAGAGACATTATTTTAACCTTGGGGGTAGAGCTAGTCTGTTCAATCATTAGAAACCTGTTTCATTAGAAGAGAATATAGAAGACACCTTACCCCGGCTTTTGGCAGCTTCTTTCAAAGCAGCGAGAACTTCAGGCTTCAGGTCATCAGAGAGTAATCTTCCCTCCAGGCCAGGAAAGAGTGATCTAGTACATCATGGGAAAAAAAAAAAGAAACAAAAAAGGCCCCCACACTTTAGCAAAGCAGCATTTATTTATGTCACTGCATAGACATTACCAGCATGGGAATCACCATGGTAGAACAGGAACATGCAAAGCAATCACTTACATACACAGAATAGGGTTTTCACTGGGTGTTTTCTGACAAATGAAAAAATCATGCATTTAGAAGCAGAAAGTAGTAAGAAACTAATCTTTCCAACTATTCTTCTTTTCAAAGCAGGTCTAAGTAAGTTTTCTTTTCATGGAAAAACTGGGATTCGAAACCTATTTTCACCCATTCATATGCTAACAACAACAACAAAAAAGCTAAAATAGCACCTACCATTCTATGTCTCTCAGAAATTCTGTTTGAAACTATACAAAAAATGCAAAACATAATTCTAGGATTTCACACAGATAGTGGACTTCAAAAGATCTGCAGTCAATAGTTAAAATCATTGTGCCAAGGGTCAGTCTCATCCTGCTCTTCCATCACTTTAGCAATTAAAAAATAGTTTTTTAGGGCTTTGATATTCCTGAAGTCAAAAATAAATATCCAGTTTAATTCTGACAGCAGATATGTTCATTAGACACAGACCAACACAGAATCTTGTTCTTCCACAGTGTTAACAGAAAGAAATTCATAAGAGCTTATTTCACCTTCTCAGCAGGCTCCAAATTTAAATAAGCAAAGAGCCAATCTCCTAAATTGAAAGTGCTTTAAAACATAAGTAATGTATCATACTTAAAACATCAGAATTAAAGATAGTTAATGCAGACAAGATTAGAGGCAAATAAAGCATTACTATTTCAAATTTCTGTTTTAGCACAGCAAGCAAGGAGATTTATGCTTGGTATAACATGGTTTTATATCATTTTTACATTACTAATCAAACCAAGTCCATTACCAACATAACGTGAACTGAATAAGAAATATTGGTATCATTTAAGTTTCAAAAAAAAAGTATTTTATGACTAGTCTGAAGCAGGGCTCCAAATTGTTAGTCTCATCATGGGTATGTTTTCTGTATTAGCACACTAGCTTAACTTCTGGAAGGAGTAACAAAGTGAAAGAACACCAAAAGATAAATCATCTCACAACAGATGCTAGAGAATTTTTTTTAAGGCACTAGAATCATAGGCTCTGACTAGATTTAATTCCCTGACAAATAACCTGAATTGTTCAGAGCAAGAAAGACTGTGGGGTTATGAGTATGGGTTTAAGATTATGGAGCTCCTGAAGAATGTCCAGCAGAGGGCAACAAAGATGATTAAGAGACTTAAGCATCTCTCTGAGGAAAAAGGGCTGAGGGACCTGGGCCTGTTCAGCCTCAAGAGGCAACTGAGAGGGGACCTCATCAATGTATACAGGTATCTGAAGGGAGGATGCCAAGAGGACGGACCCAGGCTCTTTTTGATGGTGCTTGAGAAAGGAGGCTGAACCATATAACCCACTGTGGTCCAATCTTCCTCATTTTGTGACTCTGTTTAGAATAGAACAGGAAACAGCAGAAGCAGACCTGAAAATAATCAAATTGCTCTCAAGCAACATGGAAAGACAAGCTGCCTGCATCCAACTACTTTTCTTGAAGATTTGCTGTCTATATATATATTCAAACTGCAGTTCACATAAGGACATCACTTGGAGCACTTTTTATCTTAATAATACCTATCTGGGTACACTCCAATCCAGCTCGACTTCCTAATAAACAGTCCACAGAGCAGTAAAAGCAGCAAAACACACACCGAGAGTCACATTTTCTCAGATGGAGGATTTGGAAATTAGTGGAACTCTGAGGTGAACGAGAAGAAGGGGTCATTGTGAACATATATATGGGTAACACTGTAAGGAGGAACAGTAAGGCCTCTGGTGTGTCTGAGTGACTTGAAGCAGTACTTCTTTAGAAGTACTTGGAAAATGGTCCAGACTTAACAAGTATTTAATGTCTGCATAATCCAGTACAGACATAAAAAGCAGTGGTGTTTTCTCCCCAGTGACCCCAAGCTCATTTATTCCAGCTAGCCTGCTCTCTGCTATCCCCTCCCCAGTGTCAATGCAACTTTTTTGTCTAATGAAATGAGAACTAAATCGGAACACTGATGCAGCTGGGAAATAAGCAAGGAAAAAAACTAATTGGAGAGGGACTGGAAAGAACAAAAGGAGAGCAAATGTAAAAGACAAGCCCTCTTCTTTTCATCATAGTATCTGCTCAATTCCTGAAACCAGCCCCTCATTGAAATTAAGAGCGTTGTGATAAAAAAAAAAAAAGCCTGAAGTAATCTCAAGCTTTAGGTTTAACAAAAGCTCTTATCATTACCTTATTTACTTCCTAGTATCCATGTCTCTAATCTCATAATTCCCAGAAGAAAGCAAACATGAAATGTATCCTGACATATTCCCTCAAAGCCTAGACCACACAATTCTTTTATAAACTTATAATGGCAAATCACTGTCAAACTTTTCAAATGAGAGATATGCACACAAGCATATACATACATACAGAATATTGAGTTCTATCTGTGTATCATTTCATTATAATACAGGCTGCTGCATACCTTGTTTGCTGATAGGCAAGTAACAGTCTGAAGCTGTTTTAACATATAAATTAAAAAAAACCCAACCCACAGTATTACAAATATTAAGCATACCTGGGATATTCTTCTGAGGTTATGTAAACTATATCCTGTTCTGACACAGATGAGGAAAAAGCAACAAAATTCCCATTCTGTAAAGGCAAAAGCTCCAATCCAATCAGTTCACTGTAGACTCCATCAGAAAGCACAAATTCTAAAAGATGAAGCTTTTCTTCAGCAGGTCCACTGTGTCCAGATTTCCTTAGCACTTGCCGTACTACAGCAGGAGTCACTTTTTTCACAGCTTTAGCAGTAGAAATAGTAAGATGCACTGCACTAGCAATATTTGCTGGTACCTTGGCAATCTGCTTCCCTGAATTCTGGAGGTAGTTGAGAACAGACTGCGTGTACTCCAAACTCTCATCCACTTCAGAAAAGTGCACCTGTTCCACCTTTATCCACTGATTACTCACTGAGTAAATAACTGTATGCTGGAGCAGCTCTTTAAAGAGAGGTACTACAATTGGTTTCCAGGGTACCCTGATTTTGTTCTCATCAGGCCATAACCTATAAATTCTTTCAGCTGACAATGGAAAATCTGAATTCTTTTCAGTCTCCATTCGTTTGATAGCTTCCAAAATAAGGGTTGTGTATGCCTTTGGCACTATATTTACCACAAGAAGATCATTCCATAAAGCTGCTGGATCTCTCCACTGATCCAGCTCTCGCCATTTGATACTCCTCCTATTGTCTGTGAGACCAAAGAAACCACTAACATGAACAGGGAGTCCAGTTTTGCTTTCCTCACCTGGAGGCAAAGGCAAAAAACAAAATGCTCTTCCTGAAAAGTCTGCTACAGCTCCATTTTCCTCCCCATTAGTTGATAAAGACATGGCTATTCCAATAGTAGGAACAAATTTCAAGTCATCAGCTAAACAATCCAGTTCTGTACACATTCCTCGACCACCTACACAATTACAAACTAACCAAGACGTTTTCTGTGCATCCTTAACACTCTCATCTTCTACAACTATATTTACATGGTACGTCACACAAGTTATACTATTGCTTGGAATTTTCTTACAATACTGATTTATTGCAGTTCCCAGGATTTTGATAGAATTAGGTCTTTCGTGTTTCAGGGCCTTGTTCTCACTGGCAGTTACTCTAAAAACCAGCCTCTCTGTTCCATCAGCTTCCCTAACATGCAACGAAACATCTTGAACACTCTTCAAGAAAAGCAACACTGTGTCCGCATCTGCTCTGAAGGATTCAAACAGCTCCAAAACCTTCTGTTTGTCATAAACATTGCTGCTCAGTTGGGAAGGTTGAAGACGAAGTGGGAAACGAAAAAAGGTACCAGGAAAGTTTCCATTCTTAAAGGTTTCCTTTGTGCTGCCAAATACACCAATGAACGGTGCAAACTGGTCTGTAAGTTCATTTATTTCCTTGCTATCTTCTTTTAGATTCCAACACTGGCCCGACTCATGAGGTCCGAAAAGGGTTTGATGGGGATCAAGCATTCCAATCTGGTCACCGCTGAAAATGCTAGGGACATCTGTATATATAAAAAACAACAATTATTAATAATCCTAAAACAACATACTTTAAAAATACAGTCTTAAGGAAAAAATTTTAAAAGGGCAAGACAAAAATGTTACGAAATTGTGTTGAACTGAGTATAATGCCCAGGGAAGTGGTTGAGTCACCACCCCTGGAAATATTTAAAACATGGGTAGACGTGGCCTTGGTACAATTAGGCTTACAGTTGGACTTAATGGTCTTTTCCAATCTATATGATTCTATCATTCTGATAACATAACTCAGTGCTTATTGACTAGGAAGAAACAAGCACACCCCTATAATGCAATTAAATATATAAATACCCATTCAACTATTTGAATTCTAGCAGACAGTGAGCAACAGAAAGTACAATTTCTTTCAACTCTGTACTTTTATGTTTCCAGTATTTTCAAGGAAAAAGAAAACCAAATATGTATTCTACTGGATTCATACCCTGCACATCTTGAAGGCTGGCAAACAGTAATCCTGTACATTTAAAAGCATAAATTCCCACAATTATCAAACCACCGAAGGTATTAATTTTATTCATGCTCAGCCAGGTAAAATATTGTTAAAAAACATTCTGTGTCTTACAAACTCACTTTGCAACTTAAAAATGTTATTTCAGAAAAAAATTGCCTCTTGTCCTGCACTATTATAATTATGTAGACTGTAAGCATTATTTATGCTGCTTCTGTACAGCAGTAAAACATTTTGGGAGAATAACAGGTTTCAAGACTGAATATTACCGATTTGCGAAACAGTATGTACTACCACTTTGAAGTGTAAATGTGTACATACCTCTATTACATAATATCCTTTCTATCATTAAATAAAAAAATCACTGCTTATTATATAAAGAACCTGCAAAAAAATTTCAGTCTAGTAAGCAGAACTTTCACACTTCTACTTACACAGCTACTCCATGTTACAGGCCTCTACGAAATGAGCAGCAGTGCATAACTGAAATACCAGTGTAAAGGAAAGTTCATTTCAATATAAGGGACTAAGTACATAATGATGTCACTAGAAGAAGTGATCTCCTCCAAAAACCTTCAAAATCAAAACGATATCTTACAGGATTTTAGAAAAATAGGAACACTTCTTAAGAGAATTTAGCCAGGGACCTAATTTTAAAATGCACTATAGAGATAATATTAAATGTTTGATGAATATTTAAAGTAATTAAATACTTAAAACTTCACCATTTTCATTTTAACATAACTACTGAGAGTACCTGTTATATGATAAACTGAATTAAAGCCAATCCCAAATCTTCCAACTTTGAGGGGATCATCTTTCTTCCTGCTTCTTGCTATTTCCTGTATACCATGCCAGTCCTCAGGGGTGAAAATTGCATCGTTGTACGCATAAAATGCTGGCCCTTTAATAAGTAGGCAAGTGTTAAAGAGATGACAGAATAAAACTATTTACTGTTTAAAATTTCTAGGAAAGGAACTCACAGAACCGAGAAAGCATTTATTTGAAGTATACCTGTGGAAATTAAGTGGGGAAGCTATGACTATGCCTGGTAATGAAAGGGAGGTATAGAGTAGCAGCAAAAGCAAAACCAAGGAGATGGATACACCTCTGTATATGGTACTTAGATTTATATTCTGATGTAGTATTTAATTCTGGTATCCACATTTTAAAAGAATGATTCTGAAAAACTGAACAGAAAGCAGAAAACAACAAAATTTCTGAAAGAAGTGTCACGTGGTACAAGGCTTAAATTCAATCTGTTCAGTCTACTAATACCTCCACTTGAAGGGAATACATGGCAAGATATATGCCTGTCTAGAAAGTAAGACAGACAAATTCAAATTAGAAGACATAATAAGGTTGATTATTAACTGAAAAAAGCCAGAAGCAAGTAGTAGTGGATCATCCATCACTGAAATCTTCAAATCACCACTGAAAGCCTTTTGGGATGATTATGCAAATTTGTTAAATACATAACTGACCTTTATCACAAAAAGCCATATTAGATAATATAAAAACCTGAGAGTAACAACAAACTGAATTTGCAGTATACAGGTAGCACGGAGGAAAGTTTGGTATAGGGGCAAGAGAATACAAGATGGGGAAGAAAGCAGATCTGCCTGGACAATGATGAAATGTAAGGGGCTAGGATCATCTTTACATTAAGAACTGGTGTGTTGGTTTGGGCTGGGTTAATATTCTTCACAGTAGCTGGAGGCTACTGTGCTGGAAACAGCACTGATAACACAGGGCTGTTTCAGTTATCATTGAGCAGGGCTTATACAGAGACAAGGCCTTTTCTGCTTCTCATGAGACCCAAACAGCAAGTGGGCTGGGGGTGCATAAGGAGCTGAGAGGGGACATAGCCACGACAGCTGACCCCAACTGACATGCATACTGAAGAATAATGGCCAAATTTTATAAAAATTATTTTTTTACCCTGATATTGTGCCATGTCCTTCGACCATAAAGTTTCTGTTCCATACTGAGTTTCATCATACAAAAACCTAACCTCAGTGGCACCAGCATCTTCTGCATTCTGTATCAGTTCCTAAGGCAGAAAAAACAAAACAAAACAAAACAAAGTATGATGCAGTAATGCTGTACATATTATAGCAATGGCTTTCGAACTTAAGCAGTAGAAAATAATAAGCAATTATCTCAAGTGTAATTGTTTTCATACTTTTCAACCAAAATAGTTTCATTCAGTTTATCTGAACATTAGGTTTCATTATAAAACAAATATTCAAATACTATAAAAGTGATTTGAATTTGGAGCTCAAATACCTCACAGAAGCAGCTACAAAGTTGAGAAGCTACTAAACTGTTACTACCATATTATCCTGAATCAGAGCTGTACAAGTCTCAAAACAATGCATTTGTGAGAAGAGAAAAAGATTTTATTTTTTTAATTTATCAGTTTCCTGTTAAGCCCACACAAACATCTGTAAAACAACAGAGAGGCAACAAGTCCTAAGGCAATGCACAGCACTCTTCTTTATATCAAATGGATTGTGTTCAAATTACCATTTCACAGTATGAACCAATCACTGAAAAGCCACAGTGCTTCTAAAACCCCTTCAGCAAAAGGGCTGCAAAAAAGTTCTGACCAGGAACTCTCTAATTCATAGGCCAACAGAGCAGCTCACCTGCCAAATGAAACCCACAGACTGGAAAGAGGCTTATATTAAGATTGAGTATTTGTTGAATAGTATTAATAGTGGTGACAGCTATGGAAAACTAAAATGCCAGTAAACCAGTTCTGTAAACACGACTACTAATAAAATTTGCCTATCCAGTCTTATTTTCATCAATAGCAGACACATAAGTATGACTATAAATATCTACAGGATTACAGCTTCACACAATTGACACTGAATCATCAAAGTGTACCAGGGCTCTAGACACAAAAACAGGCATACACACACTTGTGTGTATGTTTACGTGGGTGTATGCAAGCTTGGCATAAGGAAGTATTTCAGTTGAATTGAAAAGCTACATGGTTATATCACATGCAATGCGTTTGAGAACCATAAATTTCAGTTACGCATAAAAAAATAAAAGACTTGATAGCAAGATGAACTTTTACTTAAAATATGCATCAACTAGCAGCAGGTATTTCAGATTAGGTTGCATTCAAATAGACTGTTGAGAGTAAAATAAGCTCACTGTTATCTAGTATCTGGTTTCAAAACTATAACCCTTTGACTCTACAGTTTGTGACACTACGTTCAGTTATAATGCTGTACTGGTTCTGGCTGAGCTGAGGTTCATGTCCCTATAGCAGCACTCACAATGCTGTGCTTTGCATTGGTAGCTACAAGGATGTTGATAACACATTGGTGTTATGGCTCCTGCTGAGCACAGCACCAGCACTGTAACATTCCTTCTTCAGTTGAGGGCAAGATCCTGGGAGGGGACACAAGTAGGCCAGCTGACCCAAACTAACCAAAGGGATATTCCATACCACATGATGTCAGCTCAGATATAAAAGCTAAGGCAAGGAGCAGGAAGGCAGGCTTTCATTGTCTCCATTGGCTACCTGCTGAGAAACTTGAATGTGTGCTGAAGCCCTGCTGCTTGGGCGTGGCCAACCACTGCTGCTAATGGAAAGTAGAGAATAAAGCATGTTATCTTTCGCTTCACTTTAGTATGTGCAAGCTTTCACCTGGCTTCTACTTCGATAAACTGCCTTAACTGTACCCACAAGTTGTTTTCCATCTTACTCTCTCCCCTGTCCAGCTGGGAAGAAGAGTGATAGAGCAGCTGGGTGGGCACCTGGCATCCAGCCAACATCAACCCACGACAAATGTGTATCACACAAGTAACTAAAATATATTGGGTTTTGTTTATATTGTCACTTCTACATAATTTTGAATCATTATGAGGCAGCAAGAAATATACCCACAGTTCAGTGTAAATAATAAATTTTTAAAGAACCACTACAAGGCATTTAATTATAAAACCCATGTAATTCTTCTTCTTTTAAAAGAACAATCACGGCAGTCATCCATCAAAATATAGAAAGATAGCCCAAAGTTTACAGAGATATTAAATACTATGTATGGAAACCACCAAGTCAGACTTGTATTCATGCTGTGGCACACAGGGTATCTGCTACATTCATAGGTAACAGCATTGTATCTGAAGAATCGAAACAGTGAAATAAATTTTACGGTATCAGCAAAATTCCCCATAGTAATCTCTCCCGAACAATCTTTTATCTCTAAATTGTAAACCATGAAAATAGGATAATTTCTATTTCTAGATTGACCCATCTGATTTCTAAAGACATTATCTTATCTCTTCAGGTTGGAATGAAAATTTGGATTTATATTGTTGAGAAGGTCTGAACCCTTCACAATTCAAATGCATCTTACAGATGCAACTAGTACTGGGAAACAATAAAAATGTAAGCACCCTTCCTGTGTGCAGAACATACCCAGGAGGCAATCTGCCAAAATTGAAAATATGCTTATCTTCGGCATTCCCACTAAATACAATCAGCTTCCAGTTCCATGGTTGCAAAGAAGACATCAGGAACTATCATGATCTATCAACATTTGTATTTGTGTGTTTTGTATGCATGTATAGATAAATAGATATATCTGTACTAAATCCCATTAGTTAGAACCTAGTATTCCCATACACTAAGGAAACTAAGTTCCTACCACCAGTGTGATAAAGCATGTTGGATGAGACGTTCAACATCCAGCTATGAACTAACCACTCCAGACATTCTTAAAAAAAAGCCAAAAAATCAAACTGCTATTTTCAGACATTAGCATAGAAAGATATGATAAATCACACAAATCATCTTCCACAGGTCCTAGACCTTCCCATAGAGGGACTTAACAAATTTAGAATGATTTGTATTTTTTGAGACCATAGAATCCTAAAATGGTTTGTATTGGAAGGGACCTTTGAAGATAACAGAATCACAGAATGAATCATAAAATGGCTTGGTTTTTGGAAGGGACCTAAGAAAGAGGAAGAAGTTCTTCACAGAGAGGGTAATCAGGCATTGGAATGGGCTGCCCAGGGAGGTGGTGGATTCTCCGTCCCTGGAGGTTTTTAAGATGAGACTGGATGTGGCACTTAGTGCCATAGTCTAGTAACCGTAGTGGTGTTGGATCAAGGGTTGGACTTGATGATCTCCGAGGTCCTTTCCAACCCATCTGATTCTATGATTCTGTGAAACCATCTAGTTTCAACTCCCTACCCATTGGCAGGGATGCCACCCACTAGATTGGGCCTCTTGAACACTTCCAGAGATGGGGCATTCACAAATTCTCTGGGCAACCTGTTCCAGTGCCTCACCACATTCATCCTAAAAATTGTCTTGCTTATTAATTTAAACCTACCCTCTTTCAGTTTAAAACCATTGTCCCTTGTCCTGTCGCTACAGGCCTTGATATAAAGTCTCTCTTATAAGCCTCCTTTGTATGTTGAAAGGCCAAACCAAAGCACTCCAGAGCTTTCTCTTCTCCAGGCTGAACAACCCTGACTTCCTCAGCCCTTCTTCATAGGAGAGGTACTGTGAGGTACATGTCTAAAGGAAAGCGAGGTGAACTCCACTCTACCAGTTCACCGTTCTTTTTACTGACACAGTTTTTAGTGCTTACATCAATGTTGTCATTTCCAGTGTAAGAAAGCTCGCTCATGTGAAATGCATCATGAAGTCTCCCACTTAATTACATCTGCATTTTATCTCATTTTTTTAAAATAAATTACAATGGCATCTGTGACAAGAAAATTCAGAAATGTTTAAAAAAAAAAACAAAACCAAAACCAAGCCCACACATCAAACACATAACTCGCTATGCCTCGCCCACAGAAATGGAAACATGTATCTCCTGTACTAGAAACATGTATCTCCTATACTGCAATGAGATACAACAAGGTCAAGACTTGCTGGAAAGCATTAAACTAATGGTATTATGTCATGCATAATAAATGACTGCTAAAAATACCATTTGTCATATACCTTAAGAATCTGTCCTCCCTCTGGATATCTTCTTAATATATCCTTAAGAAAATCAACAAGTGGTGGAGTTGTTTGTCCAAAACGACCTAAAACAAACAAATAACAAAAAAAAAAAATAAGACGTGTGTTATGCTACTATGCACTTAATTTCAGATTAAAAAAAATCCTGAACAATTATTGGGAATTTAGATAATTTCTTTAAATTAACTCCAGGCCCGTTACTGCAAAATCTTGCCTTTCCAAAACCAACTGTGAAAATACTACATTATAAATCTTTCTACTCAAAAAATTAAAATAGCAGTCTTGACGCTGATGGTCAACATGCTGTTTCATATCTAGATGAAATAAATTTGGGGGCCAAGTCTTTGCAACAGTTGTACCATAACTCCAACTGCTTGATGCTCAAAGGCAGCAATTTCTAAAGGACTACTACTTTTAAGTAGCATGATAGTATTTCAGGGCAGCAGTGGCTCTAACTTTTTTATCTCCAGTGATATGACAGCTAGATACAGGCACAGAACGTTTTGAGTCTAGTGTACACTTCCTGTTCTGACACTCCGTGGGGACGGGCCTGGTGCTTTGGTGTTGCCTGGGCTTAATTTAACCCTGGAGGGAAAAGAGTTCAAGTATAATGAGCAGAGTCTATCACAAAAAGAAAGGTTCAATACTCTTCAATTCAAACTCCAGTCTGAGACTAAAGAGCAGCTCCCTAAACCAAACCTCTAAAACACGTGCTTCAAACAAACAGTAATGATGCAATCCCCACACAGAAAGCATCTAACGATGCCCCATCTAATGCTTCCTTTTAAAGATATTAACAAGTAATCATTCTCTCTCTCTCTTTCCCTCTCTTCTGCATATACGTGTGTTTATGAATTACACAGATTCAAACACACACATATATATTCTGGAATAAAACACTAGGAAAAAAAAAGCAGTGTAGAAAAAATGGGACAGATAAAGAGTTCTATTTGCTGAGAAAGCATCATGTAAAAACATCAAACATTTTATCCTTAAAATTTTCTTGTGTCACTCTTTAAGGTAACAATAGCATCAACTGAAAAAAAAAAAAAAAGCAAGAAATTGCAACTCACAGCTGAAAGTGTGTAAAGTATTTTATAACTTTTGTTATTTTTACAGTATATGGAAGTATATGAAAGTCATCATGAAATACGTAAGCTTCCAAAATAAGGTGAACTGAAAAACAGCAGGAAAGTCTGGGTGCTTCTTTTCTTAGGAGAAATTATCTAAAAATCAAGAAACTGATCTTCTCTAAATCTAAGGTGGGCAGGCTGGAAGTGTTTAAACAACACATTTCACTGTGGGAACCACAAAAACAGACAAATAATTTTCAAGTGATAGGGCTGAACATAGACTTCGCTCTCTCTTCAATAAAAGAGCAGAGCTGCTCTACGCACGTTCACGACAATTACTCTGGCTAGAGATCATGATTTATTTCATCCAATCAAAGGCTGAACTGATTTTTCTTGAATATTAGAGCTGGTTGTATTTACCACAAAACTAGTTCCACAAATTTGAATGAGAAACTCTCTCCGCCATAAGGACAGTCAAACACTGGAACAGGAACCTGGAGAGTTTGTGCAGTCTCCAACCTTTGAGGCTTTCCAAACTCAATACTCAAGCAACCCAGTCTGACCTCATATAAAACTGTGTTTTGAGCATAAGGCTGGAGTAGAAACCTCCTAATGTCCTTTTCAACATGAATTATTCTGTCATCATATGAAAAGATTATGTATTATTTGATAGTCACCAGCGATGAAATGAACACAAAGGGGACATGGGTGATCTTCAGAGTACCTCAGCAATCAATGTGCTTGGCCCTACTGACCATGCACTTCCAAGTTAGAAATTCAGGGCCTTTCTTGATTCATCTGCTGTAGGGAAAAATCTCTGAAGTGAAAGGCTCCAGAGTAAACACAAAAGGCTGATACTAAAGCCTTCAGATCTTTTAAATTGACTTACATGAGAATTGTGGGCCAGAAAAAGTTAAGCATTTTATCTAGACAGACTGCTTATCCAGTTAGAAAATCTCACAGCCAAATACTCCATTCATAGGCAAAAAAACAGCAACAGTTTTTCCTTCATGTGAAAGATTTCTTAGGGCTACTACACTATATTCCCTGTATACTTGCATGGCAAAAAACAGCTCCAAACAGAAAATAAAACTCTTTACTCAGATTATCACAGCCTACACACAGCAAAACATTTTAAGAGTAAACAGTTGAGAATGACAGAAAGAAAAATGTTTGATGTCATAGAACCATGAAGTCCATTGTCATAGGTGTTTTCTAATCACTTCAGGTTCTAAAGAATGTGATATGAACTTCTGGCTAATATACAAACTTCCCTCTGCCACTAGAAAACCACGATCCAGTAAATTCATGGCTTGCACAGGCTAACAGATACAACATTTTGTGACACAAAATAAAATATCTGCATGAAAAGAAGGGTTTCCTTCTTCATCCTACCATCCCATTAGCATTTATTTCATTGCCTTGCAATAAAATTATTGTTAGAAGAATAGCAATACTAGTCATCAAGTAAAATAATGATTACAGATTTTAATTAGAGCATTTTTGAAGGTAATCAGGTAACAAATGGATACACCTGTAGGGTTTTTTTTTAATAAAAGTGTAACTAAACATACAGAATCAAAAGAAAACAAACAATCAAAAAGAAAAAAAATAAAACTAGAGAAGAAATCAAGAGCTTTTTTACATGGTGGTTACTCAGAAGATATACTTTCAGTATGTCTCTTGCTTTCAAGTATTCAGCTTATGTTATATAAGATAAGGCAGCTATTACACTACTGAAAGGCAAGTCTTATTGATTCCAAAGGATGGCAATAATCTAAATTCTACAAATTCCAAAGAAAAAAAATTAAACACCAAGGCAGTTATAAAGAGAAGTTTAATTTTCCTGGAGCAGAAAAATACTTGTTTCCCATTTAAAGAAGACCAAAACTTCAATTAACTCCGTATTGCGTTAGAAAATGCTTTGAGCTTTCAGTTTATAAACACAAATACTTTCCATACCTCCTCCTTTCAACCCTTTTGACTGAAGCTTCAGAAAAATTTGATTTTGAGACTTCTGAAGATCAATAATCTTGATATCATCACACAACTGAAATAAAAAAATAAGACACATCTTGACCAGAAGTTTCAGTTTGTTAGTAACAGGACCAAAACAAATCAGGTGGAAAAAAATGCCTACAAAAGCATACTAAGAGCAAGCCATGGCCTCCTGTTTTTACATTTGAAAAAGTTTTGTATTCTGGGAAGTTCTGGAAGCATCCAACTAAAGCAGTTATTGTTCTAAGGTGCATGCCCATAAAGAAAATAAACATATACAGGAAGTACATAGTCTGGGTACTCCAGAAGTGAACCTGGTTATTCAATTTCATAGGGGTTTTAAACTTTGCAGTATCAGCTCAAAGCAGCTGGCAACACACAATGTGTAGAGACAAAAGTATGTCACAGAAACACCCCTGAAGAATTCGACAGCCCCATGTCCCCATTACCTCTACAGGTAGACCTATCACAGAATGGTTAAGGCTGAAGGGACCACTGAAAGTCACCTAGTCCAACATCGAACAGACTCACGAGGAACATCACAGAGAAACCAAGGCAAACTAAGCAACACGCTCCTTAGCAGTCATTGGGGAAACTACTTACTAATCACAGCACACAATGGTTTTGTTGCAATTCTAGTTTTGTATCATGTATGTCCCAGTCATATACGAAGTGTTGCTAAAATAGTCATACAGGACATATGTTATCCTGCATGCCACAACAACAAATGCATAATTAGAAGCTGCACTGTGCTAATTAGAAACTGAACCAATTCACATTAGTTTCCATTTATAGCAAACTATATTAAAAATTTTATTATGTGAAATTATAATAATTTATAGCCTCAGTTTATAATAGTTTATGGTCTCAGTTTACACCAAAGTTCAGGACTACTGCCTCACTTCGATGGGTAAAAACGAAACACTAGAAAGCAGTTGGTGTTTACACAGATGTAGATGCTTACAATCCAATTATATTTAATAAGCGAAAGACAGTCCCAGTCCACAGTACGTAGTCATTATTTAACAACACTAGCGAGAAAAGAAATTACATTATTTTTTATTTATACGCATTTTGAATAGTGGTTACAACAACAGTGCGTTTATTGTAAGTTTCTACAATAATGTACTTGTGCTAATCTCGTCTCAAGACATAAAATAGCTGACACTAGGTATACAAGCTACTCAGGACTCTCTAAAATAAAACACAATCCCACAGAATGCTGTAACCCACCACCAAGCATTAAAGGGATAGAGAAACCAAATTTTCTTGGGAACAATTTTTGTACCAAAACACCACCAGACACTAGGACATTTGACAGATTAAAATTAATAGTTTGATACTGTAAGGAACTATGAGAGAAAGAGATACTGGATTTTACTTAATATCTGCAAATTGCACATAGTAGTTTCAAAGGAAAAAAAAGATTTACTGATGAATATTATACTACTCAGAAGTTTAAAAAATAATTTGATCCCAATAAACAGGATTCCAAAAGTTTATAAAGGATTTTTGAATTTGCTACAGTACAGGCTACATATTCCCACATATATTCTAGTTTATTATTAAAAAAAAAAAAAAAATCCGAATAGCTATTACAGTCTGCTTCCTGACTGTTCCCTGCAAAAGATAAGTTTTCTGTGCCAGTCAGACCTTCACTACTAGACAAATATTAGAAAGTGATACAGAGTTCTTCCTCCAAAAATAGGAAGGCCTGGAGAGAACAAAATCAAGGACAAACAAAACCAGGCAAGAAAATAAAAGATAAACTACACAGGCAGTTTATTTCCAACCTGAGCCCTCAAAGACTAATTGTGTTCCCCATGTAGGTTCTTAAAAGCTTCCTGAGCAATACAACTAACATCTATATCCTTCCTTGTATTATAGAATGGTTTGGGTTGAAACAGGACCTTTGAAGATCATGTAGTCCAACACCACAATCCCCTACCAAAAGGAACTAGATCAGATCTCTCAAAGCTCCATCCAACCTGATCTTCAACATTTCCAATGATGGGGCGTCCACAACTTCTCCAGGCAACCTGTTTCAGTGTTTCATCACCTTAATCCTAAAAAATGTCTTCCTCATGCCCCATCTAAACCTACCTTCTTCCAGCTGAAAGCCATTGCCCCCTGTCCTGTCACTACAGGCCTTGGTAGAAAGCCTCTCTCCATCTTTCTCATAAGCCCCCTTTATATACTGAAAGGCCAACCTCTCTTCTCTATGCATCTGCAAGTCTCCTTACCCTATTTAGCAGTAATTTCCAACCTACTCTATCTCCCTTTCTTGCCTCTACTCATCCCATCCCACCAAGATCTCCAAGTTCCCATTTCCCAAGAGCACAGCTAGAAGCATGCTAAGCAGCACTGAAACACTGACACCAGGCTGATGCCTTCAACAGAACAGGGTCGTTCATTCCTTCATTCATTCAACTCTTTCCTGTACCCAGACCACAATTTTTAACTTGCCAGTTTCATGGTGTCAGTTCTACTCTTGAAACTGGCCAGACTTACAGGAAAGCAGAATAAGCACATCAGCACTCTCAGGTGAAATTTCTGCCCTCCCTAACAACAGCTCCTTCCCCCCAAAGAAATGAGGATAAAACACGTGGATAATGTCAGAGGGGAAAATAATCAAAAACATACGACATAAAAACTCGGGTAATAAAATCTGGCACCATCAAGAGCGGTGTGACGGTCAACTGCTTCCCCACTCGACATCCTTGCTTCCCGGGGGAGACCCGCACAGCCTGCTCTGCCCATGCACCAGAGGCCCCGGCACGGCACCGGCAGCAGCCGGGCGGTGACTTCCCGCAGCACAGCGGTGCGAGAGGCGCCGCAGCTGCCGAGATGATGCCGCCCGCCCCCGCCGCGCCCCGCGCTCACCTCTCTGCCGCGGTGCCACAGCCGCTGCTCGGCGGGGGGCAGCCCGGCCTCCGCGTCGATCCGCCGCTTCACGTCCCCCACGGCCGCGGACGGCGGCAGCTCGAAGGTCCTGCAGCCCAGGCAGTCATGGAGGACGGTCACCCGAGCCAGCCTGCGGCAACACGACACACACCAGCTGAGAAAGGGCTCGCAGCGCCGCCGCCCTCCCGCCTCTCCCTCGGGTACCCCGGAGGCCCGAGACGGGCGCCGGAATCCACGGGGTGCAGGGATAGGCGGGCGAGTTTCCGCCCTGCTCTCCGGCGGGGGAGCAGCGGAGCGGTTCCCGCAGCCTCCCCACCCGGCCTGGCCCGGCCCGCACTCACATCCCGCCACGGCCGCACACAAAGGACCGCTACCCGCCGCCGCTCCCCGCACGGGGAAGGGGTGGGGCCCGCACGGCGGCGACAGGCAGGGAGGGACGGGCACTCCCGGAGCTCCGCGCCGCGGAGGAGGGGGGCGGGCGCAGGGAGGTGGGAGCGGATGGAAGTGCCGCCCCAAGAGCCGCGGGGGTGGGTGCGGCGGTGCGGGAGGCCCAGCAGGAGGGGCATCCCGGCTCCGCTGCGCTGCGGGAGGGTCCCCGCGGCACGGTGCGCCCCAGGGCCCTCGGGCGAGAGAAAGGCTGCAGCTTTGCATGAGGCGCTACTGCAGTCGCATCCCTCCTTCGGCAGGGAAGCACGTTGGTGTTTCACGTAATTCCCAGCATTCTGGCACCATTGCATGGAGCACAAGAATTTACAGCTGATGACCCTCATCAAGGTTTATCAAGGAGGCAAAACACCGAAGGAAACATACTTTTTCTGCTCTCTGTCGGAGAGCCTGTCATAGGACATAGACCCTGCCCTAATCTCACAGGGTGTATGGTAAATCGTATCATTGAAGATGTAAGGACCGTGCTCTCACTCCTGAAAACTGAGCCTTAGTCTGCTTGTGAACCCAATGAGTTAAGAGAGCACTTTGGGAAAGTTGTGGAGTGGGCCAGCAGAAACACCACGGTTCATTATGTACAAAATTCCATGCCTGAGATCATGGACTGTGCATCAGTGACAGGCTGAACAGCAGCCTTGCTTCAAAGGAGCTGGGGGATACCAGGCTGAGTGTGAGGCAACAGTGTGCTCCCTCTGGAAAAATGACCAGCAGATCAAGGAAAGTCAGCCTCTGCTTAGTGCAGATGAGGCTGGATCTCAGATATTGTGACCAAAATGTGATGGTTTGGGCTTACTCAGTTCCAGAACCCAGACAGAGGACTATGGTCAGGGGGCCAGCATGTGACCTACAAGGAGTATATGGGGGAAGCTGGGCTAGTTTAGTCCAATGAGGAGAATGATAACATCCTTCATGTGAAGGTCAGTTACAAAGGCAACGGAACTGAACTCTTCTTAGTACTGCAAGACTAACAAAGGGCAATGGCAACAAAGCGTAGCTTGGGAAGTTCACATGAGAGAGCAGAAAAAATCCTGCCACTTAAGAGAGGAGCTCAGGACTGGCATGAGTTATCCAGAAGCACTCTTCATTGGGATATTTGAAGGCTTAGCCATGACTGACCTGGAACAATATTTGTAATCCTCCTGCTTTGAGAAAAAAAAATGGACTACAGACCTACAGCCAACAGTTCCATTTCATTCCAACAGGTCCTCGGTTCCAGTCCCTGACTAAACTAAAACATTTATGACTTTAGTCAGTGACAAGGAGTTAAAACTGCTACTTGGCAGCCAAACGTAACAGAAGTTCTGTGAAAGGGGCAAAAGACAGAAGGAACCTGTTTTCAGAAAGTGTATCAAGCCAAGAAAAAAAATTGAAGGAAGCTTAAAAAAAACCCACAAAAGCCAGGTGGATCAGGATCCAACACAGTGTCTAAATAGACAGTTTTTCCAGTGCTGTAACATGTGATTTCATTGATCAGCAATATTTATATTTTGAATTCTACAGGATCATATGAAAATGCTAGAAATTTTGTAGGTCTGATCCTGCTTTCACCAGAAATAACACAAAAACTGTTCTAACACTAACAAGATGATTTTAACTTTTTGCTTTTGTTTAGGACTTTGTTCGTTTTTCTATCATTTCGTGTTTTTAACTTTCCATTTTTTTACATCCCCATCACAGAATTTTTCATACCAAAGGAGTGAGAAGGCTGCCTTCTAATCTCTTAATGTTTATCTTTTTATGTCTTGCAGAAGGGTGTAGCACAAACATGGATGACTGGGAAAGATGGAAGCGGTTGAAACCAAATGCAGTTCCATCCTTATCAGCTACTAAAATTGTCTCCAGACCAATTGTGAACCACCAAGGCACACTGACCTCTTCTCTGTCTGGGACCACAGGAGTGATTTATCATTTTATGAAGCATGAACAATGGTTCGAATGGGACCCAGGAGGGAAACAGAGCTATCTCAACTGACAGTCACCTCTCTGAGAAACTTCTCAAATGGTGGGACACATTCAGGGGCACAGACAATCCTGCTATCAGTGATAGGCTGAAGTTCCCCAATCTATGTCATATTACATGACAAAACAATACTCAAAAATTATATCCTGTGATGATTTAACATTAATATTGGAGGAAAAATAACTGTGTACCACAGATTCTGACTAGGATGTGACCTCTGTAGTAGAGGGGGAAGAGTTGGAAAGAACTGGTGGTACAGAACTGGAGATTCAAGGTTCTGGGCAAAGGTGTTGTACTCACTAGCTATTGGAAAATAGCCATACATCTTCTGCTCATAAATCCGATCCCCTTGTTACAAGGGAGACTGTTTCACACTGTCAGGATTGAATGGCCCATTTCCATTTGCTATGGGACATATTTCATTTGCCTCTCCTTTATTGCATGTTTTTTATTCTGTTTTTACTTTTTAATAATTTCTGTCTTTGGTCTGTATTTTTTTCTGACCATCCAGATAGAAGCAAGACGTTCCTCCTCTTAGTACCACTGTATTAAAAAAATAAGAACGACTAGGATGTGTGTTTCGAAGTTGCCCTTTGACCATCTGCACTGTTTAATTGCTCCTTGGCACACTTTTGACTTGTAACCACTATCAGTTTTAAGGAAAATGGTCAGGCAAGGTTCATAAACCAGGGACAACTCTCCCCAAGCAGAACAGACAAGGACATTTTGTGTTAGAACTAAAGACTGTTAAGACTTTTAAACATGCTATGTCCGTATAGATGTGCTATGCCCCTTACCCTTAGAATTCTGGTCCCTTCCTTGGGGTCCCATCCCATTTTATTTATTGTCTAGATGTTGCTTTTGATGATAGCAAGACTCCTACTGGTTTCAGTGATGCTGAAATTTCAAATTACCAATTTCATGGCATTGTCTCCTAACAAGAGCATTTGTTGATTTCAGTAACAAAGATAAGGAAAATGAACACCAATACTGATACCAGATCCAAAGAATGGGGGCAAATGAGCTCTTCTCAAAGTCTACAAAAAAAAAAAGGGAAGAGAGTAGAAGTATTCCAAGTACAGTTCCAGCAGAAACCTGTTTGCAGAAAATTAATTGGAATTTAAAGCCACTCCTTAATTACAATGTTGATTTCTATCAGTAACATCCTGGCCATTCCATTCATCTGGCAAGAAAAGTAGAATATAAATCTTTCTCATTACAGAGTGATTTATACATATCCTGTTATCTATTACAAAAGTCTATCTTTTTACAGCTTATGATAGCGACCTTTATAAACCTTATTTTTCCCTCATATCTAAAAAAAAATATACCTGAAAAGTTACTATATAGAAGTTATTCTGCCTGACTGAAAAAAGAGTACATATTTCAGTTTGCAGATTCTTGCAACAACAAAAACAAGAAAATCAAAACAAAAGAAAAAAAAAGTGTTGGTTTGTTTATCTCACTTATGCCTTTGGAAAACATGAGAGATGAGTAATCTTAGTGAAGTTTAGAGGTATCACATACAGATTTGTTATGCAGAATTATTAATAATGATTTTATGCTAAAAAAAAAAAAAATTCATTTAATCTTACCAGTTAGGAATTTTGGAGGCATGATAATCAAAAAAAAAAATCCCAACTTTTAAATATAGAAGAATTGGGACTGATTTGAGAGCTTTTTACTCTGATATGCAGAAATTCTTATGGTAACATTTTTTTAACCACTTTTCCAAGAAGAAGACATTTAGATTTAAAAATACATATGGAAAATTCTCCTGAGGCTATAAACAAAAGTTCTGTTTGGTTCAGAATTAAGTCATATAACTCCTAAAGTAGGGACATGGAATAAAAAAAAAATAATATAAGAGTCTCTGCAACACTAAAGTACTTTTATAAAATGAAATTAAAGCCATTTTCATAGTGGTATTTCCCTAAAAAACAGAAAATTCTGTGTTGCAGGGTCACCTCATCTTTCCAATTGTTTAAAATAAGCCTGCAGGAGTAGAAAAAATGTCCCTTCCTTCATTGTCGGTGTGCTTAGAAAGATGGTGTGGAGCCTGCAAACGGGGTGTGTGGGGTGACAAGAGACAAACATGCCCAGGTCAGTAATGCCAGAGGAAATCCGCTGCAGCAGAGTGGCTTCCAGCACAGCAAGTAGCATTCTGCAGTGCTGGCAGCAAGTAGCAGTGACTCAACAACTACGTCTAGATTTGAGACAGTGCACACCAAACATGAAAGCGAAACGTTCCATGACACAGCAAGCACTCGCCTTCATTCTTAAATCAATTCCTTAACTGTTAACAACAGATGCTTTAAACATTACATTGTACATATTTCTTGGCAGTCAAAGGTTACAGGTTGAGTTGGTCTGTCGTCACTGCCAGGAGCTTGCTGTGCCCGTGCTTACTAATGCCTTTTCAAGAAGTTTGAAAGCAAACCTACCATTTGTTGATGACACATGTGCTAATCATTGGCAAGCCACCCCTTACTGGACAGTTTCTGTTTTATTCAAATAGCTCCATTAGCAGAAAACAAGTAAATTTTTTCTTAAAAAATTCACTGAAGTAGCTAGGGTCCTATCCAGTACAAATGACCAAAAAACCGCAACCAACCAACCAACCAAGCAGACAAACAACAACAAAAAACCCCAAACCAAACAAAAACAAAACAAACAAGAACCAAACAAACACAAAAAACACAAACAAACAAAAACAAAACCCAAACAAACAACCAAAAAAACCCCACCATACACCTCTGGTCTGTGTGGTGTTTGATTCAAACAAAATATCTAGGGTTTTTCCCTAAAATTTATTGCACAAATTAAATAATTTGAACTATTTTGTTTTAGATTGTTGCAGTGAGTTTGAATCTGCACTCTGCAGATTTTTACTCTGCACTCCTCATATGAAACCTTTATTGGCAGATCCTAAGCAAAATATCTGTTTAGATCATGGCTTAGTCAAACATTAAAGAACTGGAGGAAAGTATTGTTTTATTCCTTTTTCAAGCTGATGTTTCTAAATGTCCAATATCAACAGAGCAGGATACTTTTGAATACTACGAAGAACAAGCAAAAGTCTAAAGGGCACAGAGGCCACGAATAGACATTTATTTTCATCTGATGATTTTGATCTCTCAGTTATTTGCTTTAATGTTCAATTGAGTTCCTTGATGGCACTAAGAAAATGCTAATGGAAAGTACTTAAAAAGTACTATCTATAAAACCTGTTTCAGTTTATTCTTTGCAAATGAAGAGCAGAGCAAGAAGGCACAAATAAATGATAAGATTTCAAAATCTCAAATGCTGAAATAAAATTTCGTCTTAGATCCACCTCTGGGAAAAGACTTGAAGAGAGGGCCTAAACTTACTCTTAACTATAGCACAGTAACCATTACTCCACGAATTTGATTTGCTAAGAATCACAGAGTTTTCTATTCCAGATGGTACAGATAACAAAATACCAGCACAAAATGCTTGGGATTTCAAATTGTGCAAAAGATTAAACCAAATGTTAAAAATAAACTCCTCAGTTGATCTTTAGAGAATTGCATTCAGAGGGATTATAGTGTTGCAAGAGTTGCTGTTGGCATACATTTTTTTAATAAGCATATGTTAAATTACTGCTGGTGTTTTATTTTGTCCTTTGGTGCCAACAAAAGGGCTAGATTTAGAACACCCACTTTAACCTTGAAACATCAAAAAAGCAAAGCCTAAATTTGCAAATTGATTTCAGTGCCTAATGTAGGTGCCTAGGTTTTTTGCTTCCATTTAGGACATAGTCATCAGCTTATCAAAGGCAGGGGTTTTCCCCATACTACCTTAAGATATCTTTCTTATTTTAATTCCAGACTACTTAATAAAGCTATTATCTTTCCACATAAGTGAGGAAAATCCACTCAATAACTAAAGTGGCTCCAGATTACCCAGACATTAAATATTTTAAGAAATATTTACTGATCCCTATTGCCTCTGAATATTGCATCTAATCATTCTCCAAAGTTTCATAATATTTTCTAGATATCAGTGAACAGAGCCCCATGTATATAGAGAAAATTAGAATATCAAACAGAAGGAAATACAAGTAGTTTTCTTAAATTATGAAAAGATACTTCAAGCTCCTCTGCGAGTGTCTCTACATCAGATAACCCTAGCTCTTTTCCATCTCTGTATCAGTCCAATCTCCCTCTTAACAGGGTTCCATGCAGAAATAAAAGCAACAATTTAACCTTCAAAAACAGAAGGACAGGTAGCACAGCAGAAAAAACATGAGCCATATGTGAGGCCTAGAAACAGGAAGGGAGGAAAAGGGGAAGAAAGAACACAGGGCAACTTCTTCTGGGAAAACACAGAAAGGAAGTGAAAGGGATTCCTGGGTTGCGTGACAAGTCCCATCATACAGCTGTAATAGCTACAAGTAAATATTTCTCCAAACACTACCTCACACAAGAGTTGCAGCATTGTTCACTGGGAACCAGAGGCTGTGTTTCCATGTCCTGTCCTGCATAAAGTAGCATGAGGAAACATGAAGTACTTACAGACTTCCTACAGCCTCATTGCATTTCACTCTTCTTTCCAGTTTAGTGGCGGAATTTCTTCCACACTCACCCTTAATGCCAGTTCTGATGCTGTCACCAAATTTAACTAATTCTTACTATTTGAACTAGTTGAGTTAGTTTGGCTCAGTTTAATGGAGCTGAAACACAAAGAACAAGTCAGCTGTGACATCTTCAAAATGGAGTGTGTACTAACCTTCAGTAAGCATAAGACATCCTGACTGCTTTTAGTGAAATACATGGTCAAAATTACATTAGCTGGCTAATGGCTTTCATAAATGCCATAATTGTTGTTTACACTTCTGTCAGGGTGACAGAAGAGATACATTATGTCCCTTGGCATATCTCTGCATATTTGCACACAAGAGAAACAGCAATGTAAAAATTAAGGGAGTTTTCTGCAAAGTTAAAGGACAGTGAGACAATGAACACAACACCTGCAGAGATACACCAGTTTGAAAACTGACACTTGACTACCTTTGAAAAGAGCTAGGTACGATATGGATATTAAAGCTTAGGTAAAGTACTGTACAAAAATTTTTGAAATTTTTTATGTTTTTTTTGTAAGTGATTGATACTGAAATTAAAAAAAAAAATCCAGTGGAGAGGTTCTCAAATATCACTAATGGGAACTCAGTTTAACTGAGACTTGCAAAAAAGCCATTTCTGCATGCGCAAAAATCACTACATAACTGACACGACAGGATATTTGTCATTGATGATCCTGGTGGAACAAAGCCCATCATTTAATAGTATCCAAGAATGCCAATACTGAAATAAAGAATTTTTAATTGTTGGCAACATGAATAATGCTCAGTGCAAGAAATCTTTTAGCAGAATAGGTTGAGCCACTCACACTCAGAAGTCAAGCATGTGTCAAACCTGCTTGCCTCTTCCTGGCAGCAGCTCTAAAGCATGATTTATTAAGTCCATCCTCTGTCCAATGCACAGTCTTCAGCTTTAATATTGGCCCTGCAACTCAATCTCTGACATTCTGTGCTTTCCAGCTCTTGTCCATGGCAGTTCTGTACTTTTGTTTCTGGTCCCAGTTCAGTCCTTGCTACCAACCATGTTGACCATCCGACTAGGTCTTTATAAAGGCCTTCACATGTAATTGGATTATAGAAGACCTTGCTGCAGAGATAGTTTGTGCAATACCTAAACCTCAGAGATTCCCAAATATATAAAATTTGCATTAGAAGGGCCGAGTTAAGTAACTAGAAGAAAAAGAGAGAGATTCAAACCACCAAATTTTCTATCCCACAGTCATCTGGAAAAGGAAATATGTAATTTCCATGAATTTTCACAGAATTATGCAGGAAGCCAACAGAACAGATCCTGAAAGAGTAATCAGCTGTTGCTAACAACTGCCTACCACAATGCAAAGCCCACCTTCTTAACACAGAGGAAAAAGCGGAGGCTGTAGATTATAGAGCTGCACATCAGTGGGGGTTCTGCAGATTGCAAGGCTGAGGGTGGAAGCTGTCCTCCTTCTGCAGGCCCACTGACAGCAAATAAGAACATTTCTAATTACAACTCAACATGTTGTAACTTACAACAAATAAATATTTATCTCCTAAGATTTGTTTAGACACTGTTCATGTGAAGAACTTGCTTTGCTTTTTAGCTGTTAACAAGATTATACATTCATTCCAGTAAAACAATACGTTGCATTCAGAGTTAGGCAAATACAGGAAGGAAACTTTCACTTGTCTTCAAAAAATGCTTCAGTGGTGACTGTATATGTAAATTCAAAGTTAGGCTATGAATCCATTACTCAAAAGAGTGATTAGTTTTCTCAGGTAGTTCCATTAATTTCTCAGAGACAATTCATAAGTAAATGCTGCAGAACCTGGCACCTATGTATTATTTTGTAACTTAAGAAACCAATTTCACCTTTAAAAGTAGCCATTTTGTACAAACACTAGGCAAGTATCAGACTCATTCTTTAAATTCCGACCATGCAGGGTTGAGAAAGAACATGCCAGCCTAACAGTAAATTCTTTCAGGACTTAATTTTTTTTTTACCTGTTCTTATCCTCGATCTCCATTGTCTCTTTTTCTTTGATATCTTCCTGATAGGAACATGAAGTGGACCTTGGATTTGTAAATTAGGAAGTTGTTTTTAATCTTTTTTGCTTATCATGTCTTCAGCGGACAGCAAAAAGCCCAAGCATGTGAAAGTCCACTCAATGTTCACTTCATCCTTGATCTATCCAAGATTCCTCTGTGATTCACCATCTGCCACTTCCCCAGTTTTCTTTTAAAGCCACTTTCTTAATTGCTCACAGAAGTCCATTGTCTTATAATCAGAAACAGACGTAGCAGGACAGATCTCAGAAAGCAAGGAGATAGTTTAGTTTCTTTAACTGAATTCAGGCTATCTTCTTGTGCAATTGATTTATATTTATCTTCTAGAAAAGGAGTGGAATTCTGGAAGCTGCTGTTTCTTCTTTGTCTGCCTTTTTTTCTGTAAGCAAGCACAGTTGAAAGGGTATTGGTGAGGCCCAAAGGTCTGACTCACACCTGCTAGAAGACACTTCTTGACATCAGCTCAGGAGTTCTGGAAGAAGAGGCACATGAGAAAACGGGAGGGTTATTAATACAAAGCACAACTGAACAGAACGCTATGAAAAAGTCATTTCCTTTGAGGGCATAGTTGCAGTTAGTGGTATTGAGTGAGTCATGATACTAATTATAAACTAGGCACATGGAGAACTGAGAAAGAGCAGTGAGATTTTCTTCTTCTCCTCCAGTTTAATATATTCAATCAGTACAATGACAAACACATAGCTGTAAGTACACTGACTAAACAGGTGTCATGGTTTAATGCCAGCTGGCAACTAAAGCACCACGCTGCCGCTCATTCACTCCCTCATGGTGGGATAGGGAAGAGAATCAGGGAAAAAGGTGAAACCTGTGGATTGAGATAAGATGATGATTAATAATAATAATAATAATAATAATAATAATTTATGGAATGCAAAGGAATGCAGCAAAAAGAGAGACAAAAATAAAACTGAAGAAAACAAGTGAGGCACAAAACAATTGCTCACCACCCAGTGACCAATGCCCAGCCCATGCAGTGATCCACCCCTCATGGCCAATACATTCCAGTTTACATGGTGAGCCTGATGTTCTATGATATGGAACACCCCTTTGCCCACTTTGGCTCCACTGTCTCAGCTCTGTTTTCTTCCAGTTTCTTGTGCACCTCCTCATTGACAGAACATGAAAAACTGAAAAGTTCTGGATTTAGAGTAAGTGCTACTGAGCAAAAATTACAGTATCAGTGTATTATCAACGTTATTCTCATACTAAATTGAAAAACACAGTGCTGTACCAGCTACTAGGGAGAAAATTAACTCTATCTCAGCCAAAACCAGTACAATGGACAATTATTCTAGGATATGTATTGCTCTAGGATATATATTACAGTCTTGACATAAAATTATGTCACCAAGGAAAATAACAGGCTGAGCAGAATATTTATAGAGAACTGTTTTGCCCTTCTGTTCAAATGGCTTGCAGCTAGGGGAAAAGATTAACTAGCTTGCAATGACTTTCCACTGGGAGGTTTCAAACTCTCCCCAGCTAATCCCCACTCCTAAGCTATATAAATCAACATCTACACTGTGCTGCACATACCTTTAGGAACTATTTCCTTCAAGCTGACACACTGGATTCTGTAGCACCGGAACAGTGTCTAAGTGAGGCAAGGCACGAGCTGTCAAGCTGCAGAAAACAGTATACCTCAATATACTTGCTAAGTTAGCACCCAAGGAAGATATGTTTGAGAGAGCTAGGAGGATGACAGTGGTGTTCCATTATTGTTCTGCATTTGTGCAAATGTAAATCCTTCTCTGAGCCTCTGACAAGTGCTGGTAAGTCTTTTCATAGTGTGCAGTTGCATATGTCCCTCCTCAAACACCAATGCACAGACATTCTTTCCTGATCCAGAAAGGAAAACAACTATGGCTAAATTGCAAAAGATGAATTAGTTTACTATGCATGTATGATACTGAAATACAAACAATATGAAAGAAAAGGAAGTAGAATTTATGGCTTGACTATTTTTTTTTTAATAGTTAAAGGTTTTACCTACTCAGTTAGTAAATGAAATGTCAAAGTATATGAATTCTGAATGCATGTTTACTGCAGCAAGAATCATGAAGAATTTAACTTAGTATAGTATGTTACTGAATGGTTTCAATATAATTTTTTTCTGCAGATGCTGAGATGTCTATCTAGCTTGTCATCCAAAGAAAAGTCCATATGAAGTCATACTTGAGTAATAAAGACTTAAGCAAAAGGCCTACAAGTCCAGCCCCATTTGGTCAGGTGTGCATGATTTCATGGAAAACAAAACAGCTACAGCCCTAATGCATAATGAGTTGAATTTGGGAGGGGAGTGCTGAGAAAAGGCATTTTGGCTGCAGAGGGAAGCCAGACTTAAGGGCACTACATGTGCAGCTACCATCGGAAGACTAGCCAGCTTATACTGATTCTCCTAAAGCATCATTAGAAAAATCACACATGAAAAACATTTAAAATTATTTGAACAGCTTCAGTTGCCTTAAGGAAGGATAAAGGAAATATGCTATAATGAAAAGCTAATTATGACTTTAAGAGACAGCCCCTCCATAATTAGTGAGTGACACACTTTCTCAATCTCTGTTCTATTTCTAGATTTGGCCTCTCAAACAAAGTCCCTTATTATGTTGCCCCTTGATATGTTACTTGTTCTTGGTAGTGACACACTCAGGAAAAGAAAAATATATTCTAGGATTTTTGACAATGACACCTTGTTCAGAAAATGGATAGGTCAAAATGACCCCAAAAAAGCCTAAAAATCATTAATTCAATAAACATTTTGCCTAGCAGAAGAGCAAGTTACATCACAGTGTGAAGTGACATCTCTACAGTGGCAAACAATTCCAATAGTCCTTGAAGGTACTTGGTCTTGCCAGCATAGATGTGACCAAAAGGTGTTGTCAGTTTGTTACCAGATCACATTACAATCCTAGAAAGATTCCAACATGGTCATGTCTGTGTTGTCTCCCATGGTAAGAAAGAGAGCCAACTTGGCTGTCAGATACCAGATACAGATTTATCCTGGCACACTTAACTTGCGGACCTTACACATCTTCAGTGCCTGAGCTGGTCACACAGGTTACCTTACAGTTTTATAGGATACTGAGCTGCAGCATTTGAGAACATTCTGTCATTGAATTTATGAGTATAGACAACCATAAATCTCTCCTGAAAAAAACCCCAAAACAGTTACAACCATTGCTTATACCAATTTTCTACTGTGCGATTTATTAGTTCTTAAAAGAAAACACATTTGCTGCAGGATTTTATGCTTGTCTTTAACTGAAATTTGGTGGAAGAAGTTTAGCAGTCAAACCATAAAAACAACCTTCGATTTTGTGGATGGCTGTGATTAGCTGTAGGCAGGAGCCACAGGTATAGCTACACGAATACCTAATTTTGCCTGCAAATCAGGTAGATGCATATATGTACTAATACTGCTCCAGAAATTTTTGTTCTAAAACTATTACTGATCATCTGATTATCTATCTGGTCACTCCTCATCCACCCTTTTAATATTAGGATCAGTCTAAATGAAACATTCACTTACTTTCTTTCCTCAACAGTAACTAAATCAAAACTGTTAATAGTCCATCCAGTAGCACGGGAAGCATACAAGAGTAATCAGGACTACTGAACACAATCCAAAGTTTAGAGGACAATTTCTGTACAAAGCAAGCAGTAGCTAATGCTCAATTGACGTTTTATACACTCTAAAAGCACAATTTGATCAAAAAAATATTATTGCTTATGGTAACCTCTGTTGGAATAAACAAGACCACAACACCAGGAGGTATATATATCCTCAAGCGGGAAAGAAGTTGTGAACAGCATAGCATGAGAGCAAGCTGAGCTGAGCAGAGCTGCAGCATAGCTGGGGTCACTAGTGGTATGTGCACAGTGAAAGATACCCATCCACCTGCTGCCATCATGGGTAACCTTGACTGAACCTATCATCTGTCTTCAAGGTTCAAGGATATGCTGTGGTACAACCACCTCACCCTAATCATGGCTCCTTTCGGTACCATAGGTATAAACAGTCCACGTGTAAATGGGATGGGATGGAACTATTTTGTTATAGGACATTTCATTCTCCTCCAAAACCACTTTCTTAGTAAACTGTAAATTGAATGGAAATGTACAACTCATATCTCATACATATGATATCATTTTGGTTTTTACCAGTAATGGTTTTACCCGTAAGTAAAGGGATATGTGCCTTGTGACACAAACTGAGAACTTGCATTCTGCTATTGCATTACCCATGAGAGAAGTGTCCCTTTAAAAGGGAAAAAGCAAGGATATCTGGCAGAACTGAAGGCTGACAAGTGAGTGCCAAGAGAGGCAGAACTATCTGGAAATAAAATATGCCTGAGGTCTAATCTCTGATCTCAAATGGTATGGAGTCATCTCAGGGATAACTCCCACATATTACTACAAATGCAGAATGGCTCCTCTGTTTCACTGAATTCAGCTTTCTCCTGGATTTATTAGGCAAGAACTTATGATGGGTTTATTTCTCATAATTAGGATCCCATTCTATTCAATAGCAGAAGTAGGTCTCAAGGAGCCTAGATCAGACTTACTACAAATATAACAGGAACTGGTACACAGTCCAGAGACAGCAGCTGAACCTTGAAATAAAAACTGTCCAGGTATTAAAATTCTAAAAAGACAGATGTCTCTTAAATACAAATTATTCTAGTCAATACACAAGTATACTAGCTGAGTTCAAAATGCATTTCTATCCAGTTAAATTCAAGGCTATCCCACATCTGCAGATACCACACAAATGTAAAGAGCTGCTTCTCAGAGATAGCTATTCTGCAGAAATTTGAGATGGACCTGATAGAGTGCAATATAATAATGTGCCAGCAAACTAGAAATGCTGGAAGTGAAATAGATATGTCCTTAATATGTTTATTGTGTAGACAGTTTTTGTGTAGTAAATTCAACTGATACGAGTGGTCCATGCCATCAGCAGATATAAATCACTGCCATCAGCAAAATGTATGGCTCTGTATCTATACTGTTATGCATTACATGAGCTTTCACGCTCTCACATACAATTTAAATAGTAAAAGTAAACTAAAAACTTTCAAAAATGCCAATACTTTAATAATATTTATATTATTGATAGTATTAATTATACAAATACTATATTGTTAATGCTAGTCATAATTTAATGGATAAAAATGCTGCACTCCTGTTGATTTTTATATAGAAGAGAGTTTGATTGTAGCTGTACAAAAGTGATTCTCTAGAGTGTGATGATTTTGATGCATTTGCACAGTAGACATCGTTTCTTTTTGATGAAACATCAGAAATATAGGTACAAGGATAAAAATATTTAACAGATGAAAATCAGGACAAATGCTGTGGTCAGTTTTTGAAGAAAGTCAGTTTTTGCCCACCCTTTCCAAGGTCACACCAGCAACAGAAAGAGCAGCAGTTATCCCCCTTAACCCCATAGACTAGTATAATCATTGACCAGCCACTCCATAATTGCTACAGTTTCCTAGAATTGCAGTAAGTTTGACAAACAAAATAAAATCCCAACTAACCCTGAATTGAGAACCATATGCCACGTGGGGAGTGAGAAGAAAAAAGCTCAGGAGACTCTGCCAAGCTATTCACAAATCTGGCATTGTATTTGACCTTGACTGCATGAACCAGGCACCCAAGCAGATTATTTAGAAAAGTGATTGATTAAGGAAATAGTAATTGCAACTGGTTTACATTTAGGCAGTTTTAGCACCTAATCAAACCGTAAGACTTAGAAGAAAAGAAACTGTACCAGCATGAGGGGGATGAGAGCACAGACATATTGGTCATCAGAATACACACTGGAGTCCTGGGCAAGTTCAAAACCATGTTAAGGTCTGTTATCCAGAGAGACCTTATAGCAGCCTTGCATTACCTAAAGGAGACCTACAAGAAAGCTGGAGAGGGTCTTTCTGTAAGGGCATGGATTGACAGGACAAGGGGGAAAGGCTTTAAACTGAAGGAGGATGGGTTTACGTTAGATATCAGAAGAAATTTTTTACAGAGTGTGGTGAGGCACTGGAAGAGGTTGCCTAGAGAAGTTGTGGATGCCCCATCCCTGAAAGTGTTCAAGGCCAGGTTGAATGGGGCTCTGAGCAACCTGGTCTGGTTGAAGGTGTCCCTGGCCCACAGCAGGAGGATTGAAACTACAGGATGCCATCCATAGAGACCTGGACATGCTTGAGACCCGGGCCCATGTGAATTCCAAGAGATTTAATAAGACGAAGTGCAAGGTGCTGAACCTGGGTCAGGGCAACTCCCAGTATCACTACAGGCTGGAAGATGAACAGACCGAGAGTAGCTCTGCTGAGAAGGACTTGGGGGTGCAGGTGGATGAGAGGCTGGACATGATCCAGCAATGTGCACTTGCAGCCTGGAAAGCCAGCTGTGTCCTGGGCTGCATCAAAAGCAAACTGGCCATCAAGTTGAGGGAAGTGATCTTGTCCCTCTGCTCTGCTCTCGTGAGACTCCGCCTGGAGTGCTGTATCCAGCTCTGGGGTCCCCCACACATTAAGGACAATCAATCTGTTGTAGTGAGTCTAGAGAAAGGCCACCAAGATGATTAGAGGGATAGAGCACCTCTCCTACGAGGAAAGGCTGATTTTTCAGCCTGGAAAAGAGGAGGATTCATGGAAACCTTGTTGCGGCCTTCCAGTACAAGAAACGTGGAGAGGGACTTTTACAAGATCTTTCAGTGACAAGACAAGGGGGAATAGCTTCAAACTGAAAGAGAGTAGGTTTAGATTAGATGTTAGGAAGAAATTCTTTACTGTGAGGGTGGTGAGGCATTAGAACAGATTGCCCAAAAAAAGTTGTGGATGCTCCATCCCTGCATGGATACATCAGCTGACTGTTATCTCAAGCCATGAAGTTGAGGAAATCAGTCTTAGAGGCATAAAAAGGTACAATACTTGTTCTTAAGAATAAGTTAAATAAAATGAAAAAAAAAAAAAAAACTGTCCTGTACCAACTTCATCTGTTTCTTTCTCAGAGGAGCAAAGGAAACACAATTCTCAAGAAGTAATTGTGCTTAAGACCTGCAATAATTCACTTATGGAAAAGGTGACTCAAGAAGTATGTCTTCATGCAGCAATACATGGCAGCTGGAGCAAAGGGCTTTAAAAACCCCAAAACAAAACTGAGGGAAAGAGCCATGTGGTTAAAACCTCACCACTGTTCTCCAGAAATGTGGAGATTTTAAGACCTCTCCTATGAAACTGAAAGCAGTGGATGCCACACAAAAGGACAAACAGAACGAGAACCATTGCGCTTAGTGTTAGTTCTGAACCATTTAACAGGCTTTCCAATGAAATGGGGAACTGACACTGTCTATGAACCATAATAAAGAAGAATAAAGAGCTCTGCAGTCACAAACATATAAACAATAGGACTATTAGGCTGAGAAAAAAAATAACAGAAATACGAGTTATGACTTGACTGCACAGTATGATACAGTTTAGAGATATACAGCTTAATTGATAAGCTCTTCTTGCTCCAAAGCAGGGTACACTGAGTCCAAGCTGAACACTAATTTCTAGTATCTGAAACAGTCTGGACCATCCACCGTAGCAACACACTGTTCTGCCCAGACTTGCCAATACAAGAATTTATGAATTATCTAGCAGTGGGGTGTCAGTCTCATGAGTCCCTGATGAAGGACAAGATAGGAACTGAGCTCTTATACAGAAAATACTAAAATTCCAGAATAATTACACCAGTAGTGGTTTTGTTGAAGTCAGTCTCTGTAAGTGATACAGGGGTGGAAGGAAAAGTAGTTGGTCTAATGCTCTGAAAATATGATTCCACAGGGAGGGAAGTGAGCGCTTTTATGAATTTCCTTCCCCTTGTTTTTCTTTAAAATAGATTTTGTTTGGATTGCTAAAATCATTCCTTCAGCTACAAAAATATCTCCCACAAGCACTTCTCTCCAAGAGTAACCTGGAAAACTCACACCTTGATTATCGTTTTGCAACATTACTAGTGGCTGATATACCAAGAAAACCAAATACCCTTCTCAGTTAGATAAGGGTGCTACACTGTGCTGTATACAGAAAACCATTTTAACAGATACACAAAGTCTTGGAGTGCACCTGAAGTGCACTTTGCAGACATGCACTGAAGATGAAACAGTAAACAAACTTGTTCCAAAGATGAACTTAGGAAGAATATTCAGTCAAGTAAGATCAGTCATGCCCTAAATTCTGAATACATTATCTTGGAATCCGAATTCTTTGTGCATTGCCTCATACATTGTAAACTAACAGGTAGTTCAGGCTTAGGTATACTGAAGTATACTGAATCAGAATACCTGTGCTAGTTGTTTAAAATGATCAAAAAAAATTAAGTCTTTATTTATGTGTCCAAATATATGGAAAGTTATCCTTTCACACATTGTATTTAAAGTAACTGTCATTTTTACCTTCAAGTGAAGGGGTTAGCTATGTTCAAATCTTGGTACTGATCTTCAACATTTCAATTAAGAGCAGATGGCTTCAGAAGTTTAGAAAAAGTTGTCTTCAATCAGTAAAATGAATTTATGTTTGGTTTAGACATTAGTGTTCCATGAATGCTATCAGTGTAGTATCTGGCCTTCCTACCTTCTCTGCCCTAGCATATTCCCCTTGGTTCACTTTGCAGCACAGATGGCCAGGAAGGAAGGATGTTAGCCTGCTGCTACGAGTAGCTGTGTTCTTAGACTGACTTTCTCTCTTCCGAGGACAGTACAGGGTCTTTTCAACATTATTCTTATGATTGTAATGAGGATTGGAAAGAATTTCTTATCATAGTGATTTGAAAGTCCTGAGAAAAAAGCTTTTTCAAGTGTTGAAATAATTTTTTTCTTTCATTAAATGAGTATTTATTATTGTATTATTGTATGGAGGTTCCCCCTTTTGTTTACAAATATTTGAATTCAGAAAATCTTGATAGCCAAAACACTAACATGTGTCAGCTATACATAAATGTGATTGGTTGAATGACTGTATGAATGTGTTTTGCAGTATCTCGTTCTTTAAGGTTAGAGGTAGATTGAAATTCTTAGACTACAACTCAGAAATCTGCATTTGATTGACAAAAGCCTGTGGAGAAAATTTCAAGTGTACAGTTATAGAATATTCTCAATACATTCATTAGCAACTCTCAAAGGAGCATTAATGAAGCCAAGCTTTCTCCTAATACTTATCCTGTCCTCAGTTAGTCTTGTAAAGAACCTTTTTTCACATTGAATTAATGGAAAGCTTATGATGAGGTAATCTCGATGACATCATGAGCCTGCCAAGCCATTCTGTTTTTCAGGAGGTATGAGATATACAGACAGCCCTGGTTTGAGGGATCTCCAGGTGAGACAAGAGTGTGTTGTTGACATAACTACATCTGATGAAACTGTGCTCTGATTCATCATGTCAGAGACCTTCAAAGCCGTTATGGACTGCAGACTATGGGCAGTGTACTCCTTCACCAAAATATGCATCTCCTACTCTGCAGCAGCTTCCAAATGATTTCCAGGCACATTTGAGATATGGCTTCTTTACTTGGCCTCATTCACAGCCTATTACAGAGGCTAAGTAACAAAGCAGCACTCTCTTTTATTTTTAGCATTCAACATGGGAACCAAGATGACATGGCTAGTAGAAAAAAAAAGTGCAGAGACTGAAATTCCCTAAATGAGCTAGGAGTTAAAGTTAACTCACTCTAATTGGAAGAAGTTAGGTTATCTCTATCCAAGAACTCTGGAACATGAAATTGCAGGTGTAGTAGGAAATATTTTTAATAAATCAAACAGAGGTTAGTACTATATACTGGGAAAATGTGATCTGGGCAACTACAGATCCTTTGTGCATCATCAGTAGTGCACTCATGCATCTCAGATTTGCTAAGTGTAAGGGTATAAAACAAAAATTAATGGATACATTAAGTCAAAAATTGTTTTAGTGTGGTCTCCTAAAAAGGAAGCTAACTGTTATCCAGTCAGCTGGCAGGGAATTTCAGTGTTGATGTTGGTGATTTTGTTCTGTTTGTTGCACCTGAACATACCACAGGATGGCCCAGCTTAAGGTAAGAAAGCAAAACACATCAATTTTGCCTTGCACCCAGATATACCACGAGGCTGTCTGATTTAGGCTAGGAAACAAAATATTTTGTAATAGCTTCTTGTTTGATATAGTAGCACTGCGGTATCAAATCTAGAATAAAGGTAACTATGAGAAGGAATCACATAATTCGGGACCTACAGATACATCACAGCTGCCTGAACGAAGAGACCAGACCTGTGAGGAGAGGAGAGGAGAAAACAGAAAGTATGACTTTGGACCAGACTGATCCTAACCTGTGGAAAAGTACATAAACTCCAGCAATACCTAGTGGCACTTGGGGAAGATAGAAGCAGCCCTCTTTGGTTCCAGCTTCCAGCCTTGAAGAGCTCTCAATTCCAGCCATCTCAGCTGCAGAGACTAAACCATCAAATACTGTGGCCATCAGGGTCAACCAAGGAGCATCAGATTTACAACATCTTACATCTAGGGCTTGTCTGGCATGTGTGATTAAAACATTATGTTTAGTTATTAGAGTACTTGAGTAAAAAATTGATAGCTTGCACTGTGGAGACTTACCTGCTGTCTCGGAAAATTCTCTTCATGGCAGTTCCCATTCCACTAATAATGACAGTCACAACATCCCAGTACCAGACCCAGGACCAGTCCTAGAAACAGAACCTGCAGTACCTGTTAGCAGAACATGGTGTTAGCATAACACTTAAGTAGCTGAAAGGTTGTCTGGGTTTAGTCTTTCATTATGAACATAGAGTTCATTAAGATATTTTTGGAAGAGGACAGTAATGAAAGGCAGGGAGCAGATGAAAGTGATGACAATTTCCTTCCCATGAGCACTAGCTGGTGGGGATATAAGGCCATGTTATGTGATGTGGTTTCAGACACAAGCTGCACAGTGCCTCTTCATCATCCTCACTTGATTCAAATCAGAATGTGTCAACCTATGAACTTCTGTGGGAGAAAATTCTGAGAGGTTAACCTGAAAAAAACAACATGGGACCATTAGAGACTGTCCTTATCAGCCAACCAAAAAGAGCTTCACAGTACTGGAGAAGAACATGCATGAGGAATACACTTGAGTACCTTCACATCCCTCTTAAACTGCAGGTCTCAGAACTCCACACAGTACTTGAGGTGAGGCCACATCAACACTGAATAGAGCAGAAAAATCCCCTCTTTTGTCCAGATGGTGATGTTGTTTGATGTATACTGGGATAAGCTTTGCTGCCCTGGCTGCCAGGGCTCACTGCTGACCAGCATCCCCATCCCTCTCTGCAGGGCTGCTCTCCAGCCCCTCCTCTCAGAGTTTGTTCTTGTGCCTGGTATCACTTCACCCTAGATGCAGAATCCAGCGTATCAGATACATACCTACTTGTGTGTGCTCAAGACTAGAATCAGGCTAGATCTTGGCCACACATCCAGGTAACCCTGATTGTATAAAACTTTTATATACCATAAAGATACTGACACAGACTTGATCCTGACTGGCTCCATGACTCATGTCCAGGAGAGTGGCAGGTCCATAAGTAAGAAGTGGGGAATATTTTGCAGGCTATCTTCTTTCTCCAGAACAATTCCACATAACAGCCAGGCAAATTTTCCTTCAAAGGATAGGGAGCTGCATCAGACTCAAGAGTGAAATGACCTCTGATGAGTGCTTTACATCTTCCTGGCAAACGGTATTAAGACCAAGAAACAAATACTTCTGATGTGTTTGTTGCATGGTTTGGGGTTTTTTTTCATTTACTGATATTAATAAAAAATTAATATGTTTTCTTTTTCTCTTCCCTTCCTCCAAGCCTAGTTTTTAATAAAAATAGCAGGGAGAGACTTCTATGATCACTGCATACTTATACAAGTATGGGTAGAGTCTGACAGACATGAACAGAAGTATTTTTATCTCTATGCTATTTGTAAGCCAGAATTGATGACAAATGCTATGGCATTTTCTGTCTACGACCAGTATGCCCTTAAGCAGGGAATTCATCTGTATTGATTTCTTCTTCATAAGTGGGAGTGCTTGTATCTAAACTGGGACATATTATGCTGAAAATTTTCATCTAGGAATGCCAAATGTTGCAGAAGCAAGGAGACTAATATAGAGATTTGCCTTGAGTCAGTATACCAAGACAGTGGGGAGGAAATATTTTAAAAGCTGAGAATACCTGAGTCATTCGCAGATGTTGCAAACCAGTGTGAAAGCACTGAAATGTCACCTGTTTATTTAGCAGGTGCCATTCACAACAGCATCTGCTGTTGAAAAATATTCTTAGAACTCTGCCAAGATTTAGTGTGCCCATGATTTGACATCTCTTCCTTTTCTTGTGTTACTTCACAACATACCCAATTCTAGGTATTACTTTTTTAAGAGCTGTTTCAATGCTTTTTTTGCCCACAATTCAAAATGCTAAAAAGGTTGACTAACACTGAAAGAAAATGGCCAAGAGACTGAATACGAACATTTCAACATATGAAACAGCAATAACATTATTCACAAAGAGTTATATTAAGCAACAGGGGCTGCATAAATAAAGTTGCGTTCATGAGTGTCTGCAGAGTGTTTTGAACTACTTGATTAACCAGCACCTTATTAGTGATAATTATGATTAATAAGAAGCTTATAATAACAAAGCTCTCTTTGCAAGAGAAAGAAAGAAATGAGAAGCACATTTCATATTGGAGTTGCATTAATATATGAAGCCACACTGAAAGGGTATGTGAAAGATTTTTATATTTGTGTTGACTGTGTTTTATATTTGTGTTTATGTTTGTGTTGACTGAAAGAAAACAAGCACTTTTTTTGTGTTAGTTCTTGGGGGTTTTTATAAATCTGTAAGACTTCATTCTTATTCCATTTAATCAAAGCAGAATTTTACAATACGTTAAGAGAGATGCACAGAGATCAAGATAAAGGGACAAGCAGGAGCCCCTGAGATAAATACACTCAACAGAGTCTAAACAATTTTAGTGCTCCATTACGTTCCATAAAGGAAGCTGGTGCCTTTTCCATCCAGCTATAACATTAATCCATTAGAGAAAGAGGAGACAGGGTCCTTCTCATTTATTATTTATAGGACAGGGCATGCACAACTTGTCTGACATCATCCTTGTCACAGCTAATGAAAAACTGCAATAAATCCATTTTTGTGGATCCCTCACAGAAGAAGTTAAAAAGCTTTTTCAGATCTAATGATCCATTTTTCTGCAGTAGGAGAGGGTTTGCTAACATATGCAACCAAATAATGTATTGCATAAGATTGTGTATGTCCCAAAGTGATGAGCTTTCCACACCACTACTGCTGTTTGGGAGTTGTCCCTGCAGGCATATACAGACGTTGTGTAAACATCAAACAACCAGTATGATTCAAAGAGATGTTTTTAGCATTGTCAGGAGTAACCAAAGCAAATCAGAAAGCACTTTTAAGTTCTTCAGCTCTTAAATCTAATTTGTTGTGGTGAATCAACACCGTTATGCCGAGATCCTGTCTGGCACAGGGTGGGATAACACAAGCCAATGTCAAGACCCAGGCAAGCGTTTTCAATGCCAGTCCATTACGAACATGAAGGTAATGAGCTGAAAATTATTAGCACTTGGAATGAGTCTCTATGTCACTCTACATTGCAAAAATTGCCCTCCAATGCACAACTTGCTCCACCTCTCATCCATGGACTGCTCTAACAGAGAACCTGGCTCAGCACATGCAGGCATGAGCTTGGCTGCACCTCTGAGCAGTTTTTTCTTCCCTCACTCTCCCATTTAGCAGTGCATCAGTGGCCTGGGGAGTAGGAGAAATGCAAGATGCTGCTGTAGGATTGGGGCATGCTGTGGACAGTGCTGCTACAAAAAACCTCCTGAGAGTTGATCAGAAGTGGTGATTCATGTAGAAATTGTCTTGGGATTGAGACAAGGAACAATAAGGAGGGAGAAATTTGAGGAGAAAGGGGAAGGTTTACAGGGGGCATTTTATGGGGAAAGCGCAAGTAGCATAAGCAAAGATTGAGGGTCCTGCAATTCCCCTTCTCTCCTAACAGGTCTCCAAACATCTGACATTAGCAATTCTTTTCATAGTGTGAATAACTTCATGGAACAGGATTCAGTGACAGCTGGTGCCTGCTTGTAAAGCACATCAGACCACTCTGAAGCTACTATCACATTCCCCAGGATCTCGGCTTGCATTAGTTAAAATCTGACAATAATTTTGCTGTTAATGCTACAGAGCTCCACAATGTACCATATATAACTAATGAAGAGATAGACAAGCAAATTAGCCTCTCCTAAAAGTGCAAGGTACAAGCTGTTCCTTTTGCTTTACTGAAGCTTTAACCAAAACTCTGTTGGAGTTTAACTCCTGACGGCAATTAAGTACCATACAGGTGCTTGCTCATCCATCCTCCCCCAATGGGATGGGAAGGAGAATCAGAAAATAAGGTAAAACCTATGGATTGAGATAAGAACAGCTTAAAATTGGAAATAATAATAATAGTAGTAGTAATGCAGAGAAATACAACAAAAAGAGAGATAGAAATAAAACCCAAGCAAAACAAGCGATGCAAAACGCAATTGCTCATCACCCACTGACCAATGGCCACCCCATTCCTGAGCAGTGATCTGCCTCTGGGCATGACATTCTATGGCATGGAATATCCCTTTGGTTAGGTTGGCTCAGCTGTCCTTGCCATGCTGCCTCCCAGCTTCCTTGTGTGCCTCCTTGTGTGCAGAGCATGGGAAACTGAAAAGTCCTTTATTTAGAGTAAGCACTACTCAGCAACAACTATAACATCAATGCGTTATCAACATTATCCTCATACTAAATCCAAAACAAAGCACTGTGCCAGCTACTAGGAAGAAAATTAACTCTATTCCAGACAAAACTGGAATGAACTGGTGATTTAAATACTAGCATTGTTATTTCCTTCCTTATGGGAGACCAGAGTGTGAAAGCTCTGACTTTTACTACTTTCCACCAGCTGTCTTATCTCAAATAGGTGGTGATTGGTATATGCAACCAGCTGTATCATTCTCCTGTGAGAAAAAAGAAACCAAACCTTACCACTGAGAGGAGCCTGAGGCACATTCATGGCCTCCTGAGAGGACACCAGAGGACCTCAAAACACCTGCCCCATTGTGTCATGAGTGTAATCATCACCTATCAGAAATTACGCCTTATTTTGGTTTGACCTGGGTGGAGAAAGTTTCTACAGGTAATTTTAAGGAAGACAATGAAGCCTTACTAATTTCTAGTCTGACCTTCATGGTTGCACATTTCTTTGTGCATAAACACATGTAGGTCTCCCCAGGGAATGTGAAACCTTCCTTTCTCACAAAGCTCTGGTGTATCTCCATCACAACCAGCAAACATACTTGCTAAAAAATTCCAAACAATGACCACCTTTTGTTGAGCTAATCGAAAGGAAGATGAAAAATGCTAATGAACTAGACCACTCCATTTAAAGATTTAGCTCAAGACTTCTAAAATGCAAATATATCCATTAAATACACACTTAGAAGAAAAATGTGACCCTACTGTACCAAAGTAATGTGTGAGTTGTTATATTTCTTAGCTGAGGCAGAAATAATTGCTGAATAATTGCATGTATAACAAAAAAAATTGCTGAATGAATTGACACATTTCAAAAAAGACTAAATCTTCCGAAAGTTCAAATACTTCAAAATCTGACATGCATTTTTTCAATTCTGTGTGTTCTTCCAAGGGTTCATACAAACTGGCCAACTAAACACTGTTTAAACTCTTCAAGAAAATGCTACAATTTTGTATATTTTAACATAAAAACTCATCCAGTATTTTAGAAACTCTACTTTTGAGAGCAGAGTCCAAGCAGCCCCAAATATTGTGAAGTACAATGACCATGGGCTAGTTTTAGATGTCTGGTGTATCAGCTTTTCTGGAAGTGCTGCTATGTTTCCATTTACTTTACAGGGAGCCTCAGGCAAACATGGTCCTAACTAGGGCATCTTGGATCCACTGTATTATATTTTATAAATATGGGCCTGTTGCCTTGGAGGTCATAACAAAATCACATCTGAGAAACAGGAAAACAATCAAGAGAGAGGGACAGAGAAAGAAAAGGGTTTTGATTTGGCCTCTGAAAATGCCAAATTCACCCCAGTGTAATTCTGAAAACAATGGAAGTACACAGGAGCTGAACTTTTCCCACTGTCTTTACATAACAGCAAGCAGCCTTTAAAACAATTTTATCTAATTAAATTATGTTATAGTTCTGCATATTTTCAGTATGGAAATGGAAATCAGCTATGTTGGACTGAGGTTTTGTCTTATTTTTGTATTCTTACAACAAATGACAATACAAATGATTACTTTCTTAATCTTTGGAAGCCCTTTTTCCAACCAGAGACTCTGCTTGGTGTTGGGAGGGTAACAATCCTGATAAGGGAGAGGAAGGGTCAAGAATGAACATTGACAATACCACAGCCTCAGTATTCACATTCACTGCCAGAGTGCTCCCTAGGTAACAGTAATTTGCTATAAACTCATTAAGGGATAAATTTGGCCTCTTATAATTCAGTTTCTGGTAGCAAGCAATAAGAAGTTGTTTTGCAAATAGAATAGAGAGCTGACGGAGGTTTAATACCTCTGGGAATGCAAGGTGAGGGCAACTCCCAAAACAGTGAAGGCAAAACTTTCCTGTGGATTCCTTAGTGTGAGGAAGGCCCTGTCTTACATCCCCAGTTAGTGAACAGCATGATGGGGGCAGAAGTGTGTATCTACTTGCAGCCTTTGGCATCAGGAGCTGCAGTTCTGCCAGGTCCCAAAAGAGATGCAGAAAAGAAGTCTCCTCCTTGCAACAACTACTCACCCTCCTTAACACCCCAGAACAAGCTGCTCATCACAACTACCCTGCTGTTACCTCCCCTAGCACTGGGGTGAGATCTCCCAGCGATTTCCTCAGAAGCTGCATTAAGTACCAAGGTACAACTGCAGAGGACATCAAATAGATTATATTCTCTGGTTTAGGGCAAATCACCACTGACCTATGCAGTACTTAGACAGTTGAAGTCAAAATTAATATTCTCATAAGATAACAAGAAAAATACTCACTAGTTCACTTTTAACTCTGCTGACATGCATAGTTTTAGCTACAATAAAAAAATTTTGTCTGATTATCAAAAAAATTTGCTGAGAAACACAGTGCAGTAAACTTCCTCTATCTCTGCCTTTTTACTTGTTTTGAAAGCTGTACTAGATCATTAGGGCACATGAAGTATAAAAAGCAGCAAATCATTTGCCAAAGAGCAAGACATTGGATTTCCATAAGAAAAAATGTTAACATTTAAAAATACATACAATTTCTTCAGCTAGCAACAGACCAAAGATAGGGAAGTGACCATTCCTTCGGGTAATAAATCATACTTGGCACTCTCCTTGGGAGAGCTATGTTAAGAACTAGTCTCCCGATGGTAACACACAAAGCTACTGGAATTTCATAACCTTTCTACAACTGCATATATAAGAAAAATTTAAGATAGAGCAGTTGGCACGAAGAACGTTTGTATAACAAATAATTCTAGGTTTTTTTTTTTTTAAATTAAGTCAGCCGTTGGAATGTGAAAAAATGCATTGTGTATAGCAGTGCTTAAAGGCAGAGCTGAAATTCAACGAGAGGCCTTTGCACAAGGAGGGTGGTACTGCAGCAATCTGCTAGCATATCTATAGAGGGGAGCCCAGACAAGCCATCAGGAGAGGAGAATAAGCTCGTGTGCTTACTCTTCACCCACCCTACCAGTGCACTGCAGCTTGTGAGTCATTCAAAAATCCTATAGAGACACAGACAATACAGTTATTTGCCTAAATACACTATGAAACGTCACAGTCAATACTTTCTCCACCTGTGAGTGCTAAAAGCATCAGGGTGCTAAAACATCTCCCACAAACAACTGCAGTGACCACGGGATCTGCTGTTATGCTTGTACTTACAGCGCCGGCCGGGACAAAGCTCGGTATTTAACTATTTCTTCATAAACTGCTTCCACATGCTTGTCTGCTCATTGTGCCATTTCTTCCATTGATTGCTTGTGTTTGACAGCATCTGGGCTGCAAAACGACCCTTTCCTCCCTCTTTTGCGAAATCAGCAGAGTGCGGAGGGATGCGTGACCACTGCTGCAGCCAATGTATCCAAACAGCCCAATGCAGCAGAGGCTTTAGCTCCCCCTTCCCAGCCTGGTTTTTTTCTTTCTTTGTCTGCCTGTTGGGGTTTTTTTTTTTAAAGTGATATGGTCCTGACTAACCTCAGTTTTTCAGAAGCACAATACAAGCTGCAAGCACGGGGTAGTCAACAGATGGGGAAGGATACCGAGACAGAAGGCCAAAATAGCACAATTTTAAGAGGTGCTACTCAAGGCATAGGATGTATTTGAACTATTTCCTGTAATAGATCCAATTTTGTGGTTGTCTCTGTTTCATTCAAATTTACTTCCTTACATTTTGCTGCATTATTTCTTCACTTCTTGCATTTTTTCAGCTTATTCAATAGAAATAACAGGGTTTCTACCTATTTATTTCATGGTTCAACTACCCTGCTGTGTCAAAAAAACATTTACATTTTAAATGTTTACAATTTGAAGAAGTCCCCTATGAAAACTTGTGTCTGTATAGCAGCTTTAGTAAATAACTTTACTGCTCTGCTTTATCAACAACGTGTTATGCCCACACTCTTTAGGATGGCCTTAAATTAATTTTGTTGGTGTTGGTTACATCAAGACTCAGAAATCTGTGTGCTACCAGTGGCATATGAGTTTGGTTTCCCTTTTCCAAGTTGGCGCAGGTAGCTGTTAATGTTTACACACTTATCTTTAGCACTTAGATACTTTAAACTTATCTCCTTATGTACTTCACATTCATATTCCTATTCATGTGATCTACTGCTTAAAGCAGGTCTCAGAATTTAAGGCATTTCTAAGATATTTCATTCCCTCACCTTAGTCACCTGTGTTAACCTGTCAGGTTGTCCTCCAAGAGAACCAAAAAACCTTTCCTTTGAGAGCCCTTCTAATCTTGCCAGTTGTGTTTCTTTGAGTTTCACAGTGCAGAGTGCTGTACTGCCCCATGATACAGCAGCCCAAAGCCAGAAATGCATCCTTCCAAACTGTCAGTCTTCATTTAAAATGCTGCACTAACACAGCACTTCACAAGAGCTTCAGGACTAGCTGAAAGGATGAGATTAGGGATTTCTAGGAAGTCTGAAGCTCTCTTTTCCCTCTGCAGTCCTTGGCTGCCCAGGGAAAGCACTAGAAACAGCTTCTCTACAGGGTACCCTTGAGATAAGCTCAGTTGGCTAGAGTATGGTGCTAATAATACCAAGGCATCAATCCCCATTCAATCCCCATAAGGTACACGCACTTCAGAGTTGGACCCAATGATCCTTATTGGTCCCCTCCAACTCAGAATATTCTGTGAAATCTTTAATTTCTGCAGAGGCAGAGAAAACACATAGTGCTATTGCAGCTTTGTACAGACAGAGGACTCCTTAGAGAATTCCTGGACTTTACTACGACTCTGCTGCTTTTTGTTAAAAAAACCTGTTTTCCTGCCAAGGAGCTGAAGTTGACTTCTCTCATGTTGAAGGTTAAAACACTAAGAGGCTTCTGCAGCATTGTATAAAAGGAAATATTAAACTTCCAAGGAAAAGAAACCTCTTTCATGTTAAAGTAAATCTGATAGTAAAGTGAAATTATTTGTGTTATCAAAATCAATTTACCAGAAGAGGCCAACATCCTTATATTTAGAGTCATGAAAGGTCAAGAGCAGCTGAGCATAAGTAAACAACAATACTGGCCCTACAGTATTTCTTTTTGTCGCACAGAGATGAAGGAAAACACATTTTTCTGGTCATAACCTCTCAGCTTTAACCACAGGCACAGTAAGAAATCCTCTCTGAGTTGAAGTAAACAAAAGGACATTGTAACCAAGCAGAGCAGACTGTTTAGCCAGGAAAACATGCAGTGCCAGTCTCCAAAACATTGCCCCGCTGGATAAGCTCCTCCAGCACAATGATCTCACACAGCTGTCGTGTTGCTCCTAAGTTTAGCTGCTGAAAGCATTGGCTCCAATGCAGTGGCACACTGAGAACAACCTTTCCGAGCAGGTCAGCTGCAACTGCCTGTGGCCATGCTGGCCACATAGGCCAGAAGGGTGGCATCAATGCTGCTTAAATGAAAGCAGAAAAAAAATCCACATGGGGGCTGGCAATGAAGCTATGGATGACACAGGAAGCATCACAAGGATAAGAGGCAATGGGGGACAGGACACTGAAATGAGAATTCTTTAAAAGCATCCTCTCACAAAGAGCTCAAATCCTTTTTAAGCAGCAGGTATAAAAAGTCCTCATTTGAAATTCCATTCCTAGAGTGAAAATAGATTGTAAACTACTAGCATTATTAGCAATCTTCTTATGGAAGAATGTCAGCTGAGGGCAGCCCTGTGTTTGGAAACTGAGCCTGAAAGAGCAGCTGGGCTTCCCCTGTGGGAAGCAGGTGAAGGGCAAATTTCCCTTTCAGGGACGTTTCAAAACAAAGGCAAAAGTAAGTATTTGACTGATGCATTCAGCATCCCAGCTGTGGAAATCAAGTAAGATTAGAAGGCTCATTGTTTCTACTGAGTTTGGTATGACTTCTATTGGTGCTGACACGAGTAAAGTGCACCCAGCTACTCAAATGGGTGACCCTCAATGTCGATGGTGAACTTATAAAGTTCACGTCTCCTCCTTCAGCCAAAGCCATTCTTCTTAATCCTCCACTCCTTTAACTTCAATTTCCTCCTCCTCAAATGGGACACCTCATGTCACGCAGCACCCTTGGTGTTGGCAGGCTCTGCACGATGCCTGCAGAGAAGAGGCACAAAGCTACATCCCAGCCACCCCTTGGGCACTCGCTGACTGTGGCCATGGCAATGTGGGAGGAGAGCTGGACTCCCAGTGGGCAGCTCTGGGCTGGAGGCAGCCAAAACCACATGCTGTTACTCATCCTGCAACACACGGGGCCAATATCATGTTCCAGGATGAACAAATTGTTTCATCATCCAGATGCAGCCCACGGCCATCACCGTAACGAGGGGAGCTGAAGTCTTCCTCAAGCATCAGTGTACTGCATCTAAAGTAACAGACCCAGAAGTTACAAGGGAGCTCTTTAACTTTGTGGAAGAGGTGACTCAACCATTATGAGAAATACAAAACCAAATTCAAAATCTTAACCACAATTAATTTTTATAGAGAGAGCTTTATTTCCTCCATGAATTTAACTAGATTTTTCCAGGCATTGCAAGATCACAGTCCTTGGCTGTAGGAGGAAAACCAGAAATTCCCTGTTAATTTGTCTCCCCATCCCCCAGCATAACCAACCTCCAATTAAAGGGGATAAAAATGAAGCTTTGCCGTAAAACCTTCCTACAAAATCCATCTGTTAGTGACCTGCACTATGTAACAGCAAAGGTTAGGTGGGCTCTTTAAGTCAATGAATGTACAACAGATAACTGATTAGTAATATTTAAAGATAAGCTGAGTTGAAGACAATCTGAATTCATTTCTTAAAAATATCAAAAATAGTGAGAGGGTTTTAATCCTATGAGGTTAAATATATGAAACTGCATTAGCTGGATATTGTAGTAAGATTACTGTAATACTTAGAACCGCAAACTCTTCAGCACAGCCTGCTCCAGCTGTCTCAAGTGACTCACTTGTGGTTTAAAGGTGCTGCAGGGAAAAGAAGTTAAAAAAAAAAAAAAGAAGAAGAAATATGGGAAAGAGGTGATCTATCTGAAAAGTCTCCAGTACTGTGAGTTCTAAGACTCCTGATTTGCTTCTTTTTTAAGTTAAAATACTGATTTCTTCATTTTATAATTGATCATATCTGCGGTAGACCTCTTGTTAACCTTGATAAAAAGACAGAAATGTTATAAATTAACATTTCTAGGCTGTGATCCAGGATGATTAAAATACCATCTTGCCCAGGCTATTAGTGCCATAACAATTATAATGCCAGCAGGGCCAGGCAATTAGCATTTGTGTGATTAAAATACCAGTCTGGTCTTCTAGAGCCAGAGTGATTAGTATGTTGCCAGCCCTGGCTATTAGTGTTAGCACCACCAATGGTGTGGAATTTTATAGTCCTTTGATAATTAATTTAGGCTCAGATAATCCTGACATGCTGCTTTTTCATTAACTATACTTTTCATCATCAAAATATGTATATGTATATTTCAAATATTCATGTAATCATAAGAAAAATATATTTTGGTGCATTAGCGCCATCATGATAATGCGAAATTTAGCATATTGTCTGGGTAGGAGGAGTCACGAAAAGACTGGATTATCAAGTAAGAATTCCAAGCAGGGAAATTAAAACAATGATGAAATGTGTTCACCCTCTGACTAAAACTTAAATGCCAGCTCAGTCAGTCCATGGCATGCAGCCAGAGCCGTGCAGCCTGACTGACCCCATTTGCCCAGGGCAGTGGATGCATTAACTACTGCAGTGCAGTGCAGCCCTGAGTTGTGAGGCAGGTGGAAAACAGCTGATGTGAAGGGTTGGCTTTGACACCAAGTGTTCAGATTCAGAAGATGGGCTTTTTCTATGATTAATCTGGGTAACGCTGACGGAGAGGCCATGGAAGATTTGCTGGTGGAGACTCAGCTCAGGCTCCCAGGAGAGGTGAGGCCATGAAGAACCAGCTTTGTAGAAGCAGATACTTAGTTGAGTTTGAAGCCACGTCACAGCAGATAGCTGGGCTGTAGTGCTCAGACCAACCGTGTTCAACTCAGAATTGCATCTGCACCGCTTCTTAGGAACTGTGTAGCATTTGTATGTATACATATATATATATATGTACACACACACACGCACTATGTACTCTCTATATATTCATATATCCATATTGGCCATTTACTGCAGCTTTGAATTTTCTGTTTTTTAATCAGCTCTCTAAATATCCATGCAATGTTATCCTGTGACCACTTAAAATTCCTTAAAAACCTTGAATTCCTTGAACTTAAATGCCTTTGGAACACTAGGTAGACAGGATTATCAGTATCCCTATATGCTGTTCCTCTGTATTCATGTGGGATGTGATTTGCACTTACAAAAATTCATGTTGACTTTTTCACAGTGTCATAGTTATTCATGTGTCCTCTAATTTTATTCTTTATTATAAATCTTGTGGAAGTGTCCCATCCTCAGCTCCCTATTTGGAACCTTTTATAAAAATTATCTCATCAGTTCCTTTCCAGCCCTGTAGGAGCCAAAGGGGTTTGATGTTACAAGCATGGATAGTCATTCAGATATTTCATTTAAGAGTTGTTAAACAAACTGATTTTTACAGATGTCTAGGCCCTGGTAATTTTTTACTCTTCATTTTCTCTACTGTTCTACAAATACTTCACTCCAAGGCAGCAAATCCGTGTAGTTTCCATCTGGAAGGATGATTTTTCATGGAGATTTTCCTGCTCTCATTTGTGGTGAACATAGATGCAAATAACTGATACAGCTTTTCCTGCTATGGGCTTCTGATTTAGTCGCAGTCAAGCAGGATGCAAAGAAAATGCAGAAAACAGATTCAGAGAAGCCCTAGCAATAGAGTTAGAAAAACAATGTTCACCTTGAAAGAGATTAAACCTTTGTTTATCAAAGGAAGGTGAAAAGAAAAATGACTGATCATCAGCAATAGCCATGGATAGCCAGGAAACAGGTGTTTTTAACCTAGTGGCCAGTATTAATTTCTCATTCACAAATGCTCTTCTCATTTTTTTTCATGCATTTTTTTCCTTTTTCGTGTGGCTTTTCCCCATTTCACATTGTTTTTAGCAAAACTGATCCTTGTGCAAGAAGTTAAGAAGTATTTTCCTCTCAAAAAACTTTCCTAAATCAGTTTCACAAACTTCTTGATAACCAGCTTTGTCTTTACCTTCCATTTCATCATGCACTGGTGTATTGGCCTCACTATCAGACAACTCACTCATGGAGAAAATCTTATTCATAGAATCTTACCTTATGTGCTTTTTGTCTGACTGAAGAGCTACTCCCTGTCATTTTGTAGTTTCTCTCATGTTTTAGTGTGTTCAGGCTCTACCAACAAGTCAGCGGCCTTTTATTTCTGACATCTAGTATTTCATACTGTGTAACTGGAGCTCTTCTCTCACTTTTCCTCCTCCATCTTCCCTTCCCCCTTCCCCTGAAATCAGATAGACAGTTCAAAACAATCATTTCAGGTGGTTGTTCCCAAGAGGATGAAGACCAGATTTCTCCATGACCGGCAGAAATGCCTCAGCCCTAAGAAGGATTTCTCTTAGGATTTTGATTCTAACTGGCCTTGCTTTTTCTCTTCTACCTATCATCTGGCTACGTGAACGTGTAGAGGGCAAAACAGAAAGGAATGGTCAATAGCCACAATAGCCATGGGCCCCAGAAAGCCCTGAAGTCATGCTGATCTCTGCCAGGAGTACAGAGAGCCTGGCGCATCCTGGCTATGGTATTACTGCTCCCAAAATGGAGCTGCCCAAGGTGCCTCTGCATGGGCAAACAGGTGGGAACTACCTGCATTGCATGTCAAAACAGGGACAGGCACAGTTTTCCATGACAATTTTATAGAGATGCCACCTGTCACCTTTTCATTGTCATGGAATATTTTTATTTACAAAGAAGGAGATTAGATGTTAGTGTTCTCAAAGAAAACAAATAAATAATACAATGATAAAATAAAATGAAATAATAAATAAAGCAATAAATAAAATAAAGACTGTACTGACATCCCTACCTCTGTTGCTCTCACAGGCCTCCAGCCCAGCACTCAGATGCCCTCTGTAGCTTCTTTGTGACATCTCCTAACAACCTGTGCTTTCACCCAAAGTAAGACTAGCAGTCTCAACCCATTAAAAATGTCAGACACAAAAGCTTCCTTTGTGTAAGTTACCTAAGACGGGTATACAAGAAAAAAATTATTTCATGGGGCACCATCACAAATAGGTGTGCTGATATTTTCATTCCTTCAGAGTCACTTCTCCCTCCTGTGCCTCACAGGCAGCAAATGCCTGATGGATTTGAACAAGGAAGGTTTCTATGTCTCCTCTAGAAGCATTGCACTGTGTTTCTACCTACTTCATAAGAATAAGAAACTTTAAGGCTGGTGCTTGCTGTGTTTTTCTAGACTTTTGGCTGTTTAAAAATCAGCTAGGGATTTTTGATAATGCCCAAACTGCTGTGGTTGCAGGGTAAGGATTAGCAGAATATATATTGTTAACCTGGTCATCCCTATGAATATATGGATTCGCTTCATCTGTGTGTTTTGTTAGCCACCCTACTTTTCTGTGTCTAACTGGAGCCCTTTGAAGGCCAAAAGGTATCACTTTAGGGAGTATTGATTCATCTAAGACTCTTCTTCTCCCTGTGTAATATCCGACTTCCCACATTGCACTTCCAACATCTGTTCAGGTTATTGCAGGCTGGTATCAGGAGCCTGACATGCTTGGCATAGTCCCTTCTGAAGCAAGGCTGCCATCAGCTGTAATGCCAGCATGATCAGAAGCTCTTTCATGCACAGCTCTGTCAATGCCCATAAGCACTGACACAACCCAAAGCTTGCCAAAAGTTAGGGGAGTTATTGCCAGGAGGTGGCTAAGAGGCACGTTATTCAATATGCTAGAAATTGTGCTGGAAATTACAAGCAGTGATGCCGTTCTATCAGACAACTAGAATAACGTTCCCAGTTTTGGTGGTAGAGATAATGATTTCTTTTAAACGGTCTTGTAAGTGACCTCAGATTAATAAATACTCTCACTTTCAGTTTTCTCACCATCACTGGGTTCAGATCCACTTTATCACAACACTGCATTTTTCAAGCTTGCCAGTTCCTCATTCAGTAGCTCCACCAGAGCTAGTGGAGCAGGCATATTGGTGCACTTACGTGTTATACTCACACAGGATGTTTTGAGCAGACACAGCTCAATTTTCCTGTGCTCTGAACCAAAAGCTATTTAGCTGTGATTAGCACAATCCTGATCCCAAGCTATTAAGCTCTGCTGAGAGGCAAAGTGTATTAGCTTAGGCTGGATGCCACATAAACCCTTGGAACAGTGAAAGAGTGAAAAAAAATCCTGTAGCCCTATCAATTGCCTACACGCACGGATCTACTTCTAATTAAATTTTGCAGATGACTCCAGTGTGTGGCAATTCAGTGGGACCTCGAATGGCTGGAGGAATGGTCCAGCCTTGTGAAATTGAAGGACTTGCTCCTGGAAAAGATGAGCCTCTGGCATCAGTGCAGTCTGACTCTGCCTGGCTGGCAGCTGGTCTGTGGAGAAGGCTGAGGACGCTGGTGAGCAGCAAGCTGAGCATGAGCCAGCAGTGACTCTGGCACCAACGAAGGCCAACAGATACTGGGCTGGATGAAGAGGAGCAGAGCCAGAGACCAAGGGAAGAACTTATTCCCCCTACTCAGCACTTATTGGACCACATCTAGGTTACTGCATCCAAATCTAGGGCCCTGAATATAGCAGAAGCACTGACTATAACTGTATTGAGTTCAGCAGAGGCCACTACCTTGTTGGGGGCGGGAGCACTGGCCCTGTGAGGAGATGCTGGAGGAGTGGGTTTGTTCAGCCTGAGCAAAGATGGCTTCAGAGAACCTAACAGCTCCTGGTACCGACAGGGACGTCAGTGAGGCCAAGCTCTTCACAGCAGTGCAGGACAGAAAGATGAGAACCAGCAAGTATATTTTGAAAGAATAGAGGTTAAAACCAATGTGCTGGTTTGGGCTGGGATAGAGTCAATTTTCTTCACAGTACCTGGTATGGGGCTGTGTTTTGGATTTGTGCTGGAAACAGTGTTAAGACCAGATTGATGTTTTACTCACTGCTGAGTAAAACACAAAGCCAAGGCCTTTTCTGCCTCTCATGTCACCGCACCAGTGAGTGGGCTGGGGGTGCATAAGGAGTTGGGAAGGACCACAGCCCGAGACAGCTGACCCCAAATGACCAAAGGGGTATTCCAGACCATATGGCACCATGCTCAGCAAAAAAACTGGAGACGGAGATTGACAGGAAGGCCACTGCTCAGGGACTGGCTGTGTATTGGTCAGTTGGCGATGAGCAACTTTTTTCATTTTCATATCTTATTTTTTTTCTTGTGTTAGACTTTCATGTCTCTTTGGTGTTTTCATACTTTTTTTTTACAATTGGGAAAAAAAAAAAAAAGATAAACCAAACAACTTTTTAGTTATCAAACTGGTTTTATCTCAATACATTAGTTTCTTTATCATTTTTGCCCTGCAGATTCTTTCCCCCATACCACTGTGGGACAGTGTATGATGTTCAATTACTGGCTGGGGTTAAACCACAACAACTGAATAGAACTTTTGTCCCTATAAGGACATCCAAGCAGAGGCACAGGTTGCCTAGACAGGTGATGCACTCTCTGTCTTTGATGGTTTTCAAGCCCTAACTGGATGAAGCCCTGATGTCAGAGCTGACTGCTGTGGGAGAAAGGTGGATCAGAGGCCTCCTGTGGTCTCCCCTGCTTCAATTACACTGCAATCCTGTGATCTCATAATCCTGTATTTCCATCCTCTTGAAAATGTGTCCATCCAGTCTCTTAAAATTCTGGGCAGAGATCACAGCAACAGTTCCACTTCTGTCCTACCACACGTGCAGAGCCATCTCTTTCTGCACCTTCCCTTGTACCTTCCCTTGTAGGGAAGGTACTGTAGCTGCACTTCAGCAAGATGGCTGAAACAGGTTTCCTTGGAAGCTGAGTAGGAGAAGCTTCTTCATCACTTCTTGTGAGTAGTTCTTGATTAAAGAAACCCAAATGAAGCAACAAACAAAACACTGCACCTTTGTCTTACTTTCACGTATGCAAACAGGTAAAAAAAGAGATTGATGAGAGCCCTTTCATGTCTCCATTAGGAAGCTTAAATGGGAATCTGGCCTATCTGTCTTGGAGGCACACCTGTAGGTGCATTTCCATAAAATATTTTAGAAGATATAAAAAAACCTCTATGAGTAGTATGTGAGTTTACATTTGTACGTGATTCATTTGTATGTCTCATGCATAGTTCTGGTCATGGCTAAAGAATTTTATTCCCAGACCAAATGCATCATTGTTAACTTTTTAAGAAACTAGAATCAAGTATTCTTCAAACTCATAATTTAGGTTTTTTTGATTGGAAAACAATCCAGAATGCATTAAGAAAGGAAGAAATGTTAAATTATATAAGCATAAACCCACCTTTTTTTTTCTTAACTCCACAAAACTAGGATTACAGGAATAGTAAAAAAATGCAGCGCTACTGCCTGAGGAAGGATGAAAGGGCATGTCCCTCAAACTGAGATGGAAAATCTCTTCTGTTGGGACTGTGTGTCACTGAAAAGAATGAAAATTCTGTACAATGAGTATAGCCACCAAGTGCTCATAAAACTATGAATTTTTATGTAATATTTTTAAAATATAGGCAGGTACTCACGTTTATACCAGAACTGGCATTGAGTAACAGACATCCTCTGAAGTAGTTGTAGAGAGTAAGGAAGTCCCCACTGAGCCTTCTTTACCCCGGGCTGAAGTACCCCAGCTTTCTCAGCTGCTCCTCATGGGAATTACGTTCCAGACACTTCATCAGTTTTGCTGCTTTTCTCTGGACACACTCCAGCATCTCGATGCCTTCAGTCACAGAGTTGTTTAATTTCTTCTTGATAATTCGCTCTTCGATTCACTTTTTCGCTTTCAGTCGTCTTCACCTCTGAGCAGAGCTTTGCTGTAGGTGTCTGGGAGGAGAGGACCCAGGGTTGTTCCCTCCATTGCCACCACGAGAGGTCCCCCCAGCCCCACCAGCCGGACCCGCCGAGCGTCACCGGGGCTGCTGCCCGGGCTGCGGCTGGAGCCTGGCACGGCATCAGTCACAACAGCCTGGGGCATCACGAGAAAGCCACTTAGTCAAACTTGGATGCCTAAAATGAAGCACCTAACTATGAAATTTGATTTATTATGGGGTTCTCCCCCCACCGCCCAAATGGATGTACTTCCATTGGGAATAAGAACAGAAATAGTAACATCCAGCAGAGAGCAGAGTCTGCTCGTAGCTTGTCTGCCCACTGAACTGTGTAATTGTGTTTGTGGTTCTTTTACATGAGAAGTCATTTAAAATAATGGTATTTGCAAATTCCTGCCTTGTAATCTCATCTTTGCAGTTATACCTCCTGTGTTTCAAAGACTGCAGTTATATATGCTGTTCCATTGACAGAGTGTAAGTTAAAAAAACACTAACAAAACTAGAACTAGAACCTCAATCCCGTCCAAAGTTACTTTTAAAATTTTAATGGAAGTGCAAACAATTTGGTGCCAGTGAGGACCCCGAGAAAACGGATGTGCATAAACCTTTTCACACAGTACTTGTTGCATGTTTGCACTGAATTGTATTTGGAGCTGCATTTTGTTACCCATCAAGATGACTTCAGGCATGGGTGTGTTCCAGCTGAACTGTGAATACGAATAATGATCCGTGGTAGTGAAAGCAACACATATCTCTGCAATATTCATCAAGATGAAAGGCAGGTGCAGGCAGCAGCATATTAGCCATCCTGTTAGGTTTGGTCAATGCTGTATCTCAATGATTGTCACTTACTTTAAAAAAAAGAAAAATAAATAAATAAAAATCCCGTGAGACCAATTCATTGCTAATTAACTGCTATTGCTGAAGGTAAGGGCAAGGAACAGGTTGGCCTAGTTGTACAGATAGGAAGAACCAGAGGCTAAATTTGGTGAGACTGTGCCCTAGCCTTAATCCAACAAAGCATGTATTTAATCTTAAATTCATAAGCAATTCGTCGACATCAGTATGATTATTCTCATGTTTGAAACTATGCACCTGTAAAAATGCTGTACAGGATTGGACGTCTCCCTTCAATACCCTCAAGAGTGTTCACACAATAGTGCCCTTTGTAGTATCTGAAAATCTGGTTCCTCAGCTTCCTTTGCCTGCAGTGATAATGCCTAACGTGAGAAGGCGGTCATTTTGGGCCCAGTCCTACCATGAGCTCCACTTAGGCAGATGTCAAAGTCATGAAAGAGTCTCTATAGCCTCTTAAAGCCCGTTTGCACTAACTGCAGTGATGAATCCAGGTGCCTATTGCATTCTTTCCCCATCAAACTGAGTCTCAAACTATGACAAAACAACTTCAGCCTGGTAATTCAAGGTCGTTGCTGCATCAGGGGAAGAGCTTTAGCTTGTATAAAACTTAGGCAGTGTCTTGTCTTGACAAAATGCCCTGTTTACTCACAACTTCAAAATTCTGTAAGTGACTTCTGATTAGGACACTGTAAAAATACAGTCCAGTAGACTTAAATGTTTGTTTTCCTAAGCTTCCTAAAACTCTTGCTTAATTCCAAGATTAAAAAGATGTTCAGTAAGTATATAGCACTGTTACCAGGTGAAACTTGTGAACTAGCCTGTATAGGAATGTGTGATGCCTCAGTAACATACCTCAGCAATGTACTGCTATACACAAAGCAAAGCACGTGTATTTGCATGCAACTAGTCATAAATGCTTAAGCTTTCTCACTAGATGACCCAAGGGGAAATGAAGTAACCTTGTAAGTGTCTGATTAGAGGGAAAAAATGTTATCCTGTCATTTAAGAGTGGCTGAAGAGGGGAATACATTTCCAGACCAAAGACAAGAACTGAAAGAATTTGAATTACTTTCTGATGCTAAGTATATCAGGTATTTGGACAGTGGCCATCACTGCAAAGCTCATGTGTGGTGAGCCAGGAGTCATGTTCCTCACGTAACTGTCACCACGGAGGAGTGGGTGAGGAATGCCCTTCCCAAAAGGCACCAGCACACTGGTTGCATGGACTTGTGCTGGAGCTCAGTCATGCAGTAGGTTAAAAGCTTTACCAAGTGCCAGGTTGATGCCTGACAATAGTGCCTTCAACTACGGCACTGGCTTTTTGTTTTGATATCAAAGAGACAGGAAAAATGTTTGTGTGCGTGGGTATTCCTCCAGGCATTATATTCCACTTAGAGAAAATTGAAACTGACCCTTAGAAAGTGCAGAGATTAGAGCACAAATTTCAGAAGCAGATGCCTTGAGTCTGCCTGCATCTACTTAAACACTTAACTTGAAGTTTTGAAAATTGTGTCTAGTGGATATTGCTAACACGAATGGAAAGTACAACAGAGGGCTTATATACAACCACAAATTGGGGTTTTGAAGCCTAGTCCCTTCTAAAAATCTTAACAATTGTGTTGAAAGTACTTGAACAAACCCATATGTTTGCATCAGCTTTGAAGAAAGAAAAGCATATGAAAACTTCATTCATAGGGCACACATTTCCTTCTGTTACTAAAATTTATGATCACACATATTTCTATAGAAGGACTTTTCCATATTTTATCATATTTCAGTGTCTTACTTCATGATGGTTGGTATCAGAATTACTATAGTAACAGGGAAACCATATTATTTAAAATGTATATATCAGCAAAAACTCATTCATGGAACCACATTCAGTATATAAATAGATACAGAGGGCATTGCTAAAGTCTCCATAGTAGTGCGTGTGGTATGTAAATATCACCACTGCTGTTGGGTATCAGTGTGTTTTTCACCCACCACTTTATCTTCACTTTGTTTTTCCTTCTATTCCATTACATGGAGACAGTGGTTCCAACACCCAGCTGCTGCCACGCGGTGCAGAGGTGCCTTCTATCCTTTCTCTTCACCTTCTGCACAACTTTGACTTTACACTAGGGAGCAAGCTTCCTGTTGCTTTATGAGCTGAAGCATGAGACTTCTCCAAAATAGACATTTTTAGAAATGCCCCATTATCTGCAAAAAACAATGAGTCCCTGAATATGGTTTTTCATTCCATTGATATTAATCCAAATCTCATCACTGCAGTACAAATTACAGCTGCATTTGGCCTTTGCTAGCTTTGAAGCAGTAAGGGAAAACATGTGCGTAATCATTAACATCTGTGAATTTGCACATTTCAAGGCGCATTTTTCAATTAAAGGAATGTACTCTCTGAAGATGTTATTAGTTGAGTAGGCATAAATCCTACAGCTCTATTGAAGTCTGAGGTGCAAATAACAGTAAAGCTTTGACTTCAAATGCTGAGGAGACTTTTCATAAAATATTCTACACCAGGCAGTAGCTTTATCATAAAAACTTTTAGGAAAAGCTACAGGCCATTATGCTGAGAGTAGTGCAGATCAGAAATAAATAAATAAAGGCAGTGTTTGTAGGAAGAGGTAATAAAGACCATATTTGGATAATATAGACCATATTACCTCTATTCATAAACTTCATCTTGCTTACATCCTTAAATGGTCACTGCCATTGCAGCACTAGAGGAAGACATTGCTCATAAGCGGGATCCTCATTTTCTTCTTTAATACAGTCAGAAAGTTCTAAAATATCTAGCAGTTCCTTAGTTACCCACCCATGATGTAGCAGCCATTTTATTTTTCTAGTCATCACACATTCAAAAATGCCTAATGAATCTGCTCTGCACCTCTGTGTGTTGAAAGTGGGGCTGCACAGAAGTGTCGTTCCCAGGATCCAGCAAATGGCTCTGGACAATAGTGGAACTATTCCAACCATTTCCCCATCACCCTATTTAAAACTGCTCCCGCACGCTTAGAGCTATTTAAACATTTTAATCCTGCTAAATGTTTGAACCCATAAAGGACAAACTTGCGGTTAAGTACTGGAGTTACCATTGTAAAGGTTGGAGGTTTTTATTTTAATATTTGTGGATCTGTCTGAAGCACACCTAACTGCCAAGGTGCTCCATCATCTGCATCCAGCCCCCTGACTAGCCAGGCTGGGCATCTCTTGGAGTTCACTGTGGCTTCAGCCTGGCTCACATCCCCCCATATCCTTCCTATGGAAACCAGGGATCTGGGGTGGGATGGCTGGCATGCACATGCATTTCACCCCAAAATGTGATCCAGACGTGGCCTGTGTGTACATCCTGAGTCAGAAACTCAGATGTTTCCCAGGTTATGGTGTCTAGACATAGGCTTAGTGTTTCTGGGACAATAATTTACATTTTCCTGCGCATAGGTTTCTCATCTCCATAGTGGAGGTATTAATGCTACCATAGTGTTTTCCATGTTGCTTTCCATCAGTTTGGGGTAAGAATGGTCTCCCAAGCTCCTTGTTGAGACTTAAGACATGCACATTCTGATTTCTGTTTAGATCTCTGGCCAGTATTACAATTAATACAAGCACAATAATTTGTTGCAAATTGTTAGGGCATCTATATAGAGTATATCATACTATAAGAAACCAGAAGGACAGATTAAATATAAGTTTGATCTCTCAAAGATATGTAATGCATGCTTCTCTGCTACAACCTGACTGTGGTGATGTCATGTACCACATAAATCCAGAATGCTTTTTAAAAAAAAGTGTGTCGCACCACCTGTTCTCATCCAGCTTTTCTTTTTTTAGCTAAAACAACTGCAAGTGAAACACACACTTTCAAGCCAAAGAAACACTTCAGCCAGCATCCAATTTCAAAGGGTTCATATTAAAATTCTATGAAGAGATATCTAACAGGAATAACTCTGGGAATTCAAAAGCATAAAAACTGGCAGTTTCAAATTCCATGCTGGAAGATGACCTATTTTTAGAGACAAATGAGAAGTCCTGCTTCAGTTTAAAACTGTTCTATTTCTGGAACTCCAGCCAGCTGCCTTCTCAATAAAAATGAGTAATAATAATAGCTACAACATGTGAACACTGGCCTTCTCACAAGGGCTTGCAACTCTAAAAAGACATTGCTAACAGTAATTGTCTACTGCTGCAGCAATTGCATCCATGGCCACGCTCACCTTAAGTGAAGGTAAGTTAAACTTTTGGCAGCAAATTTTGTTAGGAATTATTCTAGGTAAATAAATGCAATGCAAGCTGTGAGGAAGAGTGTGTATCGGGACACCTGTTTTTCATTTATAACATTGGATTAAGTTCACCTCATCCTGAAGGCAGGAAAAGCATCATCTGAATCCATCCGTGAAAAGCTGAATAAATAAACACTTATGCCAGAATGCAGAAATTCCTTTTCAACTAGAAGTAAATAAAATGGATCACTGGTAATTGAATTATTGATTATCTTTGCCTGGCACCCATTCCACAATGCTTTCTGATGTTTCTGGATTTAGACAACACATCTCATCACCCTTTTGAATACTACTTGAACAGTATTCAAACAGTAGTACCCTCCCAGATAATATATGAATATTGTTTTCAAACCCTGATACTTCCTGGGCCAAAAAGAAAAATGACAAAACATGGTAGGTTTTAATGCTACGAATGAGAGGACTCTGTGACCATCTAAAGTATAAAGTCTTTTCTACCTGCAAATTTTCCAACTTCGTGGCTCTTATAGCATATATTCAATATGTCATTTGTTTTCTCAGCAAGCAAGCAAGAATTGAAATATGCACTGGCCAGGGCCAGATGAGACTTTCTTAATCACTTATACTGTACATAAGGGGCACACAGGCATGAGATCCTTTCGTGATGATAAATGAAGATTTTGAACATGCAAAAAAATATAGCATTAAAATCTTTGACTTCAGGAAACACCTTATCTGCTACTCTAATGAGATTCATTTGGCTCCACATGCAGAAAGGCTTTATTACAGCTAAAGCAATGAGGCATACACAGAAGCAGATGCAAACAGTGAGTACCAGGTTACCACACACATATGTGCACACACACACATACCCGAGCACAAATACATGTGACCATTTTTCATCCTTCACTATGTGAACATCCCATAGCTATTTCCTTCAGCTAACATGCAGCATCTATATCATGCTGATGTCCCTATTTTATGGCTGATGAACGTGCCATCAACTAGTAAGTTTGGGAAAATAAGTAAATATGCACATAAATACTGCCAAATTATTATCAGTTGTGCCAAAAAGTATAATAAATTACATTCTTACAAGAACTCTGGAGAAGTAGAGTATCACAATTTCTTCATCACTGTGTAATGATTTTTTCAACAAAGCATTAGAACTTTCATGTAAAAAGTCATTGTCATACAAGATGACACAATTGCCTCAAAAAAATTAAGGCAAATCCGTATTCATGCAATTAAATATGTATTTCCTCAAGCAGTTGCATTTGTGAAGAAAACACTATTTCTGTTTGTGCACAGAAATTCAAATAAACAAAAAGGAATGAATCCAAATGACAAATAGAAAACATCTAGTACTAACAATTTTATTCTGTACTACTAGCAAAATAAAGAAAAAAAATGAACTCTATCCCAGCCAAAATCAGGATAGTCACTATTTCCATGTGTTTGCAACTATACTAGTCCATTTTTCCCTTACTGGTTTCTGTATCTTTGATTGCCAGTACAACCACTTATTTTCATTGCAGAAATCTAAACTGTGAAACAAGAACAATATAATAGTTAATCAAGTACTATACAAATAGAAGCACTTGTATCATGGCCTAAAGGGCATTGGCTGATTCTAGACTGGAGTTTTATCTTGCACATCATATCATCTAGTGTAAAATTTAAATATAAATATGAGCAGAGACATTTAGGTAAGCAATCCCAAATCAACTTTAGCAGGATCTTATTTTTGCAAATCAGCTGCACATAAGGCCTTTTTTTTTTTTTTTTACATTTATTTATTACACCCTCATGTTAACTAGGTGTACTCATTTCTAGGTGTTTGTTCCAATTCCTTTTTTGGGAACATATCAAGGTGAAAAGCCAAATACAACTTCTGACAAGAATCACTCAACGAGCCTGTTCTCAGAGAGAGACCCTTAGATGGGTTCATTATTTCATCCAAAGCAAAATTTGCAGCTGCTAGGAGCTGACTGAAGACCTTCCAAATTTTTCCTTTTTGTTGTGGATCTTTAGATATCATTGCTTTTGTATATATCTGCCCAACATGTTTTGACAGTTACTTGATCTCATATTATCTGATAAGAAAATGTAGAATAATTTACTGTTATTAATAATAAACTCCCTTAAGTGCTACTTTGCAAACACAGAAGAAGCAAAGCATACTCACATGCAAAGTGTACTCACATAAAGTGAGCAACATATGAGTATGCCCTGACAAGTCTACCATCTAAGTTTTGCCTTTATTCCCAGGAAAAACTCTTTTCCTTATAACTTTACTCCAGCTGGTTCTGGGGAAGGAAAGATAAAAGGGTGCTGGGCTTTGCAGCACATGCTCTGCTTAGCCACAGGCACCTCTCTGAGCTCTCTGACACCATGCACACAACCCGGCTATCTGGCTGCTCAAGGCTCTCTCTGCCTCTTGATGTCACGCTTCCCAGCACCCACAGGGCTGGGAGCATCCTGGTCTAGGAATAGAAGTATAATAATAAAAGGGGTGAAATAAAATTTGAAACAAAATTAGCCATGAAAAAAATCAAAAGAAAGCCAAGTTCACCCCTCTTCCTACAGCTGTACAGAGGCTTGCAGGCACACCTGTGTACTCTGGTACCAGTGGCTGCACATCTGCCATAACCATCTGCCAAGCTGGGTGGACCATGTATTAACAGAGTCCACAGTTTAAGGCAATAAATTTTTCTGAGAAGCAGTACTGAGTAGTTCATACTACACTAACATGTTCTCATGGATGTCTGTCCTGAGCTGGCCCTTGTCTAGCAAGTTCAAAGATGCAGATGCCCATGCTTACCCATACAGACACAGCACAAAGATCTGTACTTTTCTGTTCTCCATATATATTAGGATACATTCCTTCCCAATCTCTCAGAACTATTTTTCCAATGAATTTAACATCCCTAGCTATAAGATAAAGCCTTAGCTCTTTTCATTAAATGAAATTCTTTCACGAGGGATATGGATATAAACCTGCAAAGCATTATTTCTTTCTCTGGTCTTTATGGATGAAATTCAGCTCTGGCAGAGATGGCTGTATATATCATCCTGTCCTAGACCATATAATTGCAGGAAAAGGGGCTGCAGGATTTTGTGTTCAAAGCAGCTCAAACTCTTACTAGAAAGGTCTCAGCTCCAATGCTTATGTTGCTGCATGGTGCTACAGCCTTCAGCAGTGACTTTGGAGTGTGTGTTGCTGTGATGCCAGCTATGCAGTTTGCCTGGCAGCAAGGCATGAAAGTCTACATCTGCAAACACTAAACCACAGGCTGCTCTCCCCTAAACTCTCTATGCTGTACCTCTGATATTGCTGCAGGAGTATTTGCAATCTATGTGCTCCTGACATATTGTTCCTTGGATTTCAGTAATGCTGCTCATGGGAGCTGAAGCCTACAGGACAAAAAAACCCTCCATTTATCATGAGCTTTTATGATATAACAGTTCAATCCTGTCATGGATTAAGCTAACTAAATGTAAGTAAAAAGTGTGTTTGCCGCAATGCCAGTTCAGCTCTGAGATTCCTGAAATTCAGCACTAAGGAAATTTATCAAATCCTGTGTTAATTTACTACAGTGCTGGGTCCCAGGCTAAGACTGGTGGAATGAAACAGCTTGTGATTGTGGAGCAGATTTTTAAATGAAGCCACAAGTGCCTAATTCTTTGCCTTAAGATTACATCTGAACATTTTTTTACAGATCTCAATCCCTCTGAACTTTAAAACTTTACAATAGCATACTTGATTTTAATCTTTCCTAAGCACTTATCTGATATATGAAAGTAGATACTTTATATTGTGATTCAACCCTCAGGCTTTAAAAACTGTAGATACAGTTTCTTTGAAAAATAAAATATAAAATAAAAAATTATATCTCTAATGACAGTATTAGGCTTCTTAACAGTTTTATTAATGTGATTAATAAATACAGCCCCTGTTCTTGGGGTGAAGGGAGCCCACAATTGTGAGAGCTTTTGTCCAATCTAACACAAAGCAATATTAATAATTGACTTCACTGAAACATATTGGCAAGGACACTAGCTCAGCCATGCAGGACTGTTTAAAATACAGGATTTACAGGATCATGTTTAGGATCTTCAGCACTCCTGCTGTGACTGTGTGATTTTAATACCCATCAATGTCAAAATCCACAGATGAGTTAAACAGTTGGAGCACTGCTGTGGAGTGAGGCCACATGAACATCTAGGTCCTGGGGCCAAAATCAAATTCCTAAGCAAAATCAGATATTGAAGTGTCCACACTACCTTGTGGAGTCGGAAGCATCTACAACTGGGATCTTTACAAGGCAGTGTACTGACTGTGCAGCCAAATACATGAACCAGCAGAAAATGGGGAGAGAAGGGCACGTCCCAGTGCCTTCCTGGGGGCATGAGGGCACAGCACTCTGCTGCAGGATCTGCTCTGACCAAAAATGTATAGGGATGCCCTTTTATTAAAAAGCCATTATTATTCTCATAGCATGAGAATGTTGGATTTGATTATCCAATCTTCCGAGCAAAAAGACTAAAGGCTGGAATGGATGTACTGGGCCAGACTCTGTTTCAGCTGCCATCAGTGAAGCAAAGCAGGAGACTTTGGGAAACCCGTTGCAGCTTTCTGATTATCTGCCTAAATTTGGTCTGCTTATGGAGGCCTGGAGAATGGCTTACCCTTCCCAGACAACAACCATCCCTCTTGAGATCCTCTACAATCGGCAGGGCTGGCTATGATGAGGGTAGTAGTGGGGTGGCTGAAAAGAAAGAGGCTTAGCCCTTTCCTCAGTCTTTATTCAGTGGAGGGATACTAAGGAGCTTTCAGCAAATGCAGCTGCTTCACTCATCCAGGTATTGTGAAGGTACTTGGGGCAGTCAGGTGAATCCCTACAAGGGTCACTTTGCCAATACTGGCACAGGTAGGAGTAATTTCAATCTCATCAGTCAACAACAGGTGGAGTGGTGAAAGGATGTCTCTTTTGCTTTTAGACCAGGAAAAAAATATAAATTATAAACTGAATGTAACATCTACAAAAGCTAGCTCATATATCTTCACATAATTTACATGTTGCAGACCCTAAAATTGTGCCTTAAAACTGTTTGAAAATGGAGAAAATGCATGCTTTGCAAGAAGAAATAGAAGCCAAACCTAGAAAATATGCTGAAACATCTGTTTGCTTGTTTGTTTTCTCCATGTTTTTCTTTTTTTCCTATATTAGTGATTTTATGGCTACACCACCAGATGCCAGTCAAGAGTGGGATGGAAGGACACAAAAATAAAGCATTTGAGGATTTGGGTGCCACTCTAACATGAGATGTTGTAGTTCTGACTACAAAGCATCTCACAGGCTTTAGGACACAGAAAATAAACAGTACCAAGCACAAACACTATTAAGATTAATTTTAGCCCTTAGCCTCTTATTTCACTGTTTTGAACTGGAACAGAAACTGCAGAAAAAATTCCTGAGAGCTGAATCTCCACCTTGGATACATAGAATCATAGAATCATAGAATCAGACGGGTTGGAAAGGACCTCGGAGATCATCAAGTCCAACCCTTGCTCCAACCCCACTGTGGTTACTAGACTATGGCATTAAGTGCCATGTCCAGCCTCGTCTTGAAAACCTCCAGGGATGGAGAATCCACCACTTCCCTGGGCAGCCCATTCCAATGGCTGATTACTCTCTCTGTAAAGAATTTCTTTCTGATATCTAACCTAAACCTCCCCTGGCACAGATTAAGGCCATGCCCTCTTGTCTTACTGCTGGTTGCCTGGGAGAAGAGACCAACCCGCACCTGGCTACAACCTCCTTTCAGATAGTTGTAGAGAGCGATGAGGTCTCCCCTGAGTCTTCTCTTCTCCAGGCTGAACAACCTCAGCTCCTTCAGCCTCTCCTCATAGGACTTGTGTTCAAGTCCCTTCACCAGCCTGGTTGCTCTTCTCTGCACCTGCTCCAGCACCTCAATATCCTTCCTGAACTGAGGGGCCCAGAACTGGACACAGCACTCCAGGTGTGGCCTCACCAGCGCTGAGTACAGGGGCAGAATCACTTCCCTGCCCCTGCTGGCCACACTGTTCCTGATCCAGGCCAGGATGCCATTGGCCTTCTTGGCCACCTGGGCACACTGCTGGCTCATGTTCAGCTTCCTGTCAATCAGCACCCCCAGATCCCATAGCTATTTCTCTATGTTATATGACACTCTTCAACCTGTCATGTTCTGCTATCATTCAAAACCATTTATAACTTGTTAACAGGGTGGTGAAAGGGAGCTGAACATTTTCCCAGAATGGTAGTTACATATTCTAATAAAGATGAATATCTTGGTCATTTTAAGGACACATAAAATAGTGTGTCAAAATAGCCTTCTTTGACAGCTGGAAACAAGTTCATTTGCTAGAAGGTGGTGCAAAATTTATGCATAAATTACTTCACCCAAATGTAGGCTGACCATTGACAGGAACAAAACACATGCCACAGATTTCATGATAATTTCATAGCTATTATTAATATAACAGAGATAATATGCTAAGAAAAACTCTGCGAGAGCTAGAGAAAATTCAGGCCAGGAAAGAATAAACTACTGTGGTCTTGACACAGATTTCTTCTAGGAAACATACATTGTTTAGTTCCTGAAAAGAAATCTAAACATGATTTTTAAAATGCTCACATATTTCTTTTTGCAGAAAGCAGGTCATTTGCAGCAGGCTGTGGTGCATAATGTATTCAGTTTTCACCTCTTTTTGACAATCTCTGTTCTTCAGGCTTCACAGACCATTTCTACATGCTTCCCTCTTCCCTCTTGGCACGCAGAGGGCTTTCTGCAGGGAGCAGAATACACCAGGGCGAGCCTCTGAGGTGGCTCCTTCATGCACCAGAGGAGCACCACATCTGGCCCACAGTGGTACAAAGACTTCAAGCTTGAATTTCCCAGATTTCTTCATAATTTTTTGCTTATAGTTTTGTACATAATTTAATGTTATCTCTTCTTAGATTAAAATAACCTACTATTTCAACTGGCTTTTGGGAAACTGATACAAATTATGTATTCAGTGATTAGATTTATATAATGTCAGCACCTGAAGAAGGTAAATTTGATATGCCTTGCTGAATTAATACAGATATAAGTCCTGTCACCATGTATAAAAACTTGTAAAAAAAGGCAAGATGGAAATGATAAAGAATCTGTGATGTGTAATGAGAAAAGTACAATGTGTAATGAAAAATATAATGCATGTTAACTTTATCTTTACAGTACAGTAGGAAAAAATAATCCTCTTTAAGAACTTAGCAATGCGACTATGAAAGACTAAGTCCTGAAGCCCCAAATTAGAAGAAACTTGGCATCTGTGTCAACATACACTGAATCAAAGTTCACACTGAAATGAGATTTCCCTCTTTCAGATTTCCACTGTTCTTTGTTTCTTTCAATCCTCCTTTCCCCTGCACCCACCACCACACAGCCTCTTTTTTCTTTGTTTGTTGCCAGAATGCAGAAAAGTTCTTTAAGCATTTTTCCCAGACCCATCTGAGGAAAAACATCAAACTAAGGAAGATGCAAATAAAAATGCCATCTGTTTTCACATGTTTTAAAGTGCCTGACCTTTTGTGTTCATATTTTTTTAAATTACTTAATTTTAAAACCTCAGACTTTAAATGATATCTTCATTATGCTACAAAAACCATCACAGAGCAAAGAATAAAGAAAACAGGTTTTTAAACGAACATTTATTCTTCTTTTTTTCCCTGACAAGCTTTAAGACAAGCAGCTGCAAGAGTGAAATAGTTAATCAGCTCGAGGATACTTAACATGCCAAATTTAATTGATATTTTTAAAGGGAATCAACATGTCTTGTGCACTTGTCCTACTTTCCTCCCAGGTTAAGCTTTTGGGATAAATACATTCTCCCCTCCTCAGCTGCCCATCAAATGAAAGCTCTGTGCTCTAATTTTGCATGTGTTTTGCTGCTAGTTATGGTGCTGTCCCAGAAGGATAACTGAGAAAAGTTATGACCACTGAGTCACTGGCATTCCCGTGTCCAAAAATGCGATCTTTGTGAGAAAATAAATTGCTGAGATACTACCTGCAGGCTCAGCTGGACACCATGATAAATAAATAAATAAATAAATAAATACCACAAACAGACAAACAAAAAATCTCCAAGGTTTCATGTGTTGTGTCCATAACATTCACTGAAGTACAAACTTGAGATGGCAAGTGTGTGTGTGTAAGTGTATAAAAGTAGCCTGTACAATGGTCACATGTTACACAAAGGAGACGTGAGTGTAAAAAACAGGTATCAGCCACTTTCCCAGACTCTTTATCTCAGGCTTCCTGGTGGCCAAATTAATCCTCAGTATCACATGTGAGCAAGCCTAACTCTACAGAGTTAGAGCAAAACCACAAGGGCAGGTGCCACTCAGACTGTCCCATATCCTTGGGATCCCTGCCCCGGTGGGCTCACACTTCTTCATGCTTTGGGGTCACCAGATAGCTCTTTTTTGAGTAGATGCTAACACAAAAAGGCTGAAGTAAAGCCCAGAAGAACTAACCCTGATTTGGGTGTACATCAATTGCTCACATCTTATTTCTTTAGGAGAAAGGAACTTCCGGTGCCTTGAGGCTGGGTCATGAAGAGAAAAGTGGCAACAACAACCAGCCACAAGGCTCTCCAGCTCCAACCCCGTGCAGAGATGCTGCAGCTGCAGGAGCCACAGATCGCTCTCAGAGTTCCAGTCACTGCTGCTGCATGGGAGTCTCATGGCAAAAAATAAAAGCTACCCATCCTCAGTTAAGAGGCCGTCTGGTCATCTCCTGGGGCTATGCTTCTTGCCGTGACGGGGTGCAACCTGCCGGGCTGCCTGTCATGCAGAGACATAATTTGATCTCCTTTGCAAAGCAAAACTGCCTTTGATCCACAGCCTGGCTTAAAACTCAACTTTGAAGATTTTTTAAGTGGTGCTACATTTAAAACTTTCCCATAAATTAATTTTAAGACCCAACAATTATCTTAGAAAGAGAATTTCCAAGCCCTGCACCTGTGCTGCTGTGACTCTCTTTCACAGACATTTGGGTTGGAGTAGGGTATTCTTTCTAACCTCCAGATATAGGATCCCCCCATCCACATTTTACCTTGGGACACCTCAGGTAGGTCCCAAGATACAAGCTGAAAGTTATTTGCCCAAAGTGAATCAGCCTCCCTTGGAAGAAGTGGGATCAGATGACCAACATGCAGCCATAAATTTCAGCACACAAGCCTGGTGCCAGTGAGATGGACTAATGCCATTCCTCCATGAGTGTCAACTGAAGCTCAGGGTCCTAAGTAACTCTTTTATAGAATAGAACAGTTAGCCAATTGTATAGAAAACTTGATCCTTTGCACTACTTTGGAGTGTTGTTTTGGGGTATTTTTGGCAGTCCATTTGGTTACAGACATTTTAAAAACAGATTAGGCTGCCTGATTTCATTGGTGGGCTAGCCCTGTGTGTCATTGTGAATGAAAACTGTTACTTAAATGGCAATCACTGGGAAGGAATCTGCCATGTTAGAATAAGGTCATTACAATTTACAACTTATAAATATATGTGGATGCAAGAAAATGTATTAAAATACATTCCCAGGAAAACACATCATAAAATAGATGGCACACTAGATAATTCAAGGCTTGCATAATCTTACAATCTAGCCAAGTACATATGTGCTAAAAAATATTTGCTGATCAGCTGAGAAACCATTCAGGAATTCTAGCAGTTTTTAAAAGCACGTTACTGTTATCTGTTAGTCCTCTGTAAACACCATTTGCAACAGTTTATACACATAAGTGACTTGTGCTGAGAAAAGGTCACTGCCTCTCTGATATATATCATTTAGTCCTTTATGTGTTTCAACACTAGTGAAACTGATTTTCACTTTCCTCAAACAGAGTGAGTGTGACTCAGATTAATATGCTGATTTCTTCTCCATCGCCACGTATCATAAATAATCTCTGACCATGATATTTTTTATGTGTCCATTTATCCTCTTCCTTCCAATAATTTCATGTAAGTATGTAAAAAATGATTTTTTTTTTCCAGAAGATGAATGCTTTTTACTGGTTGCCATTTTCATGCTATTTAATTGGCTCTTTTAACTACCCTGGTTCCTTTTACATCTTTAACTGTTTGTCTTCCAAGATCCCCAGGACCTGTCCAGCTTATGCTCCCTCTCTGAGGTTACCTTTTGTCTGAAATAGTTTATGATGTATTATTTGTTTCAGATTATAGCTAATTCTTCTCATTCTACATAGACAAAGTGGGGTTTGTTATCTTAATATTTAACCAGGCCAGAAATGACTGAGATCACCTAACCTAACTCTCTGAATAACGGTGGCCAAAGGACTGCCTTGAATTAACTCTCCTCTCAACTGGAGGAGACCTCTAGAAACACATATGAACTTGATCTAAATTATCCCAGTGATGGTAAATCTACCACAACCCATGATTAACTGTTCCGGAGTTTAATTAACATCTCTATTAAAAATGTGCGCTTTATTTGTAGTTTACATTTATCTGCTTCGTCTTGCACCAACTGGATGTTATTAAGGCCTAGTTTGTTTTAGAGTTCAAAAAGCCTTTTCACAGTGAGCTTCTGGTTTTTACATAGGTGCTTATGCATTTGCTGGTTCCCACCCTGAGGCAAGCTTTTGAGGACTCTGGTCATTACTACAGCCCTTCACCGTCTTGACATGTAGATATGAGACCCTGGCACTATAATTTTTTCTCTAAGTAGCATGACCAGAGACAATATTTCAGGTAGAATTCTGTATTCCACCATTCTCACATCCAAAGATGGAAATTGTTTTTTTCAACAAAGAATTGTGATCTGATGACAATTGTCTTAAAAAATTCCTACATAGGGGACTGAGGCAGGGAGACAAACATCACAACCAATATCCATGAAGATACCATTTATGAATTTAAGTGTTACTACTAGTAGCATCAAGCTGTTATTACTAATAGCAGGTAATGGTTTGTTCAAGTATTGAGACACAGATGATTCTACATTTACAATCTGCCCTTATCATAATTTACTTCTTCCACAGGCATGTCAGTATCAGAACAAAGTTCATATAAGAGCACTGAGAATAATTTTCTAAATTATCTTTCACACAGATCATGCTGACAAGCATATTCCAATATACATCTATGCTTCAGTAATTAAAGATAATTTTTTTTATTTTAAATGTTCTTCCTTCCCCCAAAAGAACGTGAAGTGAGCTTTAATAGTCTGAGTCCATTACAGGTGTTTAATCTCCTTTTATCTTCATCTATTAAGATAATCATGGGTTTTAAAAAAATCACATTTGTCTACAACTCCTTGGAACTTCTAGAAACTTTGACATTTGAAATATATCAAAACTGTCTTTAGTGTATCGTGGGTTTTTGAACTGAAAAATATCATTGGTTTTTAACGTACTCTGTAGAATATTTTACATTATATTTTTTCTTCTCTGTACATCAAAGCAATTTTAAATTTAGAAACAAGAACATAAATATCCTCAGCAGTAACTTTCTGCTACTTCCATGAATTGTAAACACTTTAGACAGGAAGAAGTTAAAACAAACTAACCAGAGATGCTGAAATCAGCAAAAGAACTACCTCTGACTTCAGTGTCTGTGAACCAGGCTCTTAAAACTAAGAGTAGAATGCTTCCTTCACAGGTTTTTAAAAAATCTGAAATGAGTGAAAAATATAATTCACTCTTGTACAAAAGAGTTGCTTTTTCTGATGATCAAAAGTTCTTAGTTTTAAAAAATAAATAAATAAACTAAAGCAAACAGTACAGCTGAGCTTGGCAAATAGAGAATATGGATACTCTTCTTAGAGAGGGTAGGCTCTCCAACCCACAAATCAGAATTGATTCTACTTGTAAATCACTACTACTCACCTTAATACACTAAACTTCTTTTATATATAACTTCTCCCATATGTGCACATGTTTAAAATCAAACTATTTACTTCACTGAGGTAGAGGAGAATTTATTAATATTTCTGGAGCTATATGATGCCAATATAATATAAATTCTACATCCTGAGGCATTCTGTCGAATTGGCCAATTTCGTCCTCATACCTAACTGACCCTGCAGGAGTACATCACCTTTACCAAGACTTATTTACATGTGAGTGTTTCTATGGCATAAGGTTCTTATACAAAGCTATAGGCGTTTGGCTTTGAAAGCATGTGTAGTTTTATTCAGTAAGACAATCTTCCCACTCAGGCCTCAAGCATAATGTGTGGCTTCTTTTGGAGTTTTCCTGTGCTCTGCAGAAAGCTGGGTTTGTTGGCTTTTTTTCAGAAAAGTCCCCAAATTTTACAGTACATAAGTAAAAATTGCCAGAAATCTACAACTTCATAGAGCCTTCACATTTTTCAAATTTTGAAACCTTTTCAAGTTTTAACCTGAAGAAGAGGCATACATTCAATAATGCCACTTCTGTGCTGTCTGATAGTGAATTATTTTTATTTCATCTTTCAGTCTACATTTTATCTTTACTATGCTGTGAACTTGCCTTTTTAAGTTTAAACAAGTCTGGTACAGGGCCGATCCCATCTCTCAGCATTATTTTTTCTGGCTTTGTCTGTGACCTCAGGAAGACAACTCTATTTCCATACAAACATACAAATAAAACCACATACTTTCTCAAACATCACGGTCAGAAACATTTGAAAACTAGGGCTGGGAGTTACTCTGGAAAATTACCAAATTATTCTGAAATAATTACTTCAATAAATTCCAGCAGCTTCACAAGTGTGGGCACACCCTCAGAATGGAGACAACAATTCTGCAGCAAGGGGTAAATTCCACAACAAATCCTCTCCATAAATTACTGCCTCAGCAAGGATATAGCAATTCCTCTACACATCTGGTCTTGTTTTTAATATCTGCCAAAAGATTTTTAATGGATATTTTTGATATGAGGTGATTTTTGTCCTCCTTTGTTGTTCTTATGATAATAATTATGATGTGTTACTTTTTGAAACCAGTTTAGAATCCTCACCTAGAAAGGTTCACCAATTCAAAACATTATTATCATAATTACTCTTGTATTAATTGGGAAATCCTATTTGCTGTTTTCCTACCAGTAAGAACAAATTGGCTCTCTTTGCTATTTTTATATCAATAGGGATGTGTGCTCTTGCTCTACTATAATTATTTTACTTGTCAACACTTTCATTACTTTGGATACACTTTAGCTGTCCTCTGTATAACTGCTTGCATTCCACGCCCAGTGTGCTCACCTATCATAACATTAACTTCCGGACTCTTTCTTGGTGTTTTTCTAAGACTCTTCAGCAGATTAATAATATTAAAAAACCCAGACATAACTTTTTTCTTTCTGAAATTGTCATAAACATATATAAACAGAATAATGGGACAAGTATGCACTGAAATATATGATAGTAAAATTTTGCCACACGGTATCTTTTTCTGCGAGCATGCACGTCTGAGTGTGCACGTGTGCATTTGCCAGTGTATACACCGGCAATTTTGACATTTTACCATACCAGAGTCACAAATATTAGTTTTAAGGAAGTTGTGCAGACACAGAATATCTCAGGAATATTTTCCTTTGAACAAACCTGGTATTTCAGTCTTATGCAGGGGATGACTTAGATCAGTGAAAAAAAATGAAAAGTAGTGTTATTAAAATATACCAAAAGGAAAAAGTGTTGGTAGTGCATTTAAAGAAGATACAATGAGATAGCTTTTAATTCCTTTATCTAAAAGTATTTTAATGACTTGTCATCATGGTGGCTATCTTCCTGTAAGCATTTAAAGCCTTCACAGGATCAAAGGCCATATGACACATACTATATCCCCAAAGATTTGAGGGGCATGGGAAGCTCCAGGGATACGTCAGAGGATGAAGGTGATAATAGTGCAATGGGAATTCATCTATCCTTTTGTAATTTGGGGAAGAGCAGAGCACAAATCTTGGTGTTACATTTCCTGCTGATGTTGGGTCTCCCCATCTCCTGCTTATTCACCTCCTCCGGCAGCCAGAAGCCACATCATCCAGCAGTCCCATGCCAGGACAGTACTGCTGACATCTATGTGCTATAGTCTTATCATGAGAACTGCATCTGAATAGCTTCCTCACCCCAGGCTATGAGCTCTATGGAAGTCTTTAAACAAAGCTTGTTTCAAAGGCCAGATGTAATTTTTGGTCCTGATCCTTTTTGCCTTAGTGCAATTCTAGAGAGCTGAGCAGTCATAAAGTGCAAGTGGTATAATGCATTTTGTATATCTTATCCAGTTTCACCACTTAAAGAAGTAGAATTAAAAAGCAATCAAACAAAAAGTAATTCTTAATCACTACTCCTTGGTAGGGTGGGAAAGGGCAAGAGAAATGAAACCACTATGAATGTCAAACTAGCCAAGATCTAATTAAATTAATATCATGTTCTACAATGCTTAAACTATTGGCCCACCTCAGTGCCTTCGGGGAACTCCTCACATGTGGCCCTCATCACTCCACTCCCAAATCATTTGCTGCCTCCTCTCGAAAAGAGACATTTGAGGGCATCTCTGCCACTAACCCTTCTCTCAGGTACCCCCAGGAGAACATGTCACAGGTGGCAGAACGCAGGGCTGGCACAGCAAGAGTCAGGACTAAGGGAGCATGCTGGCCTTCCTCCACAGCCCAAGAAGCATTCTCCCAGAAAGATGCAGTAGAGCTGCAGGTTGTTGTCCTTTGCACAGAGCTGGGATGCCCTTACATCTCAGAGGACAGTGGACCACCAGCGCTGCAGACAGGCACGTGAAATAAAGATAACCCATCTTGCTTACAGATGACTTCTTTGGACCCCAGTAGCAACATCGGGTGACAGCCCAGTGCTCAGTCCATGCTAATTTGTTCTGCTCCCTGCACGAGGCTGCACATTCAGACTGCTTCTCATCCTTGAGTTAGCTGGCACATTTCTGCACTTTCCATAGGGTCAGCACTTGGTTGGACCCTGGAATAAACATGAATAGGATAGGAACTGACATGATTCCCAATGAGGCAAAGAGGATATGGACATCTGCCCAACGTGAGAGAGAGTCTCTGAGCTTACAGAATGGCAAAAAAAAGTATTATTTCCCCTAAGAGTCCTTTTTTTAGGAGATTTTCACACACATTTCCTAAAGAAAAATATATCACTTAAGTTTTACCATGGGAAGGAGAAGCCTGGGGCATTTTGATAACCCAGAAAAACCCGTTTAAGACTTCTGAGCTTAGGCATTTGCGTGTGCATATAAAATATTCTTAAAATGTGGGTGTATGCATGGAACAACTACATAGGATTAACGCACTTCTACTTTCTACAAAATTATATATGCAAAAGAGGCAGGCTACATGTTAAAAGAGAGAACTACAATTGTCTGCATCAAGATAGACACAAGTTTCAGGAAATTATTTTGGCACGAGACTTGGAATACTAAATTAAAATATAAAGTGTAGAACCATGACACATCTTCAGTTTAGATAAGGCTGCATAGCATAAAACCATAGAACGCTGTATTTACGCCATGACAGGTGGCTACAGATTCCTGCCAGACAAGTGACAGCTAACAGACAGTAGCACTTAGAGAACATAAATCACGCAAACCAATTGTAATATTCAGAAATTCTAACTAGTAAGAGCTCAAGTTACTCTATGGGTGGGCAGAACAAAATAGACTTAGAAATCCTTCAGGAAGTACAAGACTTAAAATATGGGAACAGGGCTGATTGTTCACACTCATTGAAGAGCCCTCTAATTCTGCTCACAGTATCTTCTATCTTGGCCTCCTACTGAAAGAAGCAGCTACTTACTGGGAAACAAGTGAAAATGTGCTTCAGAACACTGCACACACAATACTTTGAAGTTAAAATGTACATGAGGAAATCTTCAGTTTAAAGCAGATAAATAAAACCTTTGTTTCTATTAAAGTGAATAGTTCTATTTACTTCAACCAGCATATGTCACAACAAATAATGAAAAATAAAAATTCCCTATGTTTTCCATCCTTTGTAAATGCAATACTTTCAAATGTTTTAAGTATTTAATTTAAAACTTACATATTTTATTATCCAGCATCTCTGTTGCTTGTTCAGTGATAACATTTTCTCACCTGAGTAATAAACATACGCATCTTCATTTTGTTTTGTTTTCAGACTATGATGTCCCTCGTTATTAAGAGAAGCTTTTAATCCAAGTAAAAATTTCTCTTTTGAATACATTTTCTGGGGGAAAAAAAGGAAAGACAAAATTAAACTGAGGGGTCAAAATTAAACCAGAATTTATAGCATACCATGTCTTTTGTTTGAGCAAGCACATTTTTAGAAAAGAAATCCCAGGCATAATCCCTGCATTCAATAAAACTGTCTAGAGACTTTATATTAGACAGAACTCACTGTTTTATCTATGGATTATGAAACTGTTAGGATGTCAAGCACAAGTCATCTTGTAACTTTCAGGAATTTTTGTGAGGATTTTTATGTGCTTTTTTCCTTTGTGATCTGTTACTGGAATTCATGAGTTTTTTGAAACATCTGAAACCAGCTAATGTCACACAGAAGGCTTTGGGCTGAGCCACCTCCGTAAGACCTTGTATACATTAGACCATTTATATGAGATGTCAAATTACTAAAAATTTGGGGTGAGGGCTTGCTCTAGTTATCATGTGTTTGTACTCACAGAATAGTTAGAAGTCAGAGAAAGGAACTTTTGACAGAAAACTCAGTAGTCATATCACTGTGAGGACAGCAGGAGACTGCACAGTAGAATTTGCAGGGAAACAAGTCCTCCAGGAACATCAAGCAAGTCCAGACTTGGCAGAACTTGCATTTATTTTTGCAAGTAACAGAGTTTTGAAATACTAGATTTATTTTTTCAAGTAAAATGGCCAAAAAGGACAGTAGGGCAGCTTGAAGAAGTAGTTTTTGAAATTGATTATCCTTTATATAACTCACTATGTCTCCAACTTCTATGTTACTTGTAACAAAATAAAATCATCATCATACAAGGGGACTCCTTTGTTCCTCTTCTCCCCATTGTACTGCAAATAATTTCCAGATACCAAAAAAGGAATATACCTCATAGTGCTATCTAAATAAAATGTTTATATATCACTATATCTACTAGCTGGTTTTGACAGTTGTCCACTTTTTTGGGAGGTAAAGAATTTATTAAGTAGATCTGGGTATTTTATGGATACAAAAAATGGACAAGGTCTCAGTTCCCTGGCACAACGTAATTCATAATTCAAGTAACAGGAAGTAAAGCTGCAGATTCTTCACCAGTTAGCCCTTAACCCAAAAGTCTTTTTATCACCTTTATCTGCTCTGCTAAGCCACAGCAGCTTTTATTCTGTTGTCTTTCTGCTACTTATTTTTTAGTTGCTTTTTCTATTGTAGCAGTCATCAAAACATACACCCTCCTGTTCTCTGTCTCAGATAAGCTGTGGTAGCTTTTCATGCCTATTCTAGATGCAAACTTCATAAAAAGAAAATAATGTAAGTCAAAGTATGTATTAATGCTGTGAACTAGCACCACGCACAGGGAAAATAATTCTCTTTCAACCGTTAATATAATATGTTGAAATGTCAAAGCCACTGGCTTCACATAGATTTAACCCATTACAGTTACTATAGCTGCCACTCTTACATGAACTGCAGCAGCAGCAGCATTAGCAGCATTTCGTGTGATTAACAGTTACCAAAGTATTAGTAATTATTTGGAGGACACACCACAAGCATTAAATAGAAATACTGGCACTTTACGCAGAAGACCTCGTGACAATTAAAGCTGGTCCTCCCTTCAGCATATCTGCTTGCAGCAGTCTCCCTTCTGGGCTGATATGGTTCAGTTAGACATACATAGAAAGCTGACAAAGCACTTCCGGTATATATTGCTGGTGTATATTTCCTGGTGGGTTAACAAAATTAGGAGTTCCAGCTGTCTGTTCCACCTCTTTGAAAGAAGAGACCTTCAAAGGGGATTTACAACAAAGTCTGCCACTTTTGTGCCAAGTCTGGCACCTTGATAATCTGCTTTTATATGCAGCTTAAATCAATAGAATAAAGCTGTGTCAGCAGAAGTATAGTTTTGATATTAGGAGAAAGGTTCTTCACCCAGACGATTCTTGGTCGCTGGAACAGGGAAATGGTCACAGCACCAAGCCTGTCTGAGTTCAAGAAGTCCTTGGACAATGCTCTCAGGCATATGGTGTAATTCTTCAGGTTGTTCTGTGCAGGACCAGGAGCTGGACTTGGACAATTGTTGTGGGCCCCCTCCAACTCAGGATACTCTATGATTCTATGACCCTAGGAGACAGATCTGGACAGAAGCCCCTGATGCTCTGTTTCTGCCGTCTCCACTGGGTGAACGTAAGCAGTTAGGCAGCCGTGGTGGTTTCTTGAAGGTGGGCCTCAAAATCTGTGTGACCTCAGTGCTAACTCTCTTCTCTCGCATCCAGCGGATCTACACCTGCTACCATCTTCCTGCATTTTATTTACATATCAAATTTTTTGGGGGTTATTATCTTTGTTCCCCATTCCAAGAGAGAAAGGGGGAAAAAAAATCCTTCTGTTTTTTTTTTTTGCCCTCCTTTCTAGAACTCCTTGGTCATGGAATATTTAAACTTCTTCCCACAAGGTATCAAACAACATTATCATTATCTTTAATTACAAACTAACCTGATTTATTTTTATAATTAAAGGGAAGTAAATAACATTTAGAGTTTAACTCTGAGCTTCTGTGGAAGGCAGTGGTTAAGTTAAATCACTTATTGGAAATACAAAATACTATTCACAAAAGATGAGGATGAAATAGACATAATGACAGACAAATGTGAATCATATCCACAATACCTCCTATTTCAACGTAAGTATCTGTATGGTTTCAGCATGGAGAGAAAGAGTCTAGCTCTAAAAAGTAGCTGGGGTAACCATATCACGCCATTAAAAAAAAAAGCTTTGAACAGAACTATATTTCTTGTGAAATAGGGATGAAAATTGCTGTTGGCAGATCCTTAATTAAAAGGTAGCTATCAAAGCCTTTTAAACCAGAGAGATTACTGGTTCCCAAAACATTAAGCTTATACTCCCTTTCTTCTGTACAGTCTTCCAACACACATTCTATTTTCAAGCGTGTATGCTGAGGAAGATGCACGTGAAAGCTGTGAATATCAAAATGGCAAGACACATATAGCATTCACACTATTTTCAAAGAATTAAAGATTCAGTAAATAGTACAATTATTTATGCTGATCCAGTCCAATTCAAAGCAACATGTTGCTCCCTGTGCACCAGGCAGAAAGAACCAAGGAGCACACAATATGCAGGCAAGCTGGTTTTCAGCAAAGGAACCAACACCCCCACAAAACCTTAGTGTGATCTTGGCCAGGCAACAGTGAGCTTTGACTGGGCAGAACTAGCAGGGCTGAAGGAACAAGTGTGGAGAGCTAATCTACATAACATGTTAGTACAGCCCCAAACTGCTGAAAATTAAGTAACTTTCCCACAGTTGACTAAAAGATAGGCTTTTGACACGGGGTGAAAATGTGGCCGTAAATCCAGCATAGTACCAATAACATACGCTGCTATTTACAGCACTAAGGATCCTAAGGGGTTCTTAGAACATCAGAACCTTTCATTTTCTGCTGCAAAAGATAGGGTCTTCATTATAGCACTTGCTATTTGTAATTCTCTCTTTGAGTAACTGTAATACTATGCAAGGTCTTATACTTTTCAAGGTTGTTCTGCTACAAATCTTGCATGAAAATGTAGCACTAATCTGTAAATCTCTGTGCATTTTCATAAATACAACAGCATACCTCTTAACTGCTGATTATCATCATCTTCATGTGCATTTCAACACATTTTCAACCGTGTTCACCTGCTATTCTGCATGCTGACTTCCCCTGTGCTAGAGATCTCCAGAGATTTAGCATCTTCCACTGGCTTTCGTTCTTAAAATAATGTGAGGGTCATCATCAGGAAAAGAGTTTTCATGAAACTAAACTCTTTATGTAAAGCTCTTTGGTCTGTGTCTGCACACTCTCATCAACATGAGAGTCTAGGAAATAAGTTTATTTGAAATCATACCACAATCCCTCAAATGACTAATATTTGATACTTCCTGATAGTTGTGGTGTTCTGAGAGTTCTTGAAGCCACACCTGTCATCAAGTATATCCTGAACCCACTGCTGGCTCAAGTTCTTTCCTGACAGCATGAATAGCATGAACAGTACCGGACACTTCACTGTTCAGACAGTTTTACAGAACAAAAGCCTCTTGTTTTCAACCAGCCAAAACTGTAACACCATCAAGCCACTAGTCTTTGAGTAATTAGATCTTCCACCAGGTACAGCATACAGCTTTGTGATGCAGGGCACTAGAAAATATTTGGGCTCTCTGAATTAACAATGAACAGTTGTCCTGTACATTTACTTGGAGGTAGTAAAATCCCCGCTTGTCCCTTAGATATATGAGTCTCAGAGATATCAGATGTCTTATCATTGCCTCCTTACCAATGCTTGTTCATTCTTTTCTCTGTGGCTGATGAAGAGGTACAAAATGAAAAAATACCTGTTCTTTATTTTCAAATTATTTATGTATATTTATGAAGTAGAGCTAGGAAGGGAAACAAAGAGCACACATATAAAATGGATTGTTCTAACTGTTGCCTTATCCCAGTTAGGTGTTTGTTCACTGACATTGATCATGTGAGTTGGATAAATCACAGGAATAATTGCCTCACAAATTCCCAGCAACAGAGATTTTCCTTCTCCAACCACAGTATCTCCAGGTAGTGCTTGACAGGCCTATTCAGCAGGACAAAACTGATGGCAGCCTGCACATAGCCTGACAAGTCAGTATCAGCAAACCTGCTTCCGATTACTGTTTAGCACAGAAGATTACACAGCTATTAAAAGCTGCACCTGGTGTTGATATAATGGCACGTTCATACACAAATCTGCATATTCTTCCATCAGCCCCTCACTGAATCCTCCAGAGGGGAAGCCAAAGCTCTTGACACTGGTGGCCTTTCTGCCTCCTGCAGAAGGAGACACTGCAAGAAAGTGCTGCTCTTGGGCAATGGCTGTAACTCAGGTCATGGAGTGAAGTAAGACTAGGCATAGCCTGATGTGCTTTACTGAATTTAAGTTGTTGGCATGTTACAAACACTTCCAGTGTGTGAAAGGGAAGGTAAAACAGGTTCTCCCATTATACTGTGTGAAGAAATATGAATACTGGCACAACTTTGTTTGGCACAAAAGATATCACTCTAGGAAGCCCAGTGCCTAACAAGGGTTGCAGAAGTCAGCGTAGCTACAGTCTACAAGAATGTGGGTACAGCGTAGCTGCACACAGCGGATACTTACAGCTGGTTTGAATGATTCTGTTTGCCTTATCTGAACAAATACTGGGGACTGACATACAGAAGCTGAAGAAATAACAAGTTTTATTCACTTTAAGTAAATACATACAGCACTGATCAGTAGAAAATAAGAGCAAACCATTCTCAGAGATACTTTTTATACATCTTTTTCCTGTAGTAGAGATGAATTATACTTTTTGAACCTTTCAGTGATACTAGTACCAAATAAGTATCACAAAGTCACAGGTGTTTCAGTCTTTCTAAAATCTTCTTCAGAAATTAGTTAATTCTATTATTCTATGATTCTAAATAGTCAGTGACATTCTAGAGCAGTCATTTTTGTATCATGGAGGATCCAGAACCTCTTCTTCCGAAATACTGTGTTCAGTTTTGGTCCCCACTATGCAAAAAATTATGTGGACAGGCTGGAGAAGGGACATAAATATGATCCAAGGACTGGGAAACGTGCCATATGAGAAAAGGCTGAGAGAACTGGGTTTGTTCAGCCTTGGGAAAAGAAGGCTTAGGGGAGACCTTATCGTCATGTTCCAGTATTTAAAGGGTGGCTACAAAAAAAATAGAGACTCCCCTTTTAGAAGTTACATGGAAAAGATGAGAGGTAATTGGTACAAATTAAACCTAGGGAGATTCCAAATAGACACAAGAACATTTTTCTTGATGAGAACAATGAGCCACTGGAATATTATCTGCAGGGAAGTGGGCAGATCCCCCAGTGTTGGACACTTTATGATTTGGCTGGACAGGGTGCTGAGCCATCTTGTCTAGGCCATGCTTTTGCCAAGAAAGGTTGAACCAGATGATCCTTGAGGTTCCCTCTAACCCGTTATTCTATGATTGACTCTGTGACTGAAAATAACTTCTGACAGTGGATGCCTCAAAGCAGACTGGTTCTCAGTAGTGGAAGATCTCCGTCTTCGGCTCTGCTGTCTCACAGGACCATGTTTTGTCATCTTCTTCCCTTCTAGGACATACAGGTTCCCTACCAAATACTCCAGTCTGCTCTGAGAAGAAGCAGATGTTTCAAAGGACAGAGAAAAGGATGTGAGAACACAGAGAGTTTCAAGCCACTGCTCCTTCTTCTGCTGGAGAAGGAAGGCTCTGCAAGTAACATCTATTCTGGGCTGCAGAAGGAAGAGGCAGTGTAGGGCCAGATGCTGCAGGTTCAGGAGGAACGGAACGCAAGATCTACGTTGTGATCCCTGCAAACTGTTACACTGTCATAGCAGCAGCATTTGAAATTTCTGAAAACACTTGCTACTGATGATGGTGTTCTCAGTATATAACCCATCATTACCCTACAGATCAATTGCCATCTTCAGCTTCTTGTAAACTGCATCTTCACACAGTTCCTGCTTACAGCAGGAGCCCAGTGGGGCATAGGGATTAGTCTAGACGTTTTCTGCGATCTTGTAGAACAGATCAGTGATCCAACATCTCATGGATCGTGGATCCCTTCAATTGCTAGGTATTAATACTGAGTGCCAAATGAGATAGTAGTTTTGTAAGAGTATTTTCTGGGGGAAAAAAGTAAATATTATTAAAAACTGAAAACAAAATCCCAAATGTTTATATAGAACAGATTTTCCCTGTTTATTTCATTACAAGAACTTGTGGGTATCAAATAAAACAAGTCAGGAGGGCCAGAATAAACAAAAGGAGAAATTGCTTCATACAGCCTGATGTTAAGTTGAAGAAAAATAGGCATCATCATGTTGTTGATGGTTTTGGCCATTCTATAAAATTCAGTTCGCTCCTTGATAAAAGTATATGTTTAATACCAGAGTACGTAGAATAGGTCCAAAGCTGGAATATATCATATAAATAATGGAGCCACATTTCTATAGCTCAGCATTTTGAGAGACCTGAGCATATACCTCAAAAATAAATCAAGAAACCTAATACTTTTCATTCAAGGGCATGTTCCACAGAATAAATAGGCTTCTAAGAAATTACTTTTCTATGAAAATTCAGTAAGGAGTTAATATGCATCAGGTGACAGTCACCAGTCTTGACTGATCTTTATTATTGCCTTTCCTAAAATAAACTGATGTCACAATATTTTCCGGATTAAAAAAATCCGTTACACTTTCATAACCCTTTCCAACCAAATCTTAAATCTGCCCTGTCATCACTTACAATATTACTTTGAAGATATTATTAAAACTCATGATTGCTTTTCCTGAGTCATCTTCACTTAGTCTTTATAGTATCTTGTTTTTTCCATTGTTTTCAACTACTTTTTTCGTAGCTCATTGCTTTTTTTTTAGAAAAGCATGAAGAGTTTCAGGGTGAGGAAAAGTGCAAAAATGTATCTAGGGAACATATATGAAAGCTTTGAAAATCATGTGCTAGGAAATGTATGTCAAACTAGATACAGAACTCCAGACTAAAAACAGATGAACGTCAGAAGAAGAACATCTGCTATAAAAAAGTTGGCAGCAAGTATCAGCTGAGCCTGCTCCTTTTATAACTTATGCTCTTTTGTTTATATTTTTCCTTATTCCTTTGGCAGTTTTATGGCTATATCTAATATGGGAGATTTCGTAAGAACAGTAGGATAAAGTTGTGAATATTTCATACAGGAAAAGTATAGTTTACCATCTATAACCAGGTAACAAAATAAAAAAAAAAAAAAAGGCAAATCTATCAACTCTTTCAAAGCAGAGTATGAGGAAAAAAATTGATGCATTGCAACAGGGACTGCAGACAATTGTTTAAGGATTAGATTTAGTTACTGTTTCTTCTGAGACATTGATTCTGTTCAGATGTCTTCTTAATGATAGTGCTATTTATCAAAGCTACCTATTTAAGAGTGGTGACGATCTGTATATCTTCTTGTATTTAATTTCTTCAAATAAACCTACTTTTCTCTAGGAGGCGACAGTCATCCAAAAACTACACTAATGCTGTTCTGAAAGTCAGTTACTGAGGAAAAGTTTTTTGCGTCTGAATATCCAAAAATAACATTCAGGCTAGGCCTCAGTTCGGAACTATGTATGTATTTAAGTCCTATTGACTGTCTCTTCCTTAAATATATGGACATAGAAGCGCTTTGCTGTAGGGATGGAATGAAAAAACCTCAACTCTCTACCCCTTTTGCATTTTTCAATATGATTATCACTTTTGAGTGACTAAGATCAGGTTCTGCAGAGGGGGTAAGTGCTTACAGTTTGCAGTCATAAGGAACTTAAATTGCTCAGCACAGAAACTTGGATTTGCAGTATGTGTGCTTTGGAATATAGGATTTGGTATAGGCAGTATTGGATTTTTCATTTGAAGTACTGAAGTGAGCTCCCAGATGCCAAAGTAATGACAAATTGAAGAAAGTAGAATTGTATCATTAAGGTCTGTACTAATATAATTCACAGAAAACTACAAGTATTATCTGAAGATCTTGACTGCTACATTTTTCCAGGTTCATGCCTTAACCAAATAGGTCACTGAATCAAAGGTCTGGTATAAAATAGTATTTTAGAAGACAATTTCAAATGAGGCACTTACAAAAAAAAAGTAAGTAAACTTGTTCTTAGTTTGTTCTTGATTACTTGTGGGAAAAATAAAGATTGGGAAAGAGGTTTAATTCTGCTTGAGATTGGCAGACAAAAGGAAGAGGAAGGGAGAAGTGGTATAAAATCTGTGAAATAGACTGTTTCATTTAAATTGGGAAAATTCTGAACTACAAAGTAAAATTAAAGGGCAAAACTGAGCAAATGCTTGAAGACAGAATGTGATCATGTGATTGCAGTGCCTCTAGCATCACACAGTTGTATTTATAAACAACATTTTGTCTAAAATAAGAACATTTGTTTTAGCTGCAACTAACTTCATGATCTTTTAGAAATTGTTTTGCTGGGGTTGCCTTAAGGGAATACTTCTAAACATGCATTTTGATAACAACTAGGCAGTTGGCCAGCTATGATCTTGACTGTGGATCAGTAAATTGCACATCTCAGATTTGTTTCTCCATTCCTTTTCTTCCACTTAGTCTGCTTTCTTTGCATCTTCTATAGAACAGTTAGACTTGGATTTGGAGTGTTGGGGTTTTTATACTGTGTTTCTGCAGAATGTGGCATAACTTGGATGAAACCTTAACATGCTTTAAAAGTTGGATAATAAAGTCCATTGAAGAGAAGGGAGTGCTACTAGGTACTTATATATATTTTTTTAAGTTGGATGAAAATACAGTGGCTCAAAAACATCTATTGGTTTCTGAAATACAAAATTACAAAGTCATGGATCTACCGAATCTCCTGTTCTGGCTACATGAACAATATTGCTAATCCAGCTTCAACATCCTTGGGGGAAGTCAATTCATTGACACAACTCCATCAGCACCTCTGGGAAGAATGCTAGATTATTAAAGCTTGCATGCTGCAAGCTAACAGGTAGAAAATCAAATGGACCATTTAAGTTCAAGTGAAAAACTCTGTGTAGAAGAAACTTTATGTTTTCATCTAACGAAACAATAAAGAACAATTACAAAGACACAATACTTACACTGTTAATTCACTTCTTGGATATGTGTAAGGACAGCTAATGGCTGTGAAACTTCAGTGCACAGTAAGTGAGAAACACACTATTGCCCTAGGGATGCTTGTTATTCTTATTACTCTTCAAGAACACTTTAAATACAGTCACTTTTGAAGTTTCAGAACCATATTATTTTGGTTTGGAATTCATGCAGAATTGTTTTGCATTATCTCAGGTATGGTATTACAAAAAATTATCTTTACATTATTTGAAAAGAGATAGGAAAATATACTGGGGGGAACTGGATGGCCATATAGCATAAACTGACACTGCTCCTTTGATTTAATTTAATCTATAACTTACAAAACTGAGGATCTAACACAGTGAGAAGAAGTAACTTGCCTCCAGTCATAGCCATGTAATAGAATCAGGAATAAAACCACAACTTCTGACTCCCAATCACAGGTAAATTAGCTATTACTTCCTACAGGGTGCATCTACATTATTCTTGAGGACAACCTCAAAGCAAGTTCCCAATCTTCCACATTATCTATATGCAGCAAAGCCTTTGAGGCTTCCCTTAGAGCAATCCACCAGTGAGCCAAGAACCAAAAATCTCCATTTTGCTTAGATCTTACGGTACTCATAAAGGAACAAGTCAAAGCTGTCTCCTATGAAGACCCATGGGGTAAAAAAACGCACAGGAAAACAACAAAACAAATTCAGGACCAAAGACAGGCAAAACAAAGGTGTTTTCTCCTCCCAAGTCATGAGGTCAAAGACCTGCCATTGCAGAACATATAAACAGCAGACCGGACTTTTCCTCTGAAAGTAAAAACCTAATGGAATTACAGTCAAAGATAGCATTAACTAGAACAAGCTGCTCTGCAATGACTGCACAGTGTTGCAGATAATGGTTAGTCTGACAACATCCTCTGTGATAACAGTGAGCCAGTCTTTCAGGAAACGCCAAAGGGTCTTGCTTCTTCTGCCTAAAGGTGCTGTATCTGAAGTTCTTAACAAACCTTATGACTCTCAAGGAGATTGCAAGCACTGCAGCAAGAAGTGGGAGTAGGTATCAGCAATACCTGGAAGTAACAATACCCATGTGATATGGCAGAAACAGTTTGTTAGCTGTTATCAGGATGGCAATGCAGATAATTCAGGAGGTGGGATTTGGGTATTCTAAAACACCTCTCCTGGCCACAGGACTGACTAGCTTCATGGAACAATAACCCCTTAGTACTTTAGGAGAGTCATGATCAGCACTTCTGACATCAACTGGAACCTCGATAGAGAAGCAATGCTTCAGAGACAGTGCTGACCTGCCACAAAAGGTTCTGAAAATGGTCTTCCACCTCCATAAATCAGCAGCTCACCACTTATCATCAGGAGGCAGCTGCCCCAGTAGGTGTGCATGATGAAAGCTTACAACTGCACCAATGATCCTGGTGTGATATTTGTAACAGGTTATCCATCATTTATGCCACACATTGAAAGGCTGCAGTTAGTACAAATGGTGTTTGCATGGCCAGTGAGTGGGCTATCATGATGGCACTGCTTTTCCTGTGATGTTTCCTACCTCTTCTCTGAATAAATGCTGGAGCTCCTACGTACCTGTGGGTTGACTCTGGCTGGAGACCAGGCACCCGCCAAAGCCACTCTATCAGTCCCCTCTGATAGGGGAGAGAAAATATAACTAAGAGTTTTTGGGTTGAGATAAGGCCCAGGGGAGAGCAGTCACCAAATGCGGTCATGGGCAAAACAGACTTGAATTGGGGATATTAATTGAATTTATTATTAAAAAAAATAAGAGCAGAATAATGAGAAGTAAAATAAATCTGAAAAATACCTTACACACACACACACCCTTTCTCACAAGCTCTACCTCCTCCCCCACAAGTGGCTCACGGAGGTAGGGAGTGGGGGTTATCACGAGTTCATAACAGATTGTCCCTGCCACTGCTCAAGGAAAAGAGTCTTTCCCCTGCTCCAGCTTGGGGTCCCTCCCATGGAATACAGTCCTCCATAAATTTCTCCAATGTGAGTCCATCCCACAGGCAACAGTTCTCCACGAACTGCTGCAACACGGTCACTCATCCATGGGGTGCAGTCCTTCAGGTATAGGCTGCTCCAATGTTGTTCCACTAGAGGGTCACAAGTCCTACCAGTAACACCTGCTCCAGCGTTGGCTCCACTCTTCACAGGTCTGCAAGTCTCTGCCAGAACCCTGATCCAGCATAGGTTTCTCATAGGTTCACAGCCCTCTCTCAGGCATCCACCTGCTCCAGCCTGGGATCCTCCACAGGCTGCAGGTGGATCTCTGCATCCCTGTAGTCCTCCACGGGCTGCAGGGTGATGCCTGCTTCACCATGGTCTTTACCACGGCCTGCAGGGGAATATCAGCTCCTATGGTCAGAGCACCTCCTCTCTTTCCTTCTCCATTGGCCTTGGTGTTTACATAGTCGGCAATATTACTATGCTCCTCTCCGGCGTGATTTCATCTACACAATAACTTTTTTCCTTCTTAAATATGTTGTCACAGAGGTGTAACTATTATCCATATTGGCTCGGCCTTGGCCAGTGGCGGGTCTATCCAGGAGTCAGCTGGCTTTGGCTCTGCTGGACATGGCAGAAGCTTCTAGAAGCTTCTTCCTGAAGCCACCCTGTAGCCCCCCCCCCCAAAACCTTGCCACACAAACCTAACATAATACTACAGTAAAGTAAAGGAAAGAGGTGTAGTGGAGTGTTGCAGCAACATGATAAATCATATGCATATGATACAAGTATGTGAGGCATAGCATGAATATTAAATATGTTCAACATGGGTCAGGGGTACAAACCCCTTTGTTTGGTTTGATTGTTTCTTCCACAAAGAATTTTTTCTCAAGATTTTGTTACATTTAAGAAACATTTCCAGACAGTTCTCATGTCTGTCAGCTGACAGTCTTTTATGGCTTTGACTCAATACAGCACTTTGGGTATGAATAGCAGCCCTGGACTTTGTTCTCTCTCTAAAAATTTTTAGCGTGGGATCTAACCTGTCTAACTTAGTAGCCTTGTCTAATTCTAGCCCAACCTTTAAGAGAACAATGAAATGACCTCCTTAAAAGCGTGAGGTCCTCACTTAGTAAAAAGAGAATGGTAAACCCACTGAATGTTTCTCAAGGTAGATTACGTCTAAGTTTAGAAAAATTTATGCAACTAATTAGGAAGACAGCATCTCCCTCTGCAGGACTTCAGAGACACCTCCCTCTGGTTTCGCACAGGAATTACATGTGTTTCTTCTAGAAGAGCTTTTATATACTTAGACAGTGAGTAAAATCTGGGTCCCTAGTTTCAGTAATTTCAGATCAGATCCCACGCCAGTAATTTCAGTGATGATAATCAGGCCTTGCTGGGTTGGTGACTACAAGAGGAAGCATGAGCTGATAATCAGAAGGTGAAAAAGTGAAGTGTTATGTTAGATCGGTTCTGTTACTGCTCTGGTACTAGTCAGTCCTGTGCCTTATACAAATCACAATATTATCCTCATTTTATGTAGAGAGAAAAAAATCATTACCAGCTTTTGGAAAAATATTGAAGTATGTTGACAACTGTTGTTATATTACACACATCTGGCCAAGTTTTGAGGAAGCCACAGAATAGGAAATAGCAGATAGTTCAGGCTGACAGGCTCCACAGTGAAAAGTAGTGTCATAAATGCAAAACGCAATGCTTAAACTTTAGAAGATTAAATTGGCAATAATTAACCTTCTCTTTTTCATATGTACAAAAGAAAGATCAAAGACCTTTAACAGACCATCAGGACTTGTCTTTGCTTAAAATCCAGAGAACTAAAAGGTGTTTTCTGTGAACAGTATTGTTCTTAAGGCACTTTTGAAATGAAACGGATTACTTTAGTTCTGCCCAGCTCACACACAAATTTTATTTCAGTATAAGCATTTCCAGTTTTACCATGAAAGCTACAAATGGACTCTCATGAGAGAAATTTCTGGTGACAGAGGGGAGTCGTATGTCAGAAGAGCACAAATTAATGTCAAAATAGAATCAAGCAGCCTGGATAATTTTCTTTTATTTATAATAGATGGAAGTGGAAATCAGAGAAAGAGAGAAATTTATGGTTTGTTTACATTTTTTTTCCAGCAGTGTACACCTGAAAGTCAGATTCACTACCATCCACTACCCACACTCCGTTGTACCTGCAACACCTCTTCTCCATCTCAATTACCAGAACATCCCCCAAAGGCCTGCCTGGATAGGTGATCCGAAACAGCCTTTACGCTATGTCCAGCTAGCAACAAAATTACATTCTATAGCACCCTGTGTAAGGTTCTCAAACCTTTGTGGAAACGTTCGTTACTATCACAGGGAAGCAGAGCGCTCCTTGCTGGCCTGGTGCTGCACACAGTGCGCCATTCCACCAGCAGAAGGCTCCCTAACCTATCGAGAGCCGTGGGAGCATCATTCCCGAGCGGCGCCGGCGGCGGGGGCAGCGGGCAGCGCCCGGACTGCGCAGGGCAAGGAGTGGGAGACAAGCGCGGAGAGGGAGGAGGCTACAGCCCACACACAGGGAACACGAGGGATCTCTGCAGGACACTTTATCGCTCCCGCACTCGATTATCCAGTAACCATTATCCGCTGATTGTTTGCTTTTGTTTTAATGCTTAAGGCAACTGTGTCTAGCATAGTGCCTCCTTTTACTTTTGCCTTTCAAATGAATTCTCGGCTACTCAGCGTGCAAATATTTGCAGGAGTCTAGCAGTTGACAGGCTTGTGTCACTTTCATCTGCACATGTGGTATGCCCAAAGTATGGGGTATATGTTGATGAGAACTTCAGTGACATCTTCAATATGGCTGATTATCCTAAAAGTCGTCCTGCTTGATATTTGTATGTTTTATTAACAGCTGAAGTACAGAGGGCTGAATTAATCTCTGTGCCAAAAGCTAGCTTCATCCCAAATCATAGAAAATGAAATTCAGTTGTGCATTTCTTCTGCCTTTCTTCTGCACTGCAAGAGAGGAAGTTATGGCAGCCTTGAGGATTACTCTGCTTTCCAGGGCCACAGAGGACCCTCCAGCAATCCTCGGGACTATGAAGGACTATGAACTGCAGCAGCACAGAGAAATGTCTGTCAATATACTTTCATGCCCGGCCAAACCTCCCTCTGGTGACAGTACCATGGTGGCCACTTCAAATCTACTCTAGCTAAAAAATGTCTTTACACTCCTGTGAGTTACTTAGGGCAGCTTTACAGCTCATTTACGTAAAGGAATCATGAGCCACAGATGAATCAGGCTCAAAAAAAATGATTTGTAAAAGGCCACACAGTAAGTAGCAGGGAGGACATGAACCAGGCACTAAGAGCATGCTCTATTGTGCTAGGTTTTACCAGTGCAAAAACCCGATTCCGGTGCACAAAATACACCATTTCTCCTGCTCCAATCCTCAATAAAGAGGCAAACAAAAGTTGTGTCTTACAGCTGCCTAGCAAACCAACCTGCATGTCTGACTTTCAGAACTTTATGGAAAATTTTAACTTCCTTTTGCTGACAAAATTAAAAAGCATCTTTTTAAGAAAACCTTACAGCTGCATTATTCTCCCTTCTTGGGAGGAAACCTTAATGTAATGGAAACTTTGAAGTGAGCCTTGGGTTTGTTACAATGGACTAACCTGATTAGAAATCATGCAAACTCTTGCTGCTCTTTAGCTGCATTCCCCCACAGGCTGTATTACAGCTCTCTAACCAGTCCCACAGCATTGAATGATGTCATGGGATCTGCAGCTCAGCGAGATGAAAGGGATAAAGCGGAACCCGCTGGCACTGGGGAAAGCTTCCAACACACAATCCACAACACAGCTTGGGAACTCAAAAGCTACAGATCTAGCCACTCAACCCCAAGCATTTCAGAACCGTGTGCATTCTCCCAGCACAAGCAAGGAAAAGGGGAAAAGAGCTAGTGCAGAGTACTGAAAGGCAGAATTTAAAAGTGCAACTACCTGCTGGAAAAGCAGCTCTTTTTCTTCGCCAAAGCACTGCCTTTGATGTACGGCAACTGATCACTGATCAGATTACAGGCATTTGGTCTCAGTGCTCGTCTGCCTTTGATCTGCATGGTTAATTTTATTTTCCCGGATTTGGAGTTTCGTCTGGGCTTGTGCTGACATACTTTTTTTTTTTTTTTTTTTTAAGGAGGTAAAAGCATTTAATACAGAAGCTCTGGCAGTGTGAAACTAAGCTTCAGAAAGTCTGGCACTGGAAGACTTCATCAGATAACAGGTACTGGATTTTGTATTTTTTTTGCAGTTTTGTGTTGCAAGATTTTAAAAAATTATAAAGTTCATGTAACCAATAATACTACACATCATTCTGTGTACAAAGGTCAAAAGATTTTATATAATGTGGCATTTTATTTGCAACTCTTAGGTAGAACTATATTGAGAACGGACTATCTAGAATACATAGACAACTGAAAACTGAAGCAAAACCAAAAAACTTTTTTAAATGCTTTGGGGGTAAATAAGATTTTGGTGTACACTGCTCATTCTTACTGTCTATAGTTTTGTAATTTTATGTTCGAATACAAGTATTACATGTCTAGGGGGTGTATTTCTTTTCTAAGGAAAGGCCAACCATATTTCCTATACACTGTAATACTTTGTTTGCTCTCAGTGCATTTATTAAAATGTGACTCTTCAAGCAACACTTTTAAGCCTAACAGTTTCATACTTGAGAAGAAAAAAACCTCTCAGCTTCCACAAGTTTTTAGAAAGAAATTTGTAAACATAACATCTTTATACACATAAGGTAATACTTTTATTTTGATTGAAAAGATGATAGTTCAACTGTACCATGTGAAAAGAAATCTTTAAAATAAAAGCAACATTTTAACCTGATGATAGAAATTTCCTCTAAGGCATTTTAATAAATAAATTAAAAGAAATCTTGGGTTTGTCTAGAGAAAACACATGGTTTTACTGAACTTCGTAAAAGTTTTGCTACATTATAGTGATGTAATTTCCACTTGTGGTGTTTTGTATTCTCTTCCTCAAATTCATATTATGAAAATGTACTGTGGTTATGAAATTTTAAGATATCTACTCCAGAAATTCATTATAAAGGACCAATCATTAGGAGATTTAGGATTATTCACTATACATTTGCAGTTTTAAAGGGTGTGAGTTTGGGCCAAATCCATGAGTGTTCTGTGCCTGCAGCTGGAGTCAGACTGTTAAAATTAAGACTCAAGTTTCTTCTGTAGGTATTTAAACATAATTTAGATTTTCAGAAGAACTTAGAACCCATAATTGGGACCAGACTTGCAAAGAAGTTTAACATTCCAGACACTGAGCTCTTTGAAGATCTAGTCTTAATGGTGGCTAGTGAGATCTTCTGAAATACTGACATATATTCTTGAGTCTAAATTTAAGTGTACATAAATCTTAACTACACTTGTTTATTAACAACTTGCAACTAAAATTCAGCATAACTGATAGGTGCTAACCATTATTTGAACACTATTCTTTGAGAGGTTTATCAGTCCATAGGACCCTCAAGATGTTCGTATTTCAGTATGCAAAGATGTTCATATTTCTGGATGTATCATGGTAACATGTAACCCCAAATTTTAACAGTCTGCTTGCATCTGAGTAAGATCAAGTTATCAACACTTCCAGATAAATGCAGACAGTTTTCATTAGCAAGTCTGCAAAATTTGTGTCTTCGAAATAAATTTGTATATATAAATTTTAAATTTACTGAATATCAAGAGATAATAAGCCAGACACAGATTAACTAGGCCTGACTTGGTACCATTTAGTTTTCTATGCCACCAATTAATTCATACTCTTACTTAACAAGTCAATTACACTATAAGGAAAGTAATTAGCACTGCATGAATAATATGTGTATAGCTGTCAAGGAAGAATATCATTTAAGGCATAGCCAAAGCAAAATGCAGTATTTCTCCCTAAATAATAATGAGGTACTAAAACATATTTCTGTGACCCTGAAAAGATTACTTTATCCATTAATTCTATACTTCACTGATAAGCTTCTCTACTTTCCCAGTCTTCTCTTGCTTGTTGCTTGTTTTCCAGTATGTACATTTATTTTCTGAGGAAAATTGTTTCTAAATCTTACCTCTGTTTGGTGTAAAGTATAAAGAGAATCAAATTTAAAAAAATAATGTAAGGATTCTTTTTCCTCAGAAGTCAAAATAGCAATGCAAGTCTAATACAAATTAACTATCACTACAAGGATCTGACCCATCACACAAATAGGTGAAGTTGTGCACAGAAGTAACACTGGTTATTCAGATATATTACACTGCTGAGTAGGATTTGCATAAAAAAATCTTTGCAACATTTGGGCCGTGGAAATGCACTTCAGAAACAAATAATTTTTTCATTTTGTAAAATGTCCCTAGGATTTTAGGTAATCTCCCCACATATCTAAACAAAGATGGGCATTAACCCATTTAAACTGAAAAGTATCTTTGCTTGTCTTTATGTAAGTGAGGTTGAAATGAAAGCATACTTGGACATATTTAAGTATGGGGGTGAAGAGGATTTTCAGCATTTTTGTTGTTTTAAACAGCAGTTCTCTGACAGTTTAGTCTGTCATTGATCTGATTTTTAAAGATTAAATAGTAATAATTCTTGGCACTTGTGACTTTGCTTTTACAAAGTGCTATATAAACATTAATTAATCCTCAGGCTTAAGTCTTCAGAAACAAAAAGCTCACAATGCTTTTTCAAGCAAATCTGACTAGGAAACTTGCAAGTTTATTATTTATTTATTAAAATAACTTGAGCAATTTCTCATTATAAATAAAGCCATTTCCAAATAGTGTGTCTCAGATAACATCACAAACATATTTTAAGGTTTGTAATAGTTAAGACTATCAAAAGACATTGCACAGTTATACTGACATCAGTTTCCAACAGCTGTCATAACAAGAGTAGATCTATCTCACAGTTGACTGGGGGAACTGTGTTAGCATTTGAGATATGGAGATAACAACTTCCTATTGCTGTACAATTTCTGCTTCCACATCAGATATGTCACGCAACTTAGTCTTATCAAAGGGGTCAGCTGAAACTACTTTCCAAATATTTCTTTTCTGCTTTCTCTGTTGTAGTGAGAATCTCTATAATAGTTCCTTTAACAGCTCACCTCTCCAATTTCCTTAGAAGCATCATGATTTAAGAGAAAACAAACCCTGCAATTTTCAACATCTTTCAATGATGAATGGAACTAACCCGTCCATTTTACATTTAGAGGAAAGATTTTATATGCCACAACAAGGACTTAAACATTTAAGTTTCAGTATCACAGACTACACATTGCTCTTAGTTCATCAGCATAGTAACTCACTGTCTGATGAGGAAGTCGTAATGTGTCTTTACATGGTAATCCTCGGTGTTTAGCCAACACTTTAAGAACTCTGGGATATTTTAATACACTTGTCTAACTATACTACTTTGAACCTAGTATCTGAAACATACATGATGATTCTATTAGGAAAACCTCATGCAATACATTTCACTGGTGGCTCCAGAAAACAGATAACATACAAAACCGTTGTCTGTAAACAGCGAGACATGCACAATGCTCAGTGCTGTGCAGCAGCTGCCATGCACAACAGATGCGCTGCTGTTGTGCCACAGTATGCCATTCCTCAGTGAAATTCCAGCCTCTTGCAGACCTCCTTCTGGCAAGAGTCCTGAAGCAAAAGTCCTCTTTGAAGGCCATTTATAAGATAATTATATGAAAACCCCTGTATATTTTGAGTTGTTTGGAGTTTTTTAATCGAAAATGACTAATTCTGCAGCAATCATTTTATCTCTTTGCATACCTTTTACTGTACTTCAATAAGCACTCCTTGTTTTTGTAGCAGTCCATGTGGCTGGCCATCTTCAAAATTTTACCCGTGAGAAGCTCCAAAAATTCTGTTTATTTGAAAATGCTTTACCGCTACGTATAGGAATTTGTTCATTCTCTTCAGAACCTAACTCAGTTCCTTCTGTGTCCATACAATTGTCTAGACTGTAAGTGGATCATTAACCTTTTAATTAGAAGTAAAACTAATGATGTGAAATCCCTGCAGTGGCAGTTCTTTCACCAATATCTCCAAGATTGGTTTCACCAATGTTGGAGCATCTCTAACTTCAGGAAAGTTCCTAATTTGTGTCACAGTAAGTAGAAGCAAAGTACACTCTTTCTAGTGACTGTGAACAATTTGCTATCCTTGAAGGGCTGGATTTTTCCGTTTCTCCATGGATACTCACACTTGGTATAGACACTGTGCTTACAGCTGGTTAATTTGTTACCTGCAGAACGCAAAAATATTTCAGATTCTGAGCTAGCAGGAAAAAAGCTACTCAAGTATGTTGAAGAGTTTGCAGAAAGGAGAGTTTGTAGGAGTTTATTTGCAGTGTGTTGTCAGAAAGCCTCCACCATGCCTTTTGGGTGGGAGAGGTGGAAAGGGCTTCGTTGAGTTCGAGGACTCATTCTATATTCACTTTTTGAATGATGGCAAAGGTCCAGTCCATTTAAAAGAGCCCAGCAGCCAGGGGCTAAGCAGCCATTCCCGCTCTGCTCTGCACTGGGGCGGCCTCACCTTGAATATTGTGTGCAGTTTTGGTCTCTGCAAAATAAGAAAGACATTAAGCCATTCGAAAGCATCCAAAGGAGGGCAACAAGGATGGTGAAGGGCCTTGAGGGTAAGCCGTATGAGCGGCTGAGGTAACTTGGTCTGTTCAGCCTGGAGGAGACTGAGGGGAAACCTCATTGCAGTTACAACTTCCTCATGAGGGGAAGAGGAGGGGCAGGCAGTGATCTCCTCTCTGTGGTGATCAGTGACAGGACCTAAAGCAATGGCCTGAGGTTGTGTTAGGGGAGGCTTAAGTGGGATATCAGAAAAAGGTTTCTTACCCAGACGGTGGCTGGGCACTGTCATTGCCAAGCCTGACAGAGTTCAAGAAGTGTTTGGATGATGCTCTTGGGCACATGGTGTGTCTCTTGGGGATGGTCCTGTGCAGGGCCAGGAGTTGGTCTCAGTGATCCTCGTGGGTCCCTTCCAACTCGGCATATTCTGTGATTCTGTAACAAGCCCGGTCTCTCAATAAGGGAAATCAGCAACACCAGGGCTGCAGCCTCCAAAACCCCGGCAGCCTCAGCAGACGTGGTGCGCGCAGCAAGTCCCTGCTATGCCATTCTCCTGGGAGAACGGCGGGATAGAGAGGCACCAGCACCTCATTTGTCATTCACCCCGGCTTCGCACCGCCGGTACAAGGCACACGCCCCCGCTCACCAGCACGGACACCCAGCGAGCGCCGCCGCCATCTCGCCCGCGCGACATCTCCCACCTTTTTTCTCCTTTTTCCCCCCCTTCCCGCGGCTCCCTCCGCGAGCGCGCGCGCCTCCTCGCCACACGGCACGTGGGCCGGGAGCGGGCGATTGGCTGCCCGCGGTCACCTGACCCGGCCCCCGCGGCGGGGGCG